>CM022951.1:18036731-18496619 GCA_012931725.1 Litsea cubeba
TCTATGTGCATGACATCCAAATTATGGCGCAGTTTAAGGGTTCTCCAATAAGGCAATTCAAGAAAGAAAATACTTGTTTCGACCAATTAAATCTCGGCACGCTTCCTTTTCTTCGGTGTGTCTTCCCAAATTCACTAGTTCAACATGACTCAACTGCTCAAGCACATCATCCCCAGACAATGACTTTGGTGTCTCCCGAAGTTCGTTTTTTCCCATCAAAAGTAGCTCTTTCTATGTCGCCATATATGATTTGTCGGTAGGAAGCGACGATGACTCATGTACAAGTCTTTTTTCCATTCTTCAACCACATATGTGATGTCTCCTTATTGCAAGTAGGAACAAGCCAAAAACCCTTTAGTACTCCATCCTGATAAGTTTCCGTATGCAGGAAAATCATTGATGGGCCATATCATCGCTGCATGCAACTGAAAATGGGGACCTTGTGTAGGCATCATAAGTTTAGATTGCCATCTTCCCATAACTCTTCAGCTCATCTACCAACAGTCGCAAATATACATCAATGTCATTTCCTGGAGACTTGGGTCCAGGAATAAGCAGCGACATAATAAAAAATGGATTTTTCATACATTTCACGGTGGTAGGTTGTATGGCACAAGAATAACCGGCCATGTACTATGAGAAGTGCTCATGTTTGAAAAGGGATTGAATCCATCACTTGCTAGGCCAAGCCTAACACTACGAGGGTCTTGGGCAAATGAGTTATGCATTTTGTCAAATTCTTTACAGGCTTCAGCATCAGATGGATGCCTTAACACCCCATCATTGACGCGCTTCTCTTTATGCCACTCATATCTGATGCTGTCTTATTTGAGATAAATAACCTTTGTGATCTCGGTTTTAGCGGGAAGTAGCGCAAGATTTTTTGAGGAATCTTCTACTGTTTTCCATTAGTAAATTTATATCTAGGCTCTTTGCATTCTGGACACTCTTCTCTATGCTCATGCTCCTTCCAAAATAGTACACAATCATTTTTGCCAAGCATGAATCCTCACATAGTCAAGTCCTAGGTCACGAATCATATTTCTAGCCTCGTAAAATGAGCCGGGGAGCGTCTCACCATCAGGAAGTGCCTCCTTTAACAACTCAAGCAACATGGTGAAGGATTTGCGGCTCCAATGATTAAGTATCTTTAGGTGCAACAGCTTTACAATGAACGACAACTTAGAGAACTTCTCGCAGCCCGGTATAGTTTCCGTTCGGCATCCTTCAACAGTCTCATGAATTTATCTGCTTTCCAGTCGGGCACCACATTTTCATTGCTACTAGAATCCTCCCCTGCCCATTCATTTATAGTTGATGCTGTGTAATGATCATGTATCATTTCTTGCATGTCATCATGATCATCTTCATCTTCTATGTTGGGCTCATCATCATCATCTTCTTCAGTGCTTGACTCAAACTCCTCCCCATGCAATACCCATGGAATGTAACACTTAACTATACCATGATAATATAGATCCGCTTCACATCTTCCCGGGTACGAAAATAGACATTGTTGCCATTTGACACACGGACACCAGAATCTTTTTCCCTGGCTCTTTATGTGCATATGCAAACTCCAAGTACTGTTTAACTCCATCTATGTACTTAGGGTGTCGTCTATCCTCAATTTTCATCCAACTCTTATCCATGTCGATATACCTAACAGAATTTGAAGTATAATAAAAACTGCACCCATGGTCCCCTAGACAACAAAACAATATGGAGATAGCTGAAAAAAGGAGGCATATGCAATAAGAAAAGATAGACTGAAGATACTATAGGCAAATAAGTGGCATGAGATTAAACATTCTAGCACTCCTATATATCCAAATGGTGTTCCTAGATAATTGGAATCATCAAATGATTCTATTTCAAAACATCTATTTAATTATTTTGTAGCTCCTTGAGTTGAAATAATCCAATAGAGGATCGTAAGTTTCTATATCAAATTGGGCAGTTGTCAATCAATTATATTAAGAGAGACACTAATAGTTACTAGTCACACTTAAGTTCAAGTGTTGTTCAAAAACAACATTAAAGAAAAAGAAAAAAAATAAAAGAAATAAATGTTCCCCCATTTTTCCCGGTGCATCTTGCCAATCCATAGGGACAAGTGTATGATGCGTTAAATTTTCTTTGATGATCCCTACAAGTAAGGTGTATTGGGAGGCATGGCCTGATACGTATTGGGAGAGACGGGAGATGGTAAGAAAGCATAGGTATGAGAGAGAGAGAGGGGGGGGGGTGTTCCCATGTGTGTGGATGGTTCGGATGGATAATAAGGAGGGCCCCACTATGTTGCCCTCACTTTAAGATGGTGAGCACCATGCTCACAAGAAGATTTGCCTATATAGATCAGTAGTCATCCAGTGCATGTGTCGCGCATGGAGCTACGTGCGCATTGGGATGTGGGCCCCACCTAGGATGGGACAGGGGGATTTCAAGATCGGGGGGGGGGGGGGGGGGGGGCTAATCTGACTTAGGCATCGGAGAGCCTTGCGCTGTCAGCAGTCAGGGTCTTTGTCACGTCCCCCGAACCCGATTAAAGAAATAACCGGATCCGGAGAGTGAATTTTAAGACTAATTAAAAATTTTGTCCTTTTGGCCCACGGATCGTAGTCCACGGTGAGGATTTAATATTTCCAACCTCATGTGTCACAATAAATGTAGAGTTAATACAACTCTAGGCATATAGGATCTCAAGCAATGATTAATAAACTCTCATTAATTAAAGTTGCAAGAAGAGTAAACAGAACTTCAAAGTTAAGTAATTTATTACAATGGCCAACCCACTAAACATGGCCAATAAATGAAACAGAAGTCAATAATATAAAGTTTCAACGAGAGAAATAAATGAATAAAAGAATAACCTAATAAAACCCCATGTATCTCTCTCGTGCCCGAAATGATGACGCTACTCTACGTCATCGGCACGCCACTCTCGTGCCTCCTCTGCTGGTTGGAGATCCTCTGGGATCTCCTCACCGACCTAGCTCCTCGTAATAGAACTCACCTGATATGTCTGCACACCAAGGAACAAAGTCAACGACATGTTGAGCAATAGATATACAAACATAATAAACACGACATGTATCAAGTGTAGAGTAATGACAGGTATAAGATCATACGAATACAAGAATTTGAGGCTAAGCATAAAGCGAGATTAATATATAGAAACAATAACAGGAATCCTAGCAATCATCTAACAATAACCACTATCCATGCAAATGCAAGCAAGACAAGCAAGAGGAAGACTCCGAGGATATCCTATGCCACCTCCCGGGGTACCAGTAACAATCCCCTTGGACTACTGATACCATAGTCCGGTTCCAGTGGGATCCTAGCTCCCTATCCTGGGAATAGCAGCACGGTCCTAGCCCACTCCCAGCTATTCAACGCCATGGACGCCGTCCTACGCCGACTGCCCACCCCGACAACCGGAGTAACCGATTCGTCATTAAATCCCAAACTGCAGATGGCCATGATATGCAAACAATAATAAAGTGGTTTTGACTCATGGACAGACAAGACGAGCAAGTTTGGCTAGTTCCAAGTACAAGACAAGTTCTTAGGGATTATCTCTTCCAGATCAATACAAGACAAGGCACGTGATAATCCCCTTCATAGTAGCCAGTCATGTTCATCAAAAGTAAGACACAGGTTCCTATGGTACACTCTAAGTCAAGTCCAAGTCTTATATTCTACAAGAATTTATGTTTCATAATTGATTACGTGTTTTATGTCAAGAGAGTGTACAAGGAATGTTATCAACGGATAAAATCACAAGTCAAGGAGGAATTACAATCCAATCCTAAGTAAGTAGTGTCATCCCTGTATTCAACGTATTCTAACGGAGTACATGAGGAAATTGGATCAATGATACTCTTAAGATAATTCTTTGGTGTACAATCATGTTGAGCCTCATTAAATTCAACTCCTTGTGCATTCGGTTACACTACGTGTAATACACGAATACCTAGACAACCCATCGAATTCACACCAAGCACGTGATTCGATTTCAAACCCATGTATGGTCATGTGATAGTAAGTTAATGGTTTCCAAGCGTCTAAGTCCCACACCTAGGTTAAACAGTCTCTTTCTCCAATTACAAGAGTCAAATCATTACTTTCCATAGTTACATCACTTTCCGACCTCCGATTGTGATGAAACTAGAACCATTGGATTCTCTATCTCAAGGTTTTCCAACGGTATATTATATGTGAAAACCCAATACGCGGATTGAAAGGTTACAAGCCTTTGAAGTTTCAGTGACCATGCACCCTCCGATCGATCGCACCAAGGTGCGATCGATCGGCACTGAACACCTCACTGTTAGTGCACAGTCCGATCGATCGGACTGTGTGACCGATCGATCGGCACTGGGCACCTCCCAGTTAACTGAGAGTTTTCACAGACCGATCGATCGGACTGTGTGACCGATCGATCGGACTGTGATCGCCCACAATTAATTGGGGAACTGTTCACTGTCCGATCGATCGCACTGTGCGACCGATCGATCGGATAGTGAACCTGAAGCCCGAATTGGGTTTCTGCTCCCTTTTTCCTCCGGTCAATCCAAGACCAAACCTGTAGAAATTTGAGCCTCCTTGCTCCCCATTCAATCCATCAATCACATAATATCATATTCCAGCAATTAAAACAACCTAGAATTATCAAATAACCCATTCATCCAATTATTCCACAATCTAACCTAACATTTAAAAATCCCCAAATCAATATCAGAAATGCTTGGAATTAACAACTATCAAGACTCATAGCCAGATCAATAATAAAATAACACACATGCTTATAATGTAATGCATATCTACTTGCCTCAACCAAGACGAAGATTGGAAATGGGTGAAATTTGAGGAGAAGCTTTTTCTACCCTCAAAATTACAATCTACCCCGATCAAACACAACCTAATACACCAAGGAGAAGAAAGAAAGAAAAAGAATCAAGATTGGACCTAAATCTAACCAAAAGGCATAAGATTGAAAAGATGAAAGTATAAGAATGCTTACCAATTTGATACCGGAAGCAAGAGGAGATCGCAAGGATGAATCCTAGCGGATCAGATCTTCGAATAGGTTCTCCTAGGGCTGAGATCTGGCTTGAGAAAGAAAGATGAAGAAGAAATAGTTGCTAGGGTTAATTCCATTCATTGCAGAGAAAATACGAAATGGAATTAGGGCAAACATTCGCTTAAGAAGACAATTAAGAGGAAAAGACCGAATCGCCCTTTAAGTGAGTCCGGTGAAAGAATGGACCACTTGAAAGATTTCTGATCGCTGGATCGCGATGAATCAAGAGACAAAAGTCATCAGAACGACGAGAAACTTTCCAACGAACCCAAAAATCACGGCGTTTGGAATATTTCGGAAAAACACTCAATTTTCCCTAAATTACAAATTACCCCCTGCTATGATCAAACGAACTCGGAATCAAACGAACTTCGCAGATACTATTCTAATGCTAAAATAAACTCGCTCATGATCTAAACCCACTTAAATATCTAAAAATACATTTAAATAAAATAATAACAAATTAAATGGGTCAACGGGCTGGGTTTTGGGCCCAATTGACCCAGTAAGGTCACGGACCTTACAGTCTTTGATTGCCTTCTCTTCTCCCTCTCTTTCAAATTCTCAAGCTTCTCACCATCACCAAAGAATCTCGAAGAATGCCTAACCCTCATTAACAAGTCTATATTATTAAGGCAGTTAAAGAAAACAATAGGCCTCAAACGACTAAACATATTTATATGAACTCGGTATTAGCACAATTTCAATTCTAGCTCCGAACAAACAAACAAACAGGCATGCTCCCGACCCATCAGATCATGTATCAAAGCCATTCAGTTCAATTGTATCCCTATGAATTGGTGTGGTTAGAATACCGACAATATTCTCTGTGATTCTATAGAATGAAATACATGTAAATTAAACATATCGATTCCCACAACCAGATCTTGTTGCAGATTCTACAAATTGATGAGGATGTCAGTGGATCCAATAATTCAGATATACAAAAGGTGGTCCCATCACCAATGAAATGAGAGGCACTACCAAATTCTCAGGTGCCCAACTAGTAGATCTGCATTCCATGTAACTGCTTCTCATGCCTTGGATCTGCCCCAGGATTCAATTGATTTCTCTTTTTATTATCATTACTGTTATGGGAAAAGATATATAGTTGTGGGACCAATTTAAACTACTTCCTCCACCATGAATTTTTCATCTGCTAATTAACACAACATTATATACACAAGGTTACATTGGTTACCTGATTGCAATTTGTGGTTAGCAGTTCATGGTCATGGTTCTTTAGATGTATATTGTTCCTAGTTCACTAAGGTAGGATGAAAAAAAAAAGTTTTTGGATTGATTGATTTGTAGGTCTAAATTTGCTTGGCTTCTAGATATTATTGGTTCATTGAATTTCTATCATTTCGCAAATACAGTAATTTCAAACTATAAGAGAATATGTTAAGTGGCATTCTCAAACATTAAGGAGCCTGCATTTTTCCCCTTATAATATATGAGAATTGAATACAGGGAGATTTTCATGGTCAAATAAGCACAACCTAGGGATTATTAAAGAGTGAAGGTGGTGAAAAATAAACGTACGTAGCGATGTAGATGGGACCTTGACCTTAGTTGTCCTAGAATTTGAATTAATAGGGTGATGGTTGGATATTTAAAGATTAAATGAAGAAAAAGGCCCTAATAAAAAATCTTGATGTTCACTTATAATGAATCAAAGACAACAATCGTATTTATTTTTCTTATCAAGAATCTACTTTCTACATATTAAGGTCTGAGTTTTGACATGCTTGTTTGCCTAGAGCCATTCTTCATTGAGAAAGAAAAGAGCTGCAACATGTGAATATCAATCATCTGAACTTCCTCAGCCATGGAGGAAACAGATCCCACATACCAAGTCCTTGGTGTCGTCTCTTTCCTATTAAACCCCATTACAAGACACATTGATTTCTGGATAAATGCCAAAGATTACAAAGACCGTCTGAGGGATGAAATGAGAGATTTAAAGAATGCAAAAAAAGATGTGAAGACACAGGTGGATGCAGCTGAAGCTCGAAAACAGAACTGCAAACAAGAAGTTTTAGGCTGGATGGAGAAGGTTGATGAAATAGATAAAGAAGTGAACGAAATAGAACGTCGTTTCAACCGGAGAAAGAGATATCTTGGATGCCACCCCAACTGCTGGTCAGCCTACAAGCTCGGAAAAAAATCCAAACGCTTGCTACAAGTAGTAGATGATACAAATAAAAAGCGGTCATTCACCAGTGTTGTACTTGAGGGCTTACTTCCACCACTACAAGTTGTTGTGGAGATGCCCAGCACACCTGCTGTGGGACTTGAAGATGCATTAGACAAGTTCAAAGGTCTGATGAGAGAAGAGGTGTTGAAATCATTTGTATACATGGAATGGGAGGTGTTGGCAAGACGACACTATTGAAAACAATCAACAATGAGTTTGTCAAAGAAAACCAAGATTTTGTTGTGGTGATCTGGGTCACAGTGCCTAAGGGATCACCAGAAGTGATTCTGAGAGAGGTTCAGAGACAAGTCGGCACAAGGTTGGGCTTGCATTTGGCAGAAAACATAGAAGAGCTGATGCATGAAATATACAAGTTTCTCAACAGAAGAAGTTCATGGTACTGTTAGATGATCTGTGGGAAACACTAGATCTTGATAAGGTGGGAATTCCCCATTCCAGCAGCAGCCAAAACAAGTCAAAAATAACATTCCCGACCCGGTCTATGAAAGTTTGTAGTGGCATGCGTGCTCATAGGAGAATAAAAGTAGAACCTTTGAAGGATGATGAGGCATGTAAGCTCTTCCAAATGAATGCGGGTGACCATGTGGATGTGGATTCTCCACCTATATTACCATATGCAAAAACCATCGTCGGCAGGTGTGGTGGCTTGCCGCTTGCCCTCATAACTGTAGGGAGGGCAATAGGCGACCAAGGAGACGATCAATGAGTGGAAGGATGTTGTGAGAGCACTGAAAAATTCACCCTATGAGCTTCAAGAATTTGAAGTCAAACTATTTTAAGTGCTGAAAATCAGCTACGACAACCTGCCTAAAGAAACAATGAAATCTTGTTTCTTGTATTGTTCCTTGTTTCCTGAAGGGGATCCCATGTCAATTGGGTAACTAGTTGATTATTATATTGGGGAGGGATTCTCTGATGAATTTAGTAATGCTGAAGATGCTAGAAACAAGGCACATTCTGTCATTGTCAGACCTGAAGGCTGCATGCTTGTTAGAGAAAGACGATGACGATGAACAACGATGGGTTAGATTTCACGATGTCATGCGTCACTTGGCCTTTTGGATTGCTTCTGATCATCAAACAAAGAATAAGTTCCTGGTGCATGTGCACACTGAAGAACCTGAAGTGGAGGACAGTAAAGAGATGGGGACAATACCTGAATTTGATAAATGGCAAGATGCAGAACGGATATTGCTGATGGATACAGGTATGAAGTCATTGTCTGGGAACCCCAATTGCCCAAACCTCTTGACCCTGATACTCCATAAGAATCAGAGTCGAAACAATGTTTTATTCCAAAAAGCAATGTGTTTCGACAATTCTCATAAAAAATAAACGAAGAAGTCAAGATGTGCAATGATTCTCTGTCCAATACACCTAAAATATTCAACTACTTGAATTTCTAACCAGAGTGCTCTACCATTAACAAAAACATCCATCAAAAGAGCTCTTATCAGGTAGTTTCTATTTGTGGAGTGTCATCTCAAATAGGATGTATGTTACAAAAAGTATGTTACAGAGCATGTTGTGGCTGACATTTCTAGCAAAAGAGCTTGATGCAATCTCAAGTGTTTTAACTACAATAGTAATTGTCTAATTGAAAAAATAGTCAGTGCAGAGTTTTCCTACAAATCTTCTGTTGTGGGTTTACATGACAACAATGCCTAGATTTAATTAATGAATATGTACTACTATGATGATATAATAGCACTAAAAAGTATCAACAATGAACAATGAACAATGAACAATGAACAACATAGTAGATATTATACTCCAAAAAACCAAAAGAAAAGCAAGAAAGTCAAATTCTTTATGTCATGCCAAGAGTTACTGCTTCCCATAACTCAAGCCCACAATAGTATGCACTCATTACACATTGCACCAAAAGTGTAATTTTTTCCAATATAAATATAAAGATAGGAAGAATAAGTTAATTCAACTCCAAATCAACAAAACTATGCCCTTGAACTAACTTTCTTGTTCAAGCTCAAATCCTTCACCTAAACATAAAAAAAATAAAAAAAAATTGAAGGAACTTATGCCTTATGCCTTGGTCCAATTTTTCCGAATTCCACTGAAACATCTCAATCTAGTTCCCCAAACCCAACGCTTAGCTAGAATTGACATGTAGGTTTGCCCAAGCTCAGATGAGGAGGCTTCAGTTGCTAGTCCAAGGCCCAAACTCAAATTCAACATGGTAATCCAAAGCCCTAGTAATCTGGGTGATGTTATCCTATATGTAATATTCATGATATATTTTTTCATGGTAGACAGTAATATTCATACTAGTTAATAACATGTGTATTGTGGGTGGGTGCATGTGTTCTTGAAGTACCTTCATAAAGCTACAAAGAAAGATATTCATTCTCATCATTATCACCATCATTTAAATATGGGTATTGTTTTCAACGATGAACAAAAGATCCAGAGCTATCTATATGTTCTTTTGATAATTGAGTATTTTTTAGATTCTGTTATCCATCATATGAATCAAGAGAACTTGAGTTCACATTGTGATAAGCAGTTCATATCATCCTTTTGAAATATAACTTTACTAAATATAAGACAATAAGAATTGAACAGAACTTGGAACTAAATCACACGTTTCTCTCCTGCATCTGGTTTTCTTCACATCTCTCTTCACACAAAGAAAAACGAGATCCATCACAAATAGTCTCACAACACACAAAGCACACCCACCCAATTTCAGAATCCATCAGAAATTCTCCACACAAAAAATACACACACATCAAACAAAGATTTTTCCATATCTTCAAGTTTTCTTGTTTTAGCTCTCATTCATAGCAGAATCCAGAGATACCCATGTCGTCGAAATCTCGATCGACAAAGAGCACCAACAGTAAAACCAATCCATACCCAAAATGCCTCTCTAACCCAATACCACCCATTAATGGAGATCTCCCAGAGCCCCATCCATCTCTTGCTTCTCAAGCTCTGGCAAAGAGAAGACCTATTCAGGCAGCGAATCTCTCTAAAAAAAATAATAAGACAACAAGACGAGAGCAAGGAGATGAAATGTGAACATCATATGCGAAACTCCATTCTAATGTATCCATCATATGCAAAAACATTATCTCATCGAAAACCCCCTTTCTTAACGAAAACAAGAAGAGAGATAGATAGAGACAGAGAGAGAGAGAGGGTTACCGAGAGAGAGATTGCAGATACTGATGATGGTAGCCAGGGACCGGATCTCTTGATCAGAGCAATAATGTAGGAATTTCCCTTTTTCCGACTTAGGGAAAGAGAGAGAGACCAAGCTAGAGAGGTTTTCTACGTTTCATTTTGGTAGAAAAGAGATGGCGGGAGAAAAGGATTAGGGCGCCAAACTTTAGTCCTTAATTAGAATCCACCCTTTTCTAAGTGGACCGAATTTATTTTATTAAGAGATTGAAATAATTTACTCCATGTGTGCCTACTTATGAAAAATATAACCCATTAAAAATAAATGCCTCCTCTTGATGTTGGCTCTCAAAATTTTTTAATCAAACTAAAGTTGGGCCCGTTGAATTTGTCACTTGTAATTCCTCGGAATAGAAATTTTTTTTATACTCCTGTAATATAAGCTAGTTATAAAAAAAACTAAATCACTCATAACAAATGCCTCCCTAATATGCCCTCAAATAGATTTTATCTCTATAAGAGTTGGGTCCAATGTCATATTAATCATTTATAAAAATATCAACAAATTATTAAGAAAAAGTCCAAGTGTTCTTGTAGTCAAACGCCGATATCCTTGTTTTTTTTTTTTTTTGGGGGGCGCTGCCCCCTGGACCCCCGCGAGCTGACCGGTCAGCTTGACCCCCGCTGGGGGATACCCCCGGACCCCCTCTGCGAAGCGCATGTTTTAGAGAAGTGACAATCAAGAAGACAAAAGGATCCTACTTGACCATGATAGTTCGGACTCTTTTGCTAATTGTCTTTCTTTTTTTTGTGCTTGGATGTCTATTATTATCATAAGCTGCTAGATATGATATTAAACCTATTTAATTATGTTTGGAATGATATAGTAGTAAATATTGTGTAATACACTAATTCATGAACCAAAAGGCTTTATATTGAGTTAGATTCGATGTTACACACTTATTTTTCCCCAGATCTAGTATTTTAAAGTGTAAATCTAAATTTTTTTCATTTCTAAAACTTGGGGCTTTTCTTGAAATCAATTGCATTTTTTCACATTAGTGTTCAAATACATTGATAATGTGTTAGTTTACAATAGATCTATACTTTTGGAACAAAAAAGTATGAGTTTTTGCCAAAAATTGTGGTTGCATTATGTCAAATTTATGATATTTCATCTTATTGATCATGAGCATCAATAATGGTTGCATTATATAAAATACTGGAGAATAAAGCGAATAGCGACACAGACAATACTCATAACTTAAGGTGACAGAGATTTTAATTTATTGTTGTTACTAATGGAAAAAAAATATTATTTTCCAACATTTTGTAATATTCTGGATTTTTTGAATATTTTTGCAATTTTTTTTGGATTAAAACTAAAATTCATATCGCGACGACCGCGACGGACCGATATCGCGACGATATCGGTTTTTTAGCCCGGCCGATACCACGACCGATACCGAGATTTTAAACCATGGTGATACCAGATGGTATGATTTAGGAGCCGATATTTTACTTTATAGTTGTTTCTAATGGAAATCAACATTATTCTCTAGCATTTTCACAATATTCTGGATTACTTTTGATATTTTCTCAAAAAATTTTGGAGTGAAAAAATCCATGCCACAACGACCACGACAGATAAAGAACCGTACATGGCCGATACCATAATGGTATCATTTTTTGGGATCGACCAATATTGCAATTTCCATTAATGCCTTGGTGTAAGCAAAGATGGTTTATTCTTGCACGGATCTTTGCACATGTTTCAGTTATACACGTAGTTTCCCGACGGCTCAAGTTTGCTCGTTAGTTTATTTCTTTTAAGCTCAAATCTCAATCCAACTTGGTTTTAAGACTCATTGATTTTGCCAGAAGACTTTGTCAGCATCTCTGATAGTGTGTGATTAGTCGTATAGTGGGACCCACCACATTCAAAGTAAAATTTGACGATACCCCATAAAAAAGTATAGCTAAAAGTAGGACACCTAGGAAATTAGCTATGGAAAAAAACTTTCACGCTAATTATAAACTCCTAGACCACATTAGTGGTTAAAGATTAAAACTCAATACTAATCCTCTTTCCCCTCCAAAATGACCTTTAGCCACGACATATAAGTTTCCACAAAATGTGTTTACTACAATGCCTTTTTGTGTTGACATCATATTTTCCCCACTAAAGTGATTCTTTTGTGGCAAAAATAAAATTGCAGCAAAAAACTTCCTCACTAAAAGCCAACTTTCGTATATATATATATATATATATCTCTTTAGCGGCAATAGAAAGTTGCTGCAAAAGGCGGCCCATATAGTGGCGAAAAACATGTTGCGGATAAACGTAAGACAACTAAGCAATTAGCCACAAAAATAAAAAGTTGCCACTAAAATTCTAGACCATTAGTGGCAAAAAATAAAACTTACCGCTAAATCTCCTTCCCCTGCAAAATAACCTTTAGCTACGACATTTAAGTTGTCACTAAATGTGACCACCATTATACGTTTAGTGTCGACATCAAATTTCGCCACTAAAGGTGAGTCTTTAGTGGTGAAAATTAAATTATGGCAAAAAAAGTTGCCATTAAAAGTCAACTTTCTTGTGAGATATCTTTAGTGGCAATATAAAGTAGCCACAAAAAATGGAACATACAGTGGCAAAAAATATACCGCGGCTAAATGTAAGAATCTAAGACATTAGTGGCGATCATAACAAGTTGTCACTAAAATCCGTACACTATTAGTGGCAATAAATTAAAACTTGCCACTAAATCTCTTTCCCTCCAAAATCCCATGGCGCCAAAACTTCCCGCCAAGGAATTAGTGGCGAAATTTAGCTACGACATATAAGTTGCCACTAAATGTGGGCATTAGAATACCTTCAGTGGCGACATCAAATTTTTGCCACTAAAGATGGGTTTTTAGTGGCGAAAATTAGACCGCAGCTAAAAAAGTCGCCACTAAAAGCCAGCTTTCTTGCAGTGAGTCTCCCCTGCATTTCGGACCACGAAAAACATCTTGAGTGCACAAATGTATTACCTCTTAATAAAACACTTCATATATATAACTCCAATGCCCCTCAAAACTCCAATATCAACAATCCATATCATCACATCACATAGTACTTAAAACACTTCATATATATAACTCTAATGCCCCTCAAAACTAGATCCAATATCAATAATCTATACCATCACATCACATAGTATAATTAAAACACTTCATATATATAACTCCATTGCCCCTCAAAACTCCAATATCAACAATCCATATCATCACATCACATAGTACTTACATAATGAATTTAAGAATGAAAATTCTTATGTATCTTAAAAACAAATCAATTTGGTGACTTGCAAATGTGATTGTGTGGGGTGATTTTTAAGGTATCAAGATTACGTTAACTTCGGCGATAAGATGCAAGCTAAGTGCGCCCACGTGCTGCCCAAGCGCACCTAGGCGCTAGGGTAAGAACATTAGCCGAGACCACACTGATCTCGGCTACGTATTCTGACCCCGGCTGCGCGCACTGACCTCGGCTATCCACCTGACCTCGACCGAAGGAGCCAGGTTGCCAGTCGAGACAAGTACTGTGATCGCTTCCCTACTTCTGCTACATCATCAGACACGTGACAGAGCACGGGCATGCGCGAATGAGACAGATGTCTGATCTCATCCCATCCGTCCACAATCTTCACCAGATCGCTGACAGGGCGGCATCCAACGGCTATATCCATATCCGGGTAGAGCCCGATGATGGATCCGATGGGACCTCAACCTCCAATGACTTGGGACAGGATCAGGCCCAACATGACATGCATTTAAAGCGATGCGGGCTGATCGGACTGGCAATAAATACATTATGGGCTATGATGGATCCTCATTTGTTACATTGTGGGCTAATGAGATCATTCCTATCAAATCTATGGGCCCACTCCAAGATATCAAGTAAAATCCTCTATAAATATGAGGTTATTCCAAGACCAAGGTATGCGTACACCTCCCCTCTTGAGCCGTTACTCTGTCTCTTTTCTCCTTCAACCTTTCTGCTAACTTAGGCATCGGAGATGTGACCGATTTGGAAGTTGTATGTTGATGGCGCTGCAACCAAGGAAGGAAGTGGAGCTGGCCTCATTTTGATTAGCCCTGATGGTACACCCATTAAGTATGCAGTGAAGCACCACTTTACTGCCTTTAATAATGAAGCAGAATATGAGGCCTGAAAGTCCTGGGGATCCTAACCCTAGAGGGGGGGGGGGAATAGGGTGATCTACACTTAATGACTAATTATGGTCAATTTTAATTTCTTTACAATTAACCTAATCACATGTGATGATTAACAAACAAAATGCGGAAGCAAACAAAATCACCACATAGCACACACTATAACACAATGATTTATAATGGTTCGGCCTCAATGCCTACATCCACTACCGGCTTGTGTTCCTCACACCCCACCGAATTTCCACTATTATGCTTTTCAAAAGGCTAAGCAATAACCTCTTTAACTATGCTTTTCTAGGCTAAGCAATAACCTTACAATGTGCTTTTATAGGCTAAGCAATAACCTTTACACAATGCTTTTCTTAGGCTAAGCAATAACCTTTACAATAAAGGATTTCTCTCAAAGAAAGTGTCTTCACAAAACACTCTAAGAGATTACAATTAAGCTCAATAAAAATTGCCTCTAAATAGGCGAATATGAAATTGTAAAACAACTCACACAAACACACTAAGAATTACAAAGATGAATTCTTATGAGGTGTGTGTGTGAAAACTTCAATCAAGATTAAAATTAAAGCTCAATCTATTTTATGCTTAAAGCAATTCAAAAGTTTAATGCTCATAAAAATATTTGATTGAAGTGTTATGCAAATCACATGTACAAAAATACTAACTTGTAAATGATTTATGAAAATCAAGATGACACAAGTTGTATGAAATTAATAATGTCTAAACATGTGATGCACAATCAATGTTGTTTTCAAAAACAAGCTAATTTATTAAAGGTTTTAATTAGATTGAAAACAACAAAGAGGATTCAAACAAGTTAATGAAACATGTTTATAAAACAAATCAAAGGTTTTAACAAAACATGATTTATAAAGTTTTAACACAAAACTTGGTTTGAATCAAAGTGAGAAATCCATCACAATCTAAAACAAAGATTGAATGAAGGTAATGGATTTAACACATCATAGTTTATATGCTAAAAATCATTTACCAATAATTTAGTCAAAGCATAAAACATATGATTAATAAAAGTAAAGCTTACTTGATGATTTAACTTAATGATCCAAGCTTTAGCTTTACTAATGACCCTCTTGGTCTCTCTTAGTTCATCCCCTTTTTCTTCTCTTCAAACACCTCAAAGAGTGTTTAGAAGCTCCAAAATGTTCAACACCTTTTCAATGGGAATGAACCCCTTTTTATACTCAAAAAGTTGAGCTCTGTGTGTCCTCGGTCGACCCCCAGCTTGGCTCGGTCGACCGACCCTTAACGGTAAAAAATCAGACCGTTTGAAAAATGCTCAACGGACACTTTCTCGGTCGACCCACAGTGTGGTCGGTCGACCGAAAGCATGGGTTCGGTCGACCGACCACACTGCGGGTCGACCCGAGCCCAAGGACCAAAAATCCCATTTTTTGCATATTTAAAGAGATTTCTTTGTGGGATCTTTGGGCCACTAAATCAAGCTTGGAAACATGATTTTAAATCATTCTAAGTATTTTAAAATCATGAAACATAAAAAGCCAAAAATCATTTGAAACTTTAAATCATTGGCTAGCTTGATTTGTAAAAATTCTTTTTCAAATAAAATGCATCCAAGATGAAAACCAAAACATGCATGAAACATATGATTTACAAGATTTAAAACAATGCATGTGTAAATCAAGATTTCAAGAATTTCTAAATCAATGCATGTGTGAAAATTCATGAGATTAATAAAATGCTAATGCATCCATCAAATTGCAATAAACAAAATCCTAACAATCTCCCCCTTTGCAATTTGATGGCAAACCTTTCTCACACTAAATCTTCACACTAAGTCTTCAGCTCCTCCTTGGCTGGACTAGGCTTGAAATCTTCTTTGGATGCTCTCTTTGTCTTGACTTGGGCTTTAGCTCTTTTCCTTCATTCTCCTTGATGCTTGGAGCTTGATCATTCTTCAAGCTTTCATTCCATCTTCCTTTCTTTGGCCAAGCAACTTCTTTAGCTCCCAAGCTTTCTTCTCTTCATTTCTCCCCTTTGACCATGCACTCTCCTTTTGGCAAGATGTGCATTCTCTCCACCTTTAGCACTTTCTCCCCCTTAATTCTTTCTCCCCTTTTGCCATTAAGCTTGAGAACTTTCTCCCCCTTTGCCATTAAATTGCAAAGGTATCAATTGAACAGGGGAACCTACACACATGAAACAAGGAAATACCTTTTAGTAGCACCTGTTAACAAAGGAAATAAAAATGTAATATATAACATGTTATCATGCATGGTTAATAAGCTTATAAGGGTATCAGAGCTAATATAAGGTGAATTTGATCAAAACTAATACTTCCTATGAAGTTTTACTCCCCCTCAATCCATACTCTTCTTTTGTAAAACTTTTGACAAGGATTTAACTAATAGGTACAAGAAGAAGATGGTTTAACCAATTGAGGGTTAACTTCAAGAGAAGAATTAGATACCAATTGATAATGATAATTGACTATTAAAGTACAAATTGATCAAATTACCAATATAAAGGGCAAGGTCATTGGGATATACTAAACATAGCATCAATCAATATAACTATGAAAATCATATGCTATGAAAGTTTTGAATTCATTTCATACAATCATTGGATATAACTATTATGCACAAGATGAGTGAAATGAAGTTCAATCATGAAGCCTACCTCAACCATTAACCAACCAAGATTATGAACACATAAACATGGTGGTCATGTGATCTACCTATAAGTGCAAGAGAGGTGGCAATCATGAAGATTATGATGCTCATGGAATGTGACATGGAGTAAAAAAAAATATAACTATCAAGATCAATCCAATGTTCACAAGGTCTATCACAAACTCAAGATATGATACCAATTGGATATAGATACTAATTGAAAATGATACCACTTGATTACCAATTGAATATGAAACATGATTAAGAGCAAGCATGTGACAAACACAAAATTCCAACAAGCATCATAAAATGATTATTCATCACTTTTAATGATATGACTAATGAGCATAGTGATGAACAAGAGAAATTGCATAAAAGGATATAACTTTGTAAAGCATGCAATTTTCAAAGTGTCAAGATCATATGAATTCAACATCTAAGACATCCATCAAACAATAGATATAACTAAGAAATATAAGGAATGGATTTCAAAGAGGTTCATATGATCAAGCACACTACTATGAAGTTGAAGCATGTATAAAGAATGATATCAATAAGAAAAATACACATGAATCAACATCATAACCATAAAAAAAAAAATGACTAGAAAGTATAAGGATGGATTTTAGAGTTCTAGTATGGTTTCTACAAATGTAACTAATAATGCAACCATACAAGAAACTATATGATATTTGCACATCAAGAATGAAACTAAATGAGCAATGTTGCAAGTAGCATATAACAAGTATTTCCTTCTAAAACATATATTTATTAGAACAAGGAAATATACTCAAAAGAAAATGTTTTAATGAATATAACTAACAAAGCTTGAAAAACATTTTCAATTCATACAATCTTCAAATCATTTCAATACACAAAATCCAACAATGAGCATAAAGAGGATGATTTTGAAGATAACACTTTTTCAACTTGCATTTTAAAAGATATAACTTATTTGAAACACATACAAGTTGGTTTTTCAAAACAATAATTTTTTTTTCAAAACAAATCTTACTAATACATCCAAACAAATGATTTTACAATATCAATTGATTATGAAAGATCTAGCTAATAAAGCTTTGAAACCATAATCAATTGAACATGTATAGAGTTACAAGAGATATAACTAAATGAATAAGAAGCAAATCTAACATGTTGAAAATATAATCAAATGATTTTGAAAACCATGATATGTAACTAGATAAGTACATGAAGACAAAATCAATTGATTACTAATAAATATTGCATTTTAATAAATGTAACTAAGAAAGAACAAAATGCAAATGCAATATGACCAACAAAAAGATTTACCTATAAAGGATAGGTTGGTCAATGAGGTCCAAGGCCTTAAGGTTTGACTAAGTAAATAACTTTTGGAATCCACCTAAGGTCTTGGGAGGGTTGGTCTTTGAGGTCCATCTTAAAAGTCTTACCAACTATTGGAGATTTGACTTGATAAATTCTCAATTTAGACTTATCACCATGATGTTTAGATTTAACTAAATTTGTCTTAGAATGGTGATTAGTCTTTTGAGGTTGGTGACTTTTCTTATTAGGGGGATTGAGCCATTTTTCTTTTCTTCTTATTTTCTCCCTTTATTTGACTTTTGAATTTTAGATTTAACTAACTTTCTTCAAGAGTTCTTTCATGTTTTGATTTAAGGGAGATAGATTGAGAAGCTTTTTATTTATAGATTCTTTTAAAGTTGGTTTAACTTGTTTAAACTTTTTAGAATCTATTTTAGGAGACTCCTTTTTATTAGGTTTAACTTGTTTAATCTTTTTGGAGTCTTCCTTAGTCTTTAGTGTCTTAATTATCATAGTATTTGATTTTACCTTTTTAGGTTCAAATATGGATTTAGACACATTGCTTCTTCTTAATTTGCACTCAAACCTAAAATGTCCTTCAATGCCATAATAATTACATTTAGTCAATGGCAAGGAAGTGTGAGTGCTAGAGAAAGAGGACTCACCTTTCACAAATGTGTTGATGATTAAAGGATCATGAGAAATATTCCTATTAAATCCAAGACCCGTCCTATCTCCTTTTGATTTACCCAATTTAAATAACTTTTCAAATTTTTCTTCACTATGGGTAAATTTGCACTCATATTTATGTTTGTAGGTTTCAAGTTGAGTGACTTGGTTTTTAAGGGTAGAATTTTCAAGTTTAACTTTTGTTAGTTCTTGTTCAATTCCCTTAAATTTATTTAGCTCTTCATGGGCAAGTTTTAATTCAAATTTAATTTCATTAATAACATTGGATCCAAGTTCTAGAGTGTTTATCTTAATTTGAGCATTAGATAAATTTTCCATAGAAATGGTTAACTTGGATTCTAGGTTGTTAATGTTTTCATCTTGCCTTTTCAATTGATCTCTTAGTTTTGAATTTTCCTTATTAAGATTATCACAATCTAACTTTGATTCTCTTATGTCATCTTTAATATTAGATAGATTATCAGTAAAGAGATCATGAACTTAGATTCTACACAATTTATTAATTCATCTTTTTCTCTAAGTTCATTTTTAGAAGAGACTAATTCTTGGTTTAGCCTTTTAGATTCTTCTTTTAATTTTTTATTCTTCTTAGAAAGCTCTAAGGACCATGTGTACAATTCCTCATAAGGCCGGTTCATTTTCATCATATTCTTCTTCTTTTGATTTAGATTTAGATTAATTAATTTTAATGTTAGAATCTCCAATAGATGGAAGAAGAAGTGGTCTAGAGGAATCTACACAAGAATCTACAAGGTCTATCATAGTGGAATCCATTCTAATGATTTTCATAGAAAAACACAACTAGGGTTCTAACTCTAGGTTTCTTCACCTAATCAAGAGTTCCAAACACTTGATCCTAATAAAGAGCACGAGGCTCTGATACCAATTGAAAGTCCTGGAGATCCTAACCCTAGAGGGGGGGTGAATAGGGTGATCTACACTTAATGACTAATTATGGCCAATTTTAATTTCTTTACAATTAACCTAGTCACATGTGATGATTAACAAACAAAATGCGGAAGCAAACAAAATCACCACATAGCACACACTATAACACAATGATTTATAGTGGTTCGGCCTCAATGTCTACATCCACTACCGGCTTGTGTTCCTCACACCCCACCAGATTTCCACTATTATGCTTTTCAAAAGGCTAAGCAATAACCTCTTTAACTATGCTTTTCTAGGCTAAGCAATAACCTTACAATGTGCTTTTATAGGCTAAGCAATAACCTTTACACAATGCTTTTCTTAGGCTAAGCAATAACCTTTACAATAAAGGATTTCTCTCAAAGAAAGTGTCTTCACAAAACACTCTAAGAGATTACAATTAAGCTCAATAAAAATTGCCTCTAAATAGGCGAATATGAAATTGTAAAACAACTCACACAAACACACTAAGAATTACAAAGATGAATGCTTATGAGGTGTGTGTGTGAAAACTTCAATCAAGATTAAAATTAAAGCTCAATCTATTTTATGCTTAAAGCAATTCAAAAGTTTAATGCTCATAAAAATATTTGATTGAAGTGTTATGCAAATCACATGTACAAAAATACTAACTTGTAAATGATTTATGAAAATCAAGATGACACAAGTTGTATGAAATTAATAATGTCTAAACATGTGATGCACAATCAATGTTGTTTTCAAAAACAAGCTAATTTATTAAAGGTTTTAATTAGATTGAAAACAACAAAGAGGATTCAAACAAGTTAATGAAACATGTTTATAAAACAAATCAAAGGTTTTAACAAAACATGATTTATAAAGTTTTAACACAAAACTTGGTTTGAATCAAAGTGAGAAATCCATCACAATCTAAAACAAAGATTGAATGGAGGTAATGGATTTAACACATCATAGTTTATATGCTAAAAATCATTTACCAATAATTTAGTCAAAGCATAAAACATATGATTAATAAAAGTAAAGCTTACTTGATGATTTAACTTAATGATCCAAGCTTTAGCTTTACTAATGACCCTCTTGGTCTCTCTTAGTTCATCCCCTTTTTCTTCTCTTCAAACACCTCAAAGAGTGCTTAGAAGCTCCAAAATGTTCAACACCTTTTCAATGGGAATGAACCCCTTTTTATACTCAAAAAGTTGAGTTCTGCGTGTCCTCGGTCGACCCCCAGCTTTGCTCGGTCGACCGACACTTAACGGTAAAAAATCAGACCATTTGAAAAATGCTCAACGGACACTTTCTCGGTCGACCCACAGTGTGGTCGGTCGACCGAAAGCATGGGTTCGGTCGACCGACCACACTGCGGGTCGACCCGAGCCCAAGGACCAAAAATCCCATTTTTTGCATATTTAAAGAGATTTCTTTGTGGGATCTTTGGGCCACTAAATCAAGCTTGGAAACATGATTTTAAATCATTCTAAGTATTTTAAAATCATGAAACATAAAAGGCCAAAAATCATTTGAAACTTTAAATCATTGGCTAGCTTGATTTATAAAAATTCCTTTTCAAATAAAATTGCATCCAAGATGAAAACCAAAACATGCATGAAACATATGATTTACAAGATTTAAAACAATGCATGTGTAAATCAAGATTTCAAGAATTTCTAAATCAATGCATGTGTGAAAATTCATGAGATTAATAAAATGCTAATGCATCCATCAAATTGCAATAAACAAAATCCTAACAAGGCCCTCCTCTCTGGCCTGAGATTGGCGGTCGAAATGGACGCCCAGTAACTCGCCGCTTACAGTGATTCCCAGTTGATAGTCAATCAAGTAAATGGCGACTTCGAAGTAGTGACGAGAAATCGGAGATCTCAGTAGGTATCTGGGCGCCCGGAAGAGCCTGGGCGCCCTAGGGAGATGTCTGGGCGCCTGAGGAAGAGGTCTCGGCTCCCGAGGGTGACTTCTGGGCGCCCATAAGAGCCTAGGCGCCTAGGGGATATGTCTGGGCGCCAAGGGAGGTGTTTCGGCGCCCGATGGAGATTTTTGGGCGCCTGGAAGAGCCTCGGCGCCCAGGGGAGATGTCTGGGCACCCGAGGAAGAGGTCTAGGCATCTTTGGGGAACTCCTGGAGATTGTCTGTTAGGGATTGGGTGCTCCTCTGGGTGTCCTTCACAGATGGCAGATTGACTTGCACGTCTGGGCTCGAAGGCAGCGATGTGGGAGGCTCATTTGTCTCCCTCTGAGCGTGTGTGAACTACGAAAGAAATTTTGCCATAGCTTACGCTTTAATGGCCGCCCTTGGCTGGTACTGGATATCGAACTCGCCCAATTCAACTGCCCACTTAAGGAGTCTCCCGGATGCTTCTGCCTTTCCCAATACTCTCTTCAACGGTTGATCAGTAACTACCACAATTATATGCCTATGAAAATAGTGCCGCAGGTGCCTTGCTGTTAAGATGAGGGCGAGCACTAGTTTTTCTAGCTCTAAATACCTAATTTCTGCTCCTCGATATGCTCTGCTCACATAATAGATGGGCTTTTGCACTCCATCATGGTTTCTGATGAGAACAGAGCTGACTGCTGAAGGGGAAGCAGAGAGATACAAATATAACACCTCGCCTGATACAGCATGTGAAAGAAGAGGAGGTGCGGCCAAGTAGGCTTTAAGTTTCTGGAAGGCTTCCTCAGCCTCGGGTCCCCATTCGAAAGCCTTTCGAAGGATTTTGAAGAAAGGTAAGCACTTATCTGTAGACTTGGAAACAAATCTGTTAAGTGCTGCAATCCTTCCATTGAGGTGCTGCGGCTCCTTGGTGGAAGAGGGTGACCTCATGTCAAGTATAGCTTTAATTTTATCGGGGTTTGCCTCAATTCCCCTTTGGTTGACCATGAAACCCAAGAATTTTCCTGATTCTACGCCAAAAGCGCATTTCTCAGGATTTAACTTCATGCGATAGGACCTGAGAACATTGAAAGTTTCTTGGAGATGGTCGATGTGATCTGTTGCGGCGAGGCTCTTCACCAACATGTCGTCCACATAAACCTCTATGGTTCGCCCAATCTGGGAGTGAAACATTTTGTTCACTAGGCGCTGGTAGGTTGCACCTGCGTTTTTCAGCTCGAAGGGCATGACTCTGTGTGAGACCCCACCCCTGGTGGGCCCTCAATGTGAATTTGAATACTATATATTAGCTTAAGTATTTTAATTATATTAATTATGGGACTTAGTGAGGGTAGTTATGTATTTTCCTGGGGTTAGTCTAGTGGTGTAATTAGTAGAGTCAATAGGGGGTCTTTTGTTATTTTTAGAGTTAGGGAGTTTGTTAGAGGCCCTAGCTAGAGTTTTGTATTTACTGTAGGGAGTTTGCACCAAAGAATCTTCTGGAAGCCCACCTAAAGACCTAAATACCCTCTACCCTAACCCTAATCCTATTCTAACCCTAAGGGCATTTTTGTCCATAACCCAAAAACCCAACCTATATAAACTAAACCCTCCCCTGCCCTAACAACTACTGTTCATCTCCTTTTCTCTCAAGTTCCAATCTCTTCTCTCTTCTTCTTCCCCAATTCCCTCCAACGAACCCTTATCTCTCTTCCAATCTCTCTCTCTCTCTCCCTCGCCCCAGAAATCCCTGACAGAAGGCCAGCCGAGATCGACCTGCACCGTAGGAGCAACTGCCGAGACCCTTCCTTTTGGTTTCCCTGTGGTTTTCTCTCTTTTCTTTCTACCTTCAATCGATCAAGGCAAGTGCACTGTGCTGGTAGTCTAGATTGCATGTTTCCTTCCTTTGATTTGCAGTAGAATTCCAATTTATAATATATATGTTTAGATCGATCCTTGAGCATGTTTGTTTGGTTCCTTTGGCCATTGATGGATGGGATTACCTCATTTGGATGATCAATGGCCGGCTGATGATGGGTGGATGATGTAGGAATGATTTATTTTGCTTCTGTAATGGTCTATGGAGAATCCCAGAAGAATTGAGTCACGGGAATGAGTTTCCGGAGATGGAATGACAAGAACCCATCTCGCAGTATTGAGATCGGAATCGAAGTAGGACCACCCTTGGTAGATCAGGACCCTACGTCTATGTGAGGGGCCCTGTGCGACCATGGGGTGCGACTTGATCTGGATTTTGATCAGAGGTGGACCACCATTCCTGTGCTTAATGAAGAGAAGTTGTGTCCTGTCACAGAACTGGGTTCTGTAACAGAACACAACACTGATGGGAGAGATGGACAGAGTCCAGCGATGGCCGAGCTCAGCACTTGCAGAGCCCAGCGGTTGCCGAGCTCAGCGTTAGCGCAGCTCAGCAACTGCCGAGCTCAGTACTGGCCGAACTCAGCGATGGCTGGATTCAACACTAGCCGAACTCAGAGTTCTGCCAAGCATAATGGTTAAGCAGAAGACCGCGTTTAGCCGAGCTAAGTGTCTAGGCCGAGCTCTGTGTCTAAGCCGAGTTCAGTGTTACGGCCGAACTCAGTGTTATGGCCGAACTCAGTGTTTTACTGAGCTCAGCGCCAGACCGGGTTCCGTGCCAGACCGGACTTCGAGCTTAGCCGAACTCAGTGCTTAACCGAGCTGAGAGCTAAACCAACCTCAATGCTCTGCCAAGCCCAATGCATTTTCCCGAACTCAGCTGGGTTGCCGAACTGAGCTAGGCCCTTTGCCGAGCTGAGCTGGGTGGCCGAACTGAGTATTCAATTGAGCTCCATTGCTTAGCCGAACTCCGAGATGGATTTCCAAAAAGGCGAGATTTCAACAAAGGAGACTAGAACCTGGGACATTTCCTCCAGCCAGAATTCCTAGTGCGCACGGCCAACCACCCAGGCCAGGGGGTTAGCCGAGCTCACAGGATGTCTTGGACGAGTAGGCCTTGCCTGCAGGATGTTTCACCTTCTCTGATCACAGTGTGCCGAGCTGACCGCCCAGGCCAGGAGGTCGGCTGAGCACACTGTGTACAGTGACGATCCCCAGATTCTAATTTCTATTGTTACAATCATATGTAGGGCCCACTGACCATTCAAATAGACTTCCATCACTGTGCCAGCCACGAGTCAATGGTACGGCTCAACCTTGACTCGTGGGGTCCACTAATTAAAGTCCAGGTTATGTAATCTAAGATGATTCGACCTTTATACGTTACCAAATGATGCACATAACTTCTAAGCACCAAACACAGCATTCCTTAGCATCTGTGGTTTCACTTAAAGATCAAATTACCTGAGATAGACTTGAACCTGATGTGGATCAATTACTTAGGATGGACCGTTGATATCTCTCATTGATCCTTGTACTTGGAGATTCATCTCCCTCATATTATTACTGTCACTCTATTGTCCTTATTATTGCTTATACCTGTTAATTAAATGGAAAATGGAGGACCCGAACCTAGGACTACTTAGGGGTGACCCGGTAATATAATTGGGTGAACATTGACCCGTGTCTGTGGCTAGGCGGGCCCTTTTTATGGCCTAAGTTGGATGTGAATTACCCTAGAATGGAGAGGTTAGATTGTATGGGCTTCTGACCCATTAAGGTTGTAAATGGATCATATGTCATTGAACATGGACTTGTATCTCATATGGACTGTTATAGATCAGGCCATGAATTTGGTGGGCCTTGGTATGGACCCAATGATGGAATTGGACTTGGACTATGATCCACAGTTTATATTGAGTACTTGGACCTCTTAGGGACTTTGTTAGGACCTTGTTCACGCAAGGCAAAGCCTAGACAGACACCGACCTTTATTGTTTCCGAGTCGGCATAGACATTCACTCAGTTGTTCTAAGCTCAGCCAGTTGGACTGATCATCACTGGTAGGAGCTATTGAGATTGTTGTGTGGCTATCATGATGAGCATTGTTGGAGACGGACGGTGTGATACCGAGTCCGGTCTCAGTGTGTGTTGATGGATGATGTTACTTGCGGGGCTAGATAATCCCCAGCACTGTGAGATTTTCCCCACCGCGACTGTGTTCAGTATGGGAGGGCCGCGGCATAATATCCCGCGGTATCCAGCTTGTGTGAGTGTGCCATTTTGTGTAGGTTTATTTTATTATGTTTATCTTGATTCTATTTGTTTATCTTGCTCAACTGCCTAGAATCTGTACCATTGCTATTCTCTTAACTTTATCACTGTCTCTTCTCATTTGATGCATACATTCTATATTATTAGCATTCTGTGACTTGCCAGATCTTTAGATCTGATCCACTCTTGGTGCTTAGGTCTTGACCCCGAGTTCGAGGGCGATGCGTTCGCACTCGTTGAGGTGCCCGTAGCAGGCGACTACGGATGGGGGCCGGCCGACCATGAGGTCGAGCCGGAAGGTGGAGAGCCGACACCAGCTGCAGGGGTTTGAGTGTTCTTTTGTCTGGGTTTTGAGAGACATTTGTTGTGAGTTGGGTAGTAATGAAAAATATGTAATTAAACTTTGATTTTGTTATCACTATACATTTAGGCTGGACTTCAGCCCATCTACATCTGACATATATACGATGATACCTTATGCTTCCGCTATCTCTGTATGGCTTCCGCTTATAATACGCTTCCGCAATAATAACTGTTGTTACGTTATTGTTCAAAAAGTTTTAAATTGGACCTCACTGCGGACCTACGATCTTGGAAGTTCTCGGATTTTCCGGGAAGTAGCGCGCCAATTTCGGTACTTTGACGATTTTCTCGGTATCCGGAATTGGGGCGTTACATTTTATGGTATCAGAGCGGGCAAGTCTCTAGGAAATAAAATACACTAGAAACTTTAGGACGTAGTGAGGATCTCAGTGTGGGGGTACGTATAGGGTCGATGGATCGGGTAGAATCAGTGTAGTCCTAAGTGTTGGACTTAAACTAACCTA
The DNA here is from genome assembly GCA_012931725.1 of Litsea cubeba. Classification (NCBI taxonomy): domain Eukaryota; kingdom Viridiplantae; phylum Streptophyta; class Magnoliopsida; order Laurales; family Lauraceae; genus Litsea; species Litsea cubeba. Next base: position 18,063,843 of record CM022951.1, read on the forward strand.
ATTTCTTTCTCTTGACAGATGTCTAGAGAGGGTTCTCCATCACATATGATACCAGCAGTCGGCAGTCCGCCAGACTTCGAGCAGCGTTTCCAGAGGTTCTTACAGGCCTTCCTCATTTCCCAGGAGGCCCAGGCTTCGGCGCAGCAGCAGCAGGCCGAGGATTTTGCCCAATTCCAGACGCAAGTCTTGGACATCATGGACAGGGTGGCTCAGCCAGGCATAGCGGCGGCATCCGTTCGGGAGGCAGACCCGAACGTCATATTTGAGAGGTTCCTCAAAAGGGGACCACCTGAGTTCACTGGCGCCGATGACCCGCTGGTGGCCGACGAATCGATTGTGCGGATGGAGAAGATCTTCAAGGTCTTCGAGTGCACCGGTCAGCAGAGAGTGCAGTTGGCCGCTTACATGTTTCGGGGAGTCGCGGAGGACTGGTGGAGGACGATCCAGCGTCATTTTGAGACGATAGGAGACGAGATCGCTTGGACTGCATTCAGAGCGGACTTCCTCCGGAAGTTCATACCATCCCACGTCAGAGACCGCAAGCTGCGGGAATTTTAGGCACTGGTACAAGGCAGCATGACTGTCTACCAGTATGAGGTCCGCTTCACCCAGCTTTCTCGCTTTGCAGAGGCTCTGATCACGCCTGAGTCAGAGAGGATTCGGCGGTTCGTCGAGGGACTGAGAGACGACATCCAGCTTAACATGTCTTGCATTGAGATTCACACTTATGAGGAGGCTTTGAGGAGGGCTTACTGGGCAGAGGAGCGTCTGCAGCGGATTGAGGCCAGTCAGCAGCAGAGACGGGTCCGGGTTGCTCTAGCCAGACCGCAGCCTGTGCCCCTACAGCAGCAGCCATTCCAGAGACAGAGGCCAGCTGGGCAGTATCATCAGCGTCAGCATCAGCAGCAGCAGCAGCGTGGGCCCAGAGTGTGCTATGACTGCGGGGAGCCAGGGCACATCTCTAGAGTTTGCCCACTACGAGGAGGACAGCACCCGATGCTCCAGCTTCCAGCACCTCCTAGAGCTCCAGCTCTAGCTCCACCTGCTCCGCGGATTGCACCAGCACCTCAGCCACCTCAGCAGCAGTACCATGCCCAGCAGCAGGCACGTGGACCCCAGCAGCCCAGGGGACAGCACTACCAGAGGGGACGACACCAGAGACCCTATGGACAGCAGCGACAGCAGCAGAGACCTCAGGCCGCAGGTCAGGCATTTGCACTCACACATGAGGAGGCCGAAGCTGCTGGGAACGTCGTTGAAGGTACTTTTTCTATTTGTGATCAGATTGCTAGAGTATTGTTTGATCCTGGTGCGACACATTCCTATGTGTCTTCTGCTTTTGCTTTAGTTCTTGGTGGGGTAGGAGAGGAGTTGCCTTGCACGCTAGTTGTGTCTACGCCCGTGGGCAAGAGGGTAGTGTGTCAGACTTACCACCCCAGATGCCGAGTGCAGATCGGGGAGTACACTATGTTTGCAGATTTGATCGTGTTACCCATGCATGACTTCGACGTTATCTTGGGGATGGATTGGTTGGCCAGATATCGAGCGGTGATGGATTGCTTCGAGAAGATAGTCAGACTCACCATCGACGGTTCAGACGACACAGTCGAGTTTGTAGGTGAGAAGAAGCCACGCAGTACCAGATTGATTTCAGCACTGAAGGCTGAGAGGCTAGTGCGATCAGGTTGCGAAGGCTACATCGCATTCATCTCAGATGATAAGAAGTCCAAGAGAGTCGAGGAGATCCCAGTCGTTTGCGAGTTTCCAGACGTGTTTCCCGACGAGATCCCAGGATTGCCTCCAGTCAGAGAGATCGACTTCACCATCGAGCTTGTGCCAGGCACCGCACCGATTTCCAGAGCTCCTTATCGCATGGCTCCAGCAGAGCTGCGAGAGTTGAAGACCCAGTTGCAAGAGTTGATAGACAAGGGCTTCATCAGACCGAGCATGTCACCTTGGGGAGCACCTGTGCTCTTCGTGAAGAAGAAGGATGGATCGATGAGGATGTGCATCGACTACAGGCAGCTGAACCAGGCAACAGTGAAGAACAAGTATCCTCTTCCCCGGATCGACGAGCTTTTCGACCAGCTTCAGGGAGCGCAGTACTTTTCAAAGGTGGACCTGAGATCGGGATATCATCAGCTGCGAGTCAGAGAGCAGGATGTGCAGAAGACAGCATTTCGTACTCGTTACGGGCACTATGAGTTCCTTGTGATGCCGTTCGGGTTAACGAATGCACCAGCAGTATTCATGGCTTTGATGAACAAGATCTTCGCCTCGTATCTCGACAGCTTCACAGTGGTGTTCATCGACGACGTGTTGGTCTACTCCAAATCCAGAGAAGAGCACGAGCAGCATTTGAGGACGTCTCTACAGTTGTTACGTGACAACCAACTATACGCGAAGCTTAGCAAGTGCGAGTTCTAGTTAAAGCAGGTAGTCTTCCTCGGACACATCATCTCCAGAGACGGCCTAGCAGTGGATCCAGCGAAGATCGAGGCAGTAGTGAACTGGGAGAGACCGAAGAATGTCACAGAAGTTCGGAGTTTCCTTGGCTTAGCAGGCTACTACCGCAGATTTGTCAAGAGTTTCTCTTCGATTTCAGCCCCTTTGACCAAGCTGACGAGAAAGGATGTACCGTTCGTATGGACAGATGCTTGTGAGGACAGTTTCCAAGAGCTGAAGGAGAGACTGACGACAGCACCAATCTTATCTTTACCTTCGGGTACAGGCGGTTTTGTTGTCTTCACCGATGCTTCAGGGACCGGTCTTGGTTGTGTTTTGATGCAGGAAGGCAAAGTCATTGCCTATGGATCACGTCAGCTAAAGGAGCACGAGAAGAAGTATGCTACTCACGATCTAGAGCTTGCAGCAGTCGTGTTTGCACTGAAGATGTGGCGGCATTACCTCTACGGAGAGAAGTTCGAAGTCCATTCAGATCATCGCAGTTTGCAGTACCTGTTCACTCAGCATGATCTCAACAACCGTCAGAGGCGTTGGATGGAATACATCAAGGATTATGACTTCCCTATCAAATACCATCCGGGTAAGGCGAACGTCGTAGCAGATGCTTTGAGCAGGAAGACCGCCCTAGTCAGTTTTCTAGCAGCAGAGGGTGTATGGACCGATGTCTTCAGTGACTTGGATGTCCAGTCTCAGCCGCTCAGCGATAGAATTATGCTTGCTACCATGTCCGCATGGGAACCAGAGTTGCTCGGAGAGGTCAAGGACAGTCAACGCAGCGATCCCAAGCTTGTCAAAGTGATTGAGCAGATTGACCAGAGACCAGAGTTCAGACTGATTGGTGGAGTGCTTTACTATCAGGACAGGCTGTGTGTACCAGACGTCCAGGAACTGAAGGACCAGATCTTAGCAGATGCACACCACAGCAGATATTCGATTCACCCGGGCAGCACCAAGATGTACAGGAACCTAAGGAGCTACTACTGGTGGAACAACATGAAGAAAGAGATTGCAGGCTATGTGGCCAAATGTCTGACGTGTCAACAGATCAAGGCCGAGCACCAGAAGCCACCAGGGCTACTTCATCAGCTCGAGATACCTCAGTGGAAGTGGGAGCATATTACCATGGATTTTATTGCAGGACTTCCAACTACCCGAAGACGCAGTGATGGCATTTGGGTAATCGTGGACAGGCTGACCAAGTCAGCTCACTTCTTGCCAGTGTCGATGAGAGCAGGACTCGACGTCCTTGCTAAGCTGTACGTGGACAGGATCGTCTCTTTGCATGGAGTTCCAGCTTCGATTGTTTCAGACAGAGATCCACGCTTCACATCTCATTTCTGGGAGAGTCTACAGCAGGCTTTGGGTACTAAGTTGAGCTTCAGTATAGCCTACCACCCCCAGACAGACGGACAGACGGAGCGCACCAACCAGACCTTGGAGGATATGTTGCGAGCTTGTGTCCTAGAATACAAGGAGAACTGGGAGGATTCTTTGCCACTCTGTGAGTTTGCCTACAACAACAGTTACCACTCAAGCATCAAAATGGCACCGTTCGAGGCATTGTACGGCAGGAAGTGCAAGACCCCAATCTGTTGGGAGGAAGTTGGTGTCAGGAGCTTCCATGGGCCATCTATCGTCGGCGACACCAGTGAGAAGATCCACCAGATAGTGGAGAACCTGAAGCTTAGCCACAGTCGACAGAAGAGCTATGCAGACAACCGACGCAGACCCCTTGAGTTTCAGAAAGGAGACCGTGTATTCCTGAAGGTTTCCCCAACTCGAGGCACCCTCAGATTCGGCGAGAAGGGCAAGTTAGCACGGAGATACGTCGGACCCTTTGAGATCAAGGCTAGGATCGGAGATGTCGCCTACAGACTTCAGTTGCCAGCAGAGCTATCAGGTGTGCATGACGTCTTCCATGTCTCGATGTTGAGGAAGTATGTGGAGGACCCTACCCACATTCTGCATCACCAGCCGCTCGACATCCAGCCCGACGCGTCCTACATCGCCAAGCCAGTCGCCGTCATCGACACCAAGGAGAAGGTGCTTCGGGACCGAACCATTCAGTTCGTGAAGGTTCAGTGGGAGCATCACACCCCAGCTGAGGCTACTTGGGAGCTACGAGACCAGGTGGCGAGAGATTATCCACATCTTCTACCGCAGGTATGTTCTTACTTTATTTTTACATTTGGGGACCAAATGTCTTTAAGGAGGGAGGAATGTGAGACCCCACCCCTGGTGGGCCCTCAATGTGAATTTGAATACTATATATTAGCTTAAGTATTTTAATTATATTAATTATGGGACTTAGTGAGGGTAGTTATGTATTTTCCTGGGGTTAGTCTAGTGGTGTAATTAGTAGAGTCAATAGGGGGTCTTTTGTTATTTTTAGAGTTAGGGAGTTTGTTAGAGGCCCTAGCTAGAGTTTTGTATTTACTATAGGGAGTTTGCACCAAAGAATCTTCTGGAAGCCCACCTAAAGACCTAAATACCCTCTACCCTAACCCTAATCCTATTCTAACCCTAAGGGCATTTTTGTCCATAACCCAAAAACCCAACCTATATAAACTAAACCCTCCCCTGCCCTAACAACTACTGTTCATCTCCTTTTCTCTCAAGTTCCAATCTCTTCTCTCTTCTTCTTCCCCAATTCCCTCCAACGAACCCTTATCTCTCTTCCAATCTCTCTCTCTCTCTCCCTCGCCCCAGAAATCCCTGACAGAAGGCCAGCCGAGATCGACCTGCACCGTAGGAGCAACTGCCGAGACCCTTCCTTTTGGTTTCCCTGTGGTTTTCTCTCTTTTCCTTCTACCTTCAATCGATCAAGGCAAGTGCACTGTGCTGGTAGTCTAGATTGCATGTTTCCTTCCTTTGATTTGCAAGTAGAATTCCAATTTGTAATATATATGTTTAGATCGATCCTTGAGCATGTTTGTTTGGTTCCTTTGGCCATTGATGGATGGGATTACCTCATTTGGATGATCAATGGCCGGTTGATGATGGGTGGATGATGTAGGAATGATTTATTTTGCTTCTGTAATGGTCTATGGAGAATCCCAGAAGAATTGAGTCACGGGAATGAGTTTCCGGAGATGGAATGACAAGAACCCATCTCGCAGTATTGAGATCGGAATCGAAGTAGGACCACCCTTGGTAGATCAGGACCCTACGTCTATGTGAGGGGCCCTGTGCGACCATGGGGTGCGACTTGATCTGGATTTTGATCAGAGGTGGACCACCATTCCTGTGCTTAATGAAGAGAAGTTGTGTCCTGTCACAGAACTGGGTTCTGTAACAGAACACAACACTAATGGGAGAGATGGACAGAGTCCAGCGATGGCCGAGCTCAGCACTTGCAGAGCCCAGCGGTTGCCGAGCTCAGCGTTAGCGCAGTTCAGCAACTGCCGAGCTCAGTACTGGCCGAACTCAGCGATGGCTGGATTCAACACTAGCCGAACTCAGAGTTCTGCCACGCATAATGGTTAAGCAGAAGACCGCGTTTAGCCGAGCTAAGTGTCTAGGCCGAGCTCTGTGTCTAAGCCGAGTTCAGTGTTACGGCCGAACTCAGTGTTATGGCCGAACTCAGTGTTTTACTGAGCTCAGCGCCAGACCGGGTTCCGTGCCAGACCGGACTTCGAGCTTAGCCGAACTCAGTGCTTAACCGAGCTGAGAGCTAAACCAACCTCAATGCTCTGCCAAGCCCAATGCATTTTCCCGAACTCAGCTGGGTTGCCGAACTGAGCTAGGCCCTTTGCCGAGCTGAGCTGGGTGGCCGAACTGAGTATTCAATTGAGCTCCATTGCTTAGCCGAACTCCGAGATGGATTTCCAAAAAGGCGAGATTTCAACAAAGGAGACTAGAACCTGGGACATTTCCTCCAGCCAGAATTCCTAGTGCGCACGGCCAACCACCCAGGCCAGGGGGTTAGCCGAACTCACAGGATGTCCTGGACGAGTAGGCCTTGCCTACAGGATGTTTCACCTTCTCTGATCACAGTGTGCCGAGCTGACCGCCCAGGCCAGGAGGTCGGCTGAGCACACTGTGTACAGTGACGATCCCCAGATTCTAATTTCTATTGTTACAATCATATGTAGGGCCCACTGACCATTCAAATAGACTTCCATCACTGTGCCAGCCACGAGTCAATGGTACGGCTCAACCTTGACTCGTGGGGTCCACTAATTAAAGTCCAGGTTATGTAATCTAAGATGATTCGACCTTTATACGTTACCAAATGATGCACATAACTTCTAAGCACCAAACACAGCATTCCTTAGCATCTGTGGTTTCACTTAAAGATCAAATTACCTGAGATAGACTTGAACCTGATGTGGATCAATTACTTAGGATGGACCGTTGATATCTCTCATTGATCCTTGTACTTGGAGATTCATCTCCCTCATATTATTACTGTCACTCTATTGTCCTTATTATTGCTTATACCTGTTAACTAAATGGAAAATGGAGGACCCGAACCTAGGACTACTTAGGGGTGACCCGGTAATATAATTGGGTGAACATTGACCCGTGTCTATGGCTAGGCGGGCCCTTTTTATGGCCTAAGTTGGATGTGAATTACCCTAGAATGGAGAGGTTAGATTGTATGGGCTTCTGACCCATTAAGGTTGTAAATGGATCATATGTCATTGAACATGGACTTGTATCTCATATGGACTGTTATAGATCAGGCCATGAATTTGGTGGGCCTTGGTATGGACCCAATGATGGAATTGGACTTGGACTATGATCCACAGTTTATATTGAGTACTTGGACCTCTTAGGGACTTTGTTAGGACCTTGTTCACGCAAGGCAAAGCCTAGACAGACACCGACCTTTATTGTTTCCGAGTCGGCATAGACATTCACTCAGTTGTTCTAAGCTCAGCCAGTTGGACTGATCATCACTGGTAGGAGCTATTGAGATTGTTGTGTGGCTATCATGATGAGCATTGTTGGAGACGGACGGTGCGATACCGAGTCCGGTCTCAGTGTGTGTTGATGGATGATGTTACTTGCGGGGCTAGATAATCCCCAGCACTGTGAGATTTTCCCCACCGCGACTGTGTTCAGTATGGGAGGGCCGCGGCATAATATCCCGCGGTATCCAGCTTGTATGAGTGTGCCATTTTTTGTAGGTTTATTTTATTATGTTTATCTTGATTCTATTTGTTTATCTTGCTCAACTGCCTAGAATCTGTACCATTGCTATTCTCTTAACTTTATCACTGTCTCTTCTCATTTGATGCATACATTCTATATTATTAGCATTCTGTGACTTGCCAGATCTTTAGATCTGATCCACTCTTGGTGCTTAGGTCTTGACCCCGAGTTCGAGGGCGATGCGTTCGCACTCGTTGAGGTGCCCGTAGCAGGCGACTACGGATGGGGACCGGCCGACCATGAGGTCGAGCCGGAAGGTGGAGAGCCGACACCAGCTGCAGGGGTTTGAGTGTTCTTTTGTCTGGGTTTTGAGAGACATTTGTTGTGGGTTGGGTAGTAATGAAAAATATGTAATTAAACTTTGATTTTGTTATCACTATACATTTAGGCTGGACTTCAGCCCATCTACATCTGACATATATGCGATGATACCTTATGCTTCCGCTATCTCTGTATGGCTTCCGCTTATAATACGCTTCCGCAATAATAACTGTTGTTACGTTATTGTTCAAGATTTTTTAAATTGGACCTCACTGCGGACCTACGATCTTGGAAGTTCTCAGATTTTCCGGGAAGTAGCGTGCCAATTTCGGTACTTTGACGATTTTCTCGGTATCCGGAATTGGGGCGTTACACTCTGTAGCAGTAGGTCCCCTTCGGAGTGATGAAGGACGTATTTTTCCCGGTCTGGGGGGTGCATGCAGATCTGGTTGTATCAAGAGTAAGCATCCAGGAAGGAGAGTAGTTCATGTCTTGCTGTAGCGTCAATGAGGAGGTCAATCCGTGGCAGCGGATAGCTATCCTTTGGACATGCCTTGTTGAGCTCTGTGAAGTCGACGCAGAGGCGCCACTTCCCATTTGTTTTTGTTACCATCACTACATTTGAGAGCCATTCAGGATATGCTACTTCCCTAACCGCCCCATTTTCTATTAGCTTCTCGACCTCCTTGTCCATTGCTTGGGCCCTTTCAGTGGAGGCGCCCCTTAGCTTTTGTCGAATAGGCTTGTGGCGAGGGTCGACATTGAGGTAATGGGTGGCAACCTCGGGGCCAATTCCTTCAAGGTCCGCATGTGACCATGCAAAAATGGTCATGTTATTTCTCAGAAAATATATTAACTGGCTGACCAGATCCTCAGAAAGAGAAGAGCCAATGTACACTCTTCTATCAGGATATTCTTCATTTAAAACCAGAGGGGTTAGCTCTTCAACTGGTTCTCCTCTTTCTGTAGTGGCGTCATCCCTCGGGTCCAAGATTTCAACTTGCAAAGCCTCCTGCATCTTCTTGGCCTTCATTGAGGAGACATAGCACTCTCTTGCTGCTACTTGGTCCCCTCTTTCCTCCCCAACTCCATTCGGGGTTGGAAAACGGAGGATGAGATGGTAGGTGGAGATGACGGCTCTTAATGCATTAAGAGCAGGTCGCCCTATTATGATGTTATAGGCCGACGGGCAGTCTATAACCAAGAAGTTAACCATTGTGGTGGAACTTCAAGGTGTTGTCCCGACTATGACTGACAGTGTGATTGCCCCTAAGGGATACACTTTCTCCCCTGAAAACCCAATAAGAGGGAATTTAACAGGCTGCTACCTCGCCCGTCCCAGATTTAGCTTGTCACAAGCTTCTACGAACAAGATATCTGTAGAGCTGCCACTATCCACCAAGATCCTATGCACCTGGAAATTGGCGACCGTCATGGTGAGCACTAGAGGGTCATCATGGGGGTGCTGGATCCCTTCCAAATTCTTATCTGAGAAGGATATGATTTCGTTAGCGCCAAGCCTGGGCGCCTTGGATGGGCATGCTTCATCAGGTTGCCTTGCCTTTCTGGCATGGGCTTTCATGGCAGAGAGTGACTCTGCAAGTCCACTAGAGATAGTTCGGATTTCCCCGATGGGTTGCTGATGCTGATCCTCAAGATTGTGAGGTGGTGGTGGTGCTTCCCCCCTACCAGCAACATATTAGCGTAGGTGACCATGTTGAATGAGATCCTCAATCTGCTTTTTGAGCTCATAACAATCATCAGTGTCATGGCCATGGATTAAAAAACCGGCCGATACCGGTTCGTATCGGCCGGTACGAACCGGTATCGGTCGGAACCGGTACGATATCGGACTGAGATATCGTTTTCGAAAATATCGGCAAAATATCCCCAAAATATCGGTATATATCGGCCGAGATGAACTTCGTCTCGGCCGTAACGAGATATCGGCCGATATTTTCAAAATATCGGCCGATATCCCTTAAAAAAACACTAACCCTAATTTTTTTCATATTTTTCATCTTCTTCCCCTCTCCTCTTATATCCAAATACCTTAGAGCAACAGCCACACATTCACACGTCCCTCTTGCATATTTTCTTCAAGAAAAAATTATTTAAGTAAGAGAAAATCATCTTAAAGCATTTTATTATGTATTTATATGTTTATTTTTTTTATATGAAGCATGGAAATCATGAGAATGTCATTTGTGTTGTATTGTTCACTTAAGACTAAGTTAGATCTATATACTTTCATGCTAGATCTACTACTCATACACATGATTTTGAATTTTTTTTCAATTTTTTTATTTTCAGATTTATTATGTATTTATGTGTTTTTTTTTAAATGAAGCATTAAAATCATGAGAATGTCACTTGTGTTGTGTTCTTCACTTAGAACTAAGTTAGATCTATATACTTTCATGCTAGATCTACTCATACACATGATTTTGTATATTTTTTTTAATTTTTTAATTTTCAAAATTTTTAATATTATAATAAAAATATATCTTTTTTTTTTTGAAATTTCATCACAAATATGTTCTTTTAATGATTCATGGAGTGGGGGAAGGTACTCATGGTCATCATGGGGGTTATGTTGGCCAACAAGGTGCCATGTATGAACATCATATGAATTATTCATATTACCCTAATTGGGTACCCCCTTCACCAACACCGATAATGTCTATCGAACATATATTAATTGAGCAAGGGAGGCTTCCCCCACCACCACATGATCCCCAACGACCTTTATATGCCCATCTATCTATCTCACTATCATGTTTCAGATTTTAATATGTTATCTTCACGGTCATGAATTTCACAACTAATTTGATGATTGAGTTAGTATTAAATGATGATTGATATGTTTGTTATCTACTTATCTTTATGTTCTTATATTTTACACTAATAAATTGATCATGAGCATCAATAATGGTTGCATTATATGAAATACTAGAGAAGAAAGCGAACAGCGACACAGACATGACTCATAACTTAAGGTGACCGAGATTTTGATTTAATGTTGTTACTAATGAAAAAAAATATTGTTTTCAAGTATTTTCTAATATTATGAATTTTTTGGATATTTTTGCGAATTTTTTTGGATTAAAGAAAAAATTCACACCGCGACGACCGCGACGGACCGATATCCGCGACGATATCCGCGACGATATCGTTTTTTCGGCCTGGCCGATACCGCTACCGATACCGAGATTTTAAACCATGGTCATGGCCATGGTCGCGATGGAAGCGACAGTATTTTATCGGGTTCCTGCGGTTCGGAGGAGACTTCATCTTCCCGGGCCATTTTACCGCGGGGTCGTCTTGTATCTGGAGCAAAATGTGTCCAACAGCGGCATTGAGGGGAGTGAATGTTTGTCGGTCTCTGACAGTTACCCTCTCTGTCCTGCTTCGCTTGTTGCTTGTATCTTTCTTTTCGTCTCTGTCTCGTTCCTTCCCCTTGTCCTCCATTCTAGAGGATTCCCCTCGCCTGGCCCTTGTGATATCTTCAGCATTCATGTACTTCTGGGCTTTGGCCAGTAACTCCGACATGCTCTTTGGCGGGCGCTTCATTACTGAAAAGAGGAAACTCGATGAGCGGAGGCCTCCCAAGAAGGCTGTCATGGACACCTTGTCGTCGGGCTCTTCGACCTGAAGTACCTCCTCGTTAAAACGAATGAGGTATCTCCTGAGGCTCTCATTTTTGTCCTGCTTTATGCTGAGCAGGTGTGTAGCAGGTTTCTGGTGGCAGCGTCCTCCAATAAAGTGTGACACGAAGGACTTGCTCAATTCCCCAAAGGTTGGGATAGAGGCTAGGGGGAGATTGGCAAACTACTGCCGGGCGGAACCCTTCAGTGTGGTTGGGAATGCCCTGCACATAATCTCATCAGGGATATTATGCAGCTGCATTATAGTTTTGTAAGTCTCCAGGTGGTCCAATGGATCATTCGTTCCGTCGAAGGTCTCCATGGACGGCATTTTGAATTTTCGAGGGAGTGGGTAGTTCACCACGTCGGGCTTGAACGGTGTGTCCGTTCGCCTGACTAGGTAATCCACTGTCTCTGGTGCTTGCTCCCTCATGGCATTGAAGACATCAGCTAGCTGATTTTGCATTTCCCTGATCTTCGCGTCCCAGCGATTGGGGTTTCCTTGGACGGATCATGGAAATAACTCCCGTCTTCCATGCTCTTGTTTTCACTCTCCCCTTCTTGGAAATGAGGATCCTCCCCATTAGAAGAAGAGGGAGGAGGTGGAAGTCCTCCATGATTTGCTCCCCTGGGACGTAGGGGTCCTCCAAGCTGGGCTCCACCGGGAATTCCATGAGGGGCGCCTTGGGGAACTCCCTAGGCGCCGCCCTGAGGATGGGCGCCCTGGGGAACTCCCTGGGCGCCGCCCTGAGGATGGGCGCCCAGATGGGGAGCTCCCCGGTGTGGAGCTCTTGGAAGTCCCTAGCGCGGTGCTCCTTGCGGCATTCCTCCAAATTGTGCTCCTCCTTGCCCTGCCAGCATGAGTTGTATGATTTGCTGGTTTTGGGTCATCAACTGCTGCGGATGCAATCCAAGACAAAGATCGACGAAGACGCTCGGGAAAGGATCATGTGGTCAATCCCTCTGGTAGACCAAATGATGAATATGTTCTATATACGGACAGTGATCAAACTGGTCCCATTCCAGGCAGAAAAGGACTGATCCAGTCAGAAGCGCATCGCGCTGATCCAGGCCATGCTATAAATACACCATATGTGGATAAATTACAAAAGGGACCCCATCAGAAGCAGGATCATGCACACAAGACACTAGTTCCACCGTGGGACATAATTGTCCGCCTAGAACAGTCTTGTAAAGAAGCTGTTCGGGACCTTACACAGGGAATGAAGCAGCAAAAAAAAAAGTTCAAATGTCTGCTGTTAGAGTTGGAGGAAGCGAAGGAGGCCCAAGGACGACCTACGAGTGCGGAGAATCTTCGGAAAGATTCAGAAACCACTTATAAAACCCGAAGAATAGAGCACCGAGAAAGCACAGATATGCGGGGGCCTAGGAGTCACCATTCTGAATAAAAATTTCGGCGAGCCCGGCCTAAGCATAGAGCAAGAGATGAAGGAAGTAGAACCTCAAGCTGCATACCACGGAGAGAAGAGAGGTCTGAAATCAGAACACGAGGCGTAGAAAATGCTACTTTCCTAAGAAAAAAGACAGCCTCACGGGCACTTGGCGAAGAAGACGTACAAGACCTGATCGAGAAGGCGTTAGCAAATCAAATACCCCATCAAGAAACCATGTTCCGAGCAAGGTACATGGGAAATGCTCAGAATTTCGTATATCCTTTTTCAAAGGAAATATAAAAGGCTAACCCACCTGGGCAATTCTCAACCCCAAAGCTGAAGACCTATGATGGCATTTCTGATCCTGCCGACCATGTACAACATTACCTACATTCCATGGCACTATGGATCAGGAATGAATCATTGATGTGCAGGATCCTCCACTAAAGCTTAGGAGATCTGGCCCTAAAGTGGTTCTCACGCCTGAAGCGGAGAACAATCCACAACTTCCGAGAGCTTGTAGGATCCTTTGTTACCCGTTTTGTCATGAATTCTAAGCAATCAAAAGATGTTGGAGCATTGTTGTTACTTAAGAAGCAAAGTTTGGAGCGCTTGAATGAATATAGTGCTCGCTATTGGCGTCTATATAATGAAGTAGAGGGAAGCAATGAACAAGTTGCAGTAGCTACCTTCAAGCTGGGTCTGCCAAAAGATAGTCAGCTGCTCCAGTCGCTGACCAAGCGATCTCCGACCATGCAGGGTGATTTAATGGAAAGAATCGAAGAATTTGTTAAGTTAGAAGAGGACATGGAGGCACCCGAGCCGAGATGGACAAATACAGCAAACAAGGGATCCAAGAGGAAGAGACGAAGGGAATTCAGGTAGGTTGCTGATAGGAGAATGGGTCGTGCCGAACCCACAAGGGCAACTTATGGGGGGATATATACAATTTTCAAAGATCTAATATATCGGATCCTCACACAGATCAAAGAGAAACCCTTCTTTAAGAGGCCTCCGAAGATGATCAGCAACCCTGGACGCAGGAACACCAATCTTTGGTGCTCTTATCACCGAGAGAATGGCCATTTGATAGAGAATTGCAGTATGCTCAAGCAACATCTGGAAGACTTAGTCAAGGAAGGACATTTGAGGGAGTATGTAGAAGATACACGCCCAAAGAAGAACTGGGAGAGCTCAATTCGGAAAGAAGCCAAAAATTCTGCAGAAGAAGAAGGACCTGTTTGGGTGATAGATGTGGTACATGGAGCAATCAATCCGACTAAAGTAACGACTCAATTTGTCAGTACGTAAAGAAAAATGGCTACACATCTGAAGGGGGTATATCAGATGAGTGCTGAACCGAGCTTGGTCAGCAAATCTGGAAGAGGCAAGTCGGTGATTTCATTCTCCGATGAAGATCTTCGAGATGTGGTGCAGCCCCACAACGATGTTCTTGTGTTAACTTTGCAAATACAAGAATACGATGTCCGAAGAATGCTGATAGATCCAGGAAGCTCCTCGGAGATCATGTACGCCGAACTATTTGGCAGGCTCGGCCTAATGCACTCTGATCTAAAGCCAACCTCAATACCCCTGTTTGGCTTCAGCGGCCAAGCAGTGCACCCCCTTGGTGTTATAACAGTGCAGATTGGGGCGGATCCTGTTCGCCTAGATGTGAAATTTCTAGTAGTAGATGTGCCATCTCTCTATAATGTCATCATGGGCCGAACATGGATTCATCGTATGAGGGCAGTACCATCAACTTATCATCAAAGGTTGCGATTTCCAACAATGAAGAGGACCATGGAGATCAGAGGAGACCAGGCAGTTTCTAGAAGTTTTCTGATCGCGGCGATAAAAGGAAAAATGAAGAAGATAGATGATGAAGATTCAGGTATGGTCAAAAGTCTGACCACAAATAGTTGTCAAATTCAGGTCGGATAGAAAAGGAAGAATCATGCGCCGACTTGACTAACCAAGCAGTGGAAGAATTGAAAAGATTGATGTACATGGAGGGAGTCCAAAAAAATACTGGATGATTGGGACGTCAATGATCAAGGAGGAATAAAAGAGCTTGATTCAATTTCTCGATCAAAATTCCGATGTTTTTGCTTGGACTCCATACGAGATGCCAGAAGTTGATCCCGAGGTTATCAGTCATAACCTTGGCGCAGATCCAAGGATAAAGCCAGTGATGCAGAAATAAAGAAAACTTGCACCTGAACGCCGAGCAGTGGTTTGTGAAGAGGTAGACAAGCTGTTGGAAGCAGATGCAATTCGAGAAGTTCATTACCCAGAATGGCTATCCAATACGGTGGTCGTGCCAAAGGACAAAAAATGGTGAGTATGCGTGGACTTCACCAACCTGAATAAAGCCTGTCCCAAAGATGGCTTCTCTTTACCAAAAATTGATCAGTTAGTGGACTCCACAGCAAGCCATGAACAAATGAGGTTTTTGGATGCATACCGAGGGTGCCACCAGATCGCAATGGAGGAGGCCGAGCAAGAAAAAACATCATTCATAACACCAAAGGGCACCTATTGTTACAAGAATGCCCTTTGGACTTAAGAATGCGGGGGCAACATACCAGAGGTTGATAGCAAAAATATTCGAAGATCTGATTGGGAACACAGTAGAAGCTTACATTGATGATATGGTAGTCAAGAGTAAACAAAAAATTACACATGAACAAGATTTGAGCTTGGTCTTCAGTATCCTGCGAAGGTACAAGCTCAAGCTGAATGCTTCAAAATGTTCATTTGGTGTCAGCTCGGGAAAATTCCTGGGATACATTGTAAACCAGAGAGGAATTGAAGCCAATCCCGACCAAACTCAGGCAGTTCAGAAGATAGAATGACCTAACTCAAGAAAAGAGGTGCAGAGGCTGACATGTATGCTTGCAGTCTTAAACCGTTTTTTATCAAGAAGCTCGGATAAATGCCGACCAATATTCCTCGATCTAAAAGAGAAAGTAGATAAGATATGGGACGAGCACTGTGATGAGGCCCTAGCACAAATCAAGCAGTATTTGAGCTCCCCCTTGTACTCTTTATCCCTGGCCCAGGAGAAGAATTGATTCTGTATCTGGCAGTATCTGAACATGCGGGCAGCGCGGCCTTGATGATGAATCAGGGAAAACAGCATCTACCTATTTATTTCTTTAGTAAGACCTTATTAAATGCTGAAACAAGGTACCTGCCTCTGAAAAAGCTCCGGCACTACTTCCAAGCAAACACAATCAAGGTTCTAACCGAGCATCCATTACAAGCAGTCTTGCAAAAAGCCGACCTGTCTAGGAGGATGGTGAAATGGGCGATTGAGCTTGGCGAGCACGATATAAAGATAGCCCCAAGAAATGCCATAAAGGGACAAGTAGTAGCTGAATTCATTGCTGAATTTACACAGAAAGAAGAACTGAAGCAAAAAAATTTTATCTCGGAAGCTAATGAAGAGTGGCAGCTATATGTGGATGGTGCATCCAATTCACGAGGTTCAGGAGCTGGCATGATATTCATCACACCAGAAGGAGCAATAATTGAAAGAGCTATAACCCTTGGCTTTGCTGCATCAAATAACGAGGCGGAATATGAAGCCCTCCTGTCAGGACTCCGAACTACAAAAGAACTTCGAATCATGAGGCTCACGATTCATTGCGACTCACAGCTAGTTGCTAATCAACTCACTGGAGAACATACAACTCGTGATGATAGGATGGCCGCATACGTCGCTGAGGCACAGCGTCTAATCCAGGAGGTCGATGATATCAAAATCAAACAGATTGGTCGAGAAGAAAATGCACATGCTGACAGCTTAGCCAGCTTGGCCACGGCGATAAAATCCGAACTAAGGAGGGAAGTTCTGGTTGATTTCCAATCATCACCAAGCATTATTAAAAACCAGAGAGTCATGTGTATTGAACATGAATCAGAAGATCCGAATTGGATGACACAAATAGCTGATTACTTGAAAGAAGGATCTTTACCAAAAGACAAAACAAAAAGCTACAACGTCAGAAGGAAAGCAGCCAGATTCTGGTTATCACCAGAAAATCAGTTATACCGACAATCATACTCAGGTCCTTATTTACAATGTGCAAGTCCTGCCAAGGTGGAAGACATGTTGTGGGAAATTCATGAGGGATCCTATGGAGGACACATCGGCGGAAGAAGTTTGGCTCACCGAGCAATGTCACAAGGATACTGGTGGCCTTACATCCAGAAAGACGATCTCAAATTTGTGCAAAAATGTGAGAGATGTCAACTTTTCGGCAAGGATATTCATCAACCTACTGAGCTACTGAACTCAATCATAAGCCCATGGCCGTTCGACCAGTGGGAAATTGATTTTGTCGGTCCCATGCCGAGATCAGCAGGTAATTGTCAATTCTTAATTGTTGCCACAGATTACTTTACCAATTGGGTAGAAGCTGAGCCCCTAGTTTGTATTCGGGAAAGTGGTGCCAAGCAGTTCGTATGTAAAAATATCATTACTAGGTTCGGGATACCAAAGGCATTGGTTACCGACAATGGCAAGCAATTCGAAGGGAAAGCATTTAGGAGCCTATGTGGGCAATATAGCATCAGACATCATTTCTCAACTCCTGTTTATCCATAAAGTAATGGCCAAGCAGAAAGCTCCAATAAAATCCTACTGGATGGAATAAAAAAGAGGTTGGACGAAGCAAAAGGGAGATGGACAAATGAACTCCCTAGTATCCTATGGGCTTATAGGACAACTCCAAGAAGATCAACTGGGGAAACTCCTTTCTCTCTTGCATATGGGATGGAAGCTGTAATTCCATTAGAAATTGGATTGCCAACCATGAGAACAGAGGCTTATGACCATGAACAGAATAAAGGAGGAATTGCCGAACATCTGGACATGATCGAAGAGCGAAGAGAACAAGCACTGATCAAATTGGCCGCTTACCAGCAACAACTTGCTCGAAGTTATACGAAGAAAGTTCGCGTTCGAATATTCAAGGTCATAGATTTGGTTTTAAGGAAAATACTTCCTAATACCAATGCTCCTAGCCACGGCAAGCTCGGACCGAACTGAGGAGGACCATACAGAGTCACATCGGTTGGTGGAACAGGAACATATCACTTGGAAACACTTGAAAGGAAAGCACTAGCAAGGCCATGGAATATAGTAAATTTGAAAAAAATCTATTTTTAGGCATTTTTTTATCTGAAGAAAGCTATCTTGTACCAAGAATAGAATTGAAATTTTATTTTCAATCTTTATGCCAAAGAATTCGGATATCTTATACATATTGCATATTACGTGAGACATTTTCAAGACACCAATATTATCTTAGTTTCGATAAACATACAGGCTAAGGACCTTGGTCGTATGCATCTCGGTGCTCGGTCTTACGCATCTCGGTCTTATGCACTCGGCCTTTGCATCTCGGTGCTCGATCTTATGCAACTCGGTCTTATGCATCTTGGCCTTTGCATCTCGGTGCTTGATCTTATGCAACTGATTCTTATGCATCTCAGCCTTTACATCTCAATGCTCGATCTTATGCAACTCGGCCTTTTGCATCTCGGTCTTATGCATCTTGGCCTTTTGCATCTCGTTTCTCGATCTTATGTAACTCAGCCTTATGCATCTCGGTCTTATGTATCTTGGCCTTTTGCATCTCGGTAGTCGATTGTTGACACAAAAAAATGTCACTTTGCCTCTTTAACATCAAGAAAGCTACATGAAGTCGCAGCCTACCACAAATGGGCTATGCTACTTCTCAAAAAGTCAAATCTTATCAGAATCAAACAAAAACTGCAAGATCCTTCAAGAAGGCCAAGAGAGGAGTACACAAGAAGTTTTGGGCCATTCCAAAATCATTTGACCTAACTTCGCTCCTCCGGCAGCTGAACAGGAGCTCCCGGCGACGACAACATCAAAGACACCAAATCTTAGATCAGAGCCTGTGGATGGTCTCAAAATACATCCAAAATGCTCCACGTCAAGTTCCAAGTCAAACCGACAACGTTTGATTCTTCCTCAACCCTCAAACAACATAATCAAGCCTCTCGACTTCGAGAACCACCGAGGCAATCACTCATAAAAAAGAGCACATGGCCAACTTCAAGATGCTTACAAAGGGCTACATGTCAAGTTTCAGGTCATTTTGACAATATTTGACCAGACCTTGACTCTCGGAAGCCAAATCAGGCCTCTCGGCGGCGAAGCTCCCCAGGACCATGGTTTCTAAGACAAAACCTTTGGATCATCTCAAAATGACTCCGATAGGTTCCCTGTCAAATTTCAGGTCAATCGGACATAGGTTGACCGCACATCAAAGTGCGACACCCTCCTCGCGACAAAATCAAGTCTACTTGTGACAGGACCCCACACGGCTTCAAAACTCAAAAAAAAAAATCCAATGGCTGGTCTTATTTATTGCTCAGAAGGCTTCACCTCAAATTTTAGGTCATTCCGACATCGTTTGACCTAGTGTTGGCTTCTGACGGAAAATCAGCTGCTCTTCGCGATAGAGACTTCGGCTTTCCCGAAAATTTGGAAATCTTCCACTCCAAAATGCAAGGATTCTCGTCAAGTTTTTTACAAGGAAATCAAGCCAACAAATGTGCAAAAATATTAAGAAAAATACAGAAGAAAAAAGAATCGGAAAAAACATCAAAACGGCTGCAAAATGGGGACCAAAGGGGAAAACTCCCCCCAAGGTCGCAACCCGCGACCCTGGCCCAGGGTCGCCGGCGACCATGGAGATCCGGGTCGCCGGATTTGCCCAGGAAGGCCCGTTTTCCGTCCTTTTTCGCATTTCGAAGCTTCCGGCTCATGTGATTTTCCAAAATTCATACTTTTGAGACACCAAATCTGTCGGCATCCGTCAAAATCACGGATCTGTCTCCAAGAGTATTAAAATCATCATTGATCGCCAACCGGTCGACCAAAAAGTGCACTTTCTACCCGATCGATCGAGAAATCGACAGGACAGAAGTCACCGGCCCACTGTTAGTAATCAATGTCTGAAGTTACATGGTCATCCGATGTCAATCAACATGAAGATCCATCGATGATCATCGCCAGAAGAATCCCGAAAGACGCGGCATGACCCGCGACTCTTCGACTGCTCGGCGACCACTTAATGCAGTTAATTGACTAGTTTTATTGCAGTCATTAATTCATTAATTTGGAATGCCCAATCAGAAGCAAATAAATGGGAGTTACAAGTCAATTGATTCATAGCATTTAAACCATGAAACTCCTCCCATCATGGTGATTAAAGGCGATTAAATGCCCTTAATCTCCACCGGCCAATCAGAAGCCAAGGAAAAGGAGTTACAAAATAAAGAATTCAATCTTGTAACTCCTTCCTTTATGTAGTTTTATGACAATTAAAGCTCATAAACTCTCCTAAATGGCTACAAAAAAACCTATAAAAAGGAGAGCACTCTAAGCATTCTAGATAACTTCGAAAGATCATAATCAGATCAGCTTCCAAGCACAGAAAATCCAGAAGAAGAAAGAGAGAATACTCTGCTGAAGTTCTGCACCGGCCACTGCTACAAGGTGACAAAAGTCTCTTGCGGGGTACCCCTGAAGGTCCTTGCCTTATCCTTCTGTCTCCAATGGCTTAGACACGGCTTTCAGCTCGTCTACTTAGTTTTTTATTGGACATAAGACCTCCTCTTGGTCTTTGTCCTCTAAAAGTCCAAGGTCATAGCCAAGCCAAGCGAATCAAAAGCATCATCTTTTCTCATTTGCATGGATGATGGCGAAGTCCACATACGACTTGCGACCGTCAATCTGAACGAGTCCCCCACAATCTCCTGAGAAGTTAGATCCTCCATTTCTTTTTTTTCATTATACTTTGTATTTTTTTAAAAGAGACAAAAATTACAACTCTTGTATTTCATTATTGATAAGAATTGTAAATTGGCTATAAACGCCAAAAAATGACTCAGACCATAAGCCAAGGAAGGCGAAAATGCTGCTTCATAAGACACAAAATAGCATCTCCTAGCAACGTACTCCATCTCTTGACTGAAATTTATTGGGGATCAGGTTCTTCTAATTCTGGCAGCTTGTTCAGGTCAAAGCTACTGATAGCAGCTTCAGCCTTGTCAACTGTGCTCCCTGAAGTTATAGAAACTTTCTCCTGTAGGTACAACTAATGGACATTTGGAGGAAGTGTAGATTCGAAGGTGGTGAATCGTGTGTAGTTCATCTCAGCTAACTGATCCGCAATTTTGTTTTGAGATTTCCTGTAAAAGCTAATGTCCCAGCGGTCCATATTCTTTAATCCATCCATCAGGGTTGACCAAAGTTGCATAAATTTATTCTATGAAACAAAAGTGTAGATTTAATCTTCACTTTGTTGCTTCAGCTTTAGCCATTTTTAGAAATAAATTTCTTAAAACTTCAAGGAAGTTTATTCCATGAAACAAAAGGTCCCTCTTATTAATGTAACAATGACACAATGTATAACAGTATAAGAGTCTCGGGGAGATTATAATTTGTTTAAAAAATCTGAATTCACTTGTGACTCCACCATTGGGCTGCCCACTGCTGGATTGAGGCAGAATCTGATTGGGCTCCTAGTCCAGGCTCGATAAGGAGCGAAGGATCCGATCTTGGCTCAGGGACTGAGACAGATCCTTGATTCCAGTTCTCGGCTTCTCGCCCACACAATATAACAAATATAAGAGGACTGAACCCGCCCATCAAAGACCAAGTCTGGTCAATACATGAGTCAAGATAGGTCTCAGCCTGCTGAAGGCCCATTTTCAGTCAAGTAGCCCTCTTTATGCCATTCAAACTAACAACTAAATGCATATATCATAGGAGAATTTTCTCCTGCACACGCACTACTGCAAGAGTGCTAGGGATGTAAATGGGTCGATTCCAGTGTGGGTTCATGGTGGGTCCGGATCCGAAACTGTTAAGGAAAAGATGGAACTAGATCCTGACCTATTTCGGAATAGGTTTCTTAGTTCTAAAACCAGAATCGTTAATGAGAAGATAGATTCGAAACCGTATATGGGACGGGTCTAGGTAGATAATGATTTGGGGGAAAAACTTGTTTTTAAGAAAAAATCTCGAAAATTTAAGTAATATGCCAGTCACGGGTCCAATCCAAGGTGGAACCGGATGCAAACCCATTTAGGCCGCAGGTGTTAAAAAAAAAAGGACCTGGACCCAGACCCAATTACTTATCGGGGTTTAAATAAGGACCCAAACCCGATTTTTAACGGTTCAGAACCTTCAAGTAATCAGAGAACCATGGACCCATTCACATCCCCAATTAGAGCACACATTCGGACTGAAACTGGGGAATCATTGTGATCAACCCAACTTCTTTCAAATTTTATTCCAATTCAAGTCATATTACTCATTTCATTGTGATCAACCCAACTTTGCACACCACTGCGATTTGACTGAAACGGGGGAAATCAGCTATAGATATCACCTACCCTAGCCTGGTCTAACTGCACTTGGTTCGCCCAACCCTTTCATTGGGCTTCAATCAGCCCAGGTAGGGCCCTATTTTGGTTTCATTTAGGCAGAAGGGGAGCATTTAGGACCACGATCCAGATCCAGGTCCATGTTTAGGTTCTGAGACCCTTGACAGGCTGGACCCATCCTAAGTTATTGAACCTGATGGACTCTAATGAGGCCAATTTGTTTTTAATATGCATATATTAGATAAATACCACGTATTTATAAATAAAATAATATTAGCATATATAACAATAACAAATACATACATATATATAGTTTTTTTTTTTTTGTGATTTTCTTGGATTTCTTTTTTTTTTTTAATGAATTTGAACTCACTTGAAAAAGCCCAAATCTGGGTCTGAATATACTAATGTGTTAAATTCCAGTATCCGAGGCCCAAGCCAAAGCTATACATGCTCAGCCCTATCCATGTCGGGTGTGACATTCAGGCTTAGATTGGCCTAGCAGCCCAAGTTGCATGCCTTTGTGTCCATGCGAGTAGGGATAGCAAAACTTGACCCAGCCAGCATCCAACCCTGTAATTCAACCCACATCCAACTTGCAGCCTACATGGGTTGGAGCGGGTCAAGAAATCCTGACTTCTTGACCCGCACAGGTTGAATGGAGTTTGACCCCTCAAACAAGGGTTGGATGTAGGTTGGATCTCAACCTTTAAACCTTCCCTCGCACCCACTGTTTTCCACTAAAAATTCTCCAATGTTATTTGACGCGAAAAACTGACCTATATCTGACCAATAGCTTATGTGAGTCAGATGTGTTTCATGAAATCTCGATCTGCACTATGCAGATTTGAATTAGGTTCAAATACAAGTCGGGCCTCGACCCACTAATCCTCCCTTTTGATTTGACCCGTTTGCACCCAATCCAACCTGTTTGCCATTAGGAAAGCATCAGGCATGTGATGAATCATACTGAACGCTGTAACCATGTAAGTTGAATCAGGTTTTAGTGGACCATTTTGTAAACAGTATAAATCCATTCCTCTCCGTAAATAACTCTTTTTGTGAACTAAGTAATAGTTTAAATAAATTCCTGCATTTGTTTAAACAATCAAAGAAACTATGAGGTCTTGGCACAACCCACATGTGCACTTGCGGTGATGTGATGCTCGAATGCCTTCCTAATTAACACAACCAAGGGACCATATAACCATTATTGTGTCATTTTCCATCACCAATTAATTTTGGAATAAATGGTAGCTCAATAATAGAATTTGATATCCTACACAAACTATTTTGACTGCTAGTTGGATTCCAGTCGTGTCCATAATTTCTAGTCTTCCTACAAACCCAACTCAAAGTGACTGGGTAATTAGACTACAAACCAATACAAATTGCACCTAACATATTGATTAAGGGTTCGGCTTGACCCTTTTGATTTTTGGTTTGGGATCGGCTTGTACCCATCGAGATTCTTTTATAATACAAGGACAACATTGACCAGCAATCAAGGGGAGTTTTGAACTCAGCATCATGAAGGAGGATTTGCTTGCTTGTACTTAATGATTGTAAGAGGTTATTTACAAGAGAATAAAGGGATAGCCCAGGGGTTGGAAGTCTCTTGTTCGATTGATGGTTCCTCTCCCTTGTGGTACCATAAAAAAAAAAAGAAAAAGAAAAAGACGTTATTTACAAATTAGTGGGAAAACAAAAAAGTCTTGGACTGAGTAAAAGAGAAACACCCAATGAAACAAAAAGCTTCCTCTCTGTAGGGCCTGTAAAACTTACATGAAAACTGCTAATTTTGTAGTAATGGGGAAACAAATTGTTAGTATTTTTGTATTGGCTAATTCATGTTGGACAAAACTCTAGAGGTCTTTGTGTTGTATGTTTTATTTAGAAAATGACTCCGAAGATAGAAGAGGGAAAGGACTCCAAGAAGAATAGTCTGAAAGCATTAGAAGAAGAAAGCTGGAAAAATAAACTGTTGAATTCCCGAAAATTTCATACCCAGCAAGGAGTCCGCGCCCATGACTTCGCTAGAGCGAAGGAGAGACAGAGGCATGTCCGCTCGAGCGAAGGTAGAGTCCGCTCGAGCGAACAGTGCGCAGAAAACGGAAAAGTCTCTATTCTGATACGAATTTGTTTCCCTTTGAGACTCTGTTTTTCCCAGTTTGAGTCCTACTTGTATTCTAAGAATTAGACACGAAATTGGGGCTGTATATAGGGTATTGCTCTCAACCCTATGGATTACCACCACTCTCATTAATCTAAGTTAGAGAGATCATAAGAGAGAGTTTATTCTCTAGAACTATTGAGAGTTTGTTCTGAAGGCCGCTCTAGAAGGTTGCTGCTGCTTCTGCTTTTCGAAGGAGAAGACTGTTCATCTTGACTTGCA
The DNA here is from genome assembly GCA_012931725.1 of Litsea cubeba. Lineage (NCBI taxonomy): Eukaryota > Viridiplantae > Streptophyta > Magnoliopsida > Laurales > Lauraceae > Litsea > Litsea cubeba. The sequence goes on from CM022951.1 coordinate 18,088,604, forward strand.
AGGTGCGAGGAGATCAAGTAAGGAGAACGGGGCACGATGAATTTCGTGTCAGTGGATTCTTTGCAAGAATAACTACAGTCCTGAGGTCGAGGTATAGACTGAGGTACGGGAGCTCGTGAGTACATCTTGTAACTGTTCGTGAACTCTTGATTTTTGGTTCGTGGTTTTTCTCCCTAGATAGGATTTCCACGCTATATTTTGTGTCTGCCTTCTTGTGGTGTGTGATTGGTAGATAGCTAGTTCTATTGTCTGATTGATTTATTTCCGCTGTGCATTGCCTGATTAATTTGAGAACTAGTAATCCATTCTAGTTGTGGCCCATAAATTTGGACTTTCACAAATTTCTTTAAGAAACCATTGATAAGTAACACTGGTAGTATAGATGAGTATATATATAGGGAGATGTTCATATGAAATATATCTCTCACCTTATATGAGAGATAAGGTGAGGGCTCTCACATCCATATCCAATACCAACAACTTAAATGTAAGGGCCTCACCTTATTTCTCATATAAGGTAAGAGATATCTCTCATATAAACATCTCTCATATATATGTGGAAAATATTCAAGTGCATCCATCCCTCACCATTTTTGGTGAGGGACACCCCCCTTTGGAAAGTGTAAGTACAAAAAGGGGAGTGTCAAGTATATAAGACTCCATTTTTTATACTTGAGATTCATGGTATAAATATGAATTGTTTTACATAAAACTCGATACGAATTGTAGGATTTTGACAACCATGTTTACAAGTAATCGTATGATGTGAGCACATACTTGATTGAAGTAAAATTTCTCCCAGATGAAATTTAAAGATCAGTTAGTCTGGATTTTAGACATGGGCTCTAATGATGGACTCATAGTATGGGCATAGATGAATTAGTTTATCGAACTTGTTGAACTCGAACTCCAAATTAAACAAATTGAGAAGCGAATCAAATGAACCTACTCCATCCCATTTTCTTTTCAAGCCAAGTCTCAGATTTTTTAATTCGAAAATTGAATGTGAAGTAATGTAACTGTGAACAATGTAACTATGGGACCGGGGGTTAAGATGGTTTTGCATTTATTTTATTATCTTTTTTTTTTTTTAGAGTTGAAGTTTAACTCCTTTTGCTGACACCCGATTAATGGGATTTAAGGTTTTTGATGATGATGATAATGATGATCTCACACATAATGAAAATAACCTCTTAAATGTGAAAGTTTGGAAGATGAAGGGAAAAACTGTCAAAAACTGTGGTAAATTTGACGGTCATCATTTTCATGTAGGTTTTAGAGATTCTGAGATGATGGAATTTAAGTCAGGTATTTTTATCCATTTAAGTAATCACAATATCACTTGGTATGGTAAGTGATTTTAGAACGTTCCTATATCTTTAGAGTCCGAAAGGTCTGTGGCATTGAAACAAGTGTGTGTTCTTTCTTTTAATTCTTGTTCTCAGCATTTTTCTTCGTACTTTTTGCTTACGCAGTCATCAATACATGTATCCTAGAATGCAGGTTCAAGGAGAAGAGATGGGATTCTAGGAGGCTGTATGGATCTGGTGGAATGCCATCATCACATTCAGCAACGGTGATAGCCCTTGTTGTGGCTATTGGTTTACAAGAAGGGATTGGAGGATCATCATTTGCCGTTGCTGTGGTTTTGGCAGCCGTTGTATGTATTTTTTTGACCAAGTTAGGGCTTTGTTCTAGTGAGAACAGTTCTCACAGTCATTGTGAGAACTTTTTATGGGACGCATTTTTGAATCCCATTTAGGAATGGGACTAGAGGGGATGGAAAGATCTATGTGAGGTCACCCCAAGTATCAAGTTTGACCCTAGTCTCATGCCTTGAACCCCTTCATCCATTGCCCTCGAGTTTAATGGCTTCATATTAAGCAAAAATTTAATCATCCATCCAATGGCCCAATCCATTTGGATGAGTGTCAAACCTCAGGATTAGTAACTATCAAGGGAGGTCACTGTTTATACACGGTTTGGATTGGTTTCTAAGTGGGCCCCACCAATAGTTCTCACGGAAGCATGGTGAGAACTAATTCTCACTTGAATATTTTCCATTAAGTTAGGGCGCAAGCCACAATGTCATGAGCCTTGGATTGCTTTGGACCCACTAATGGACTATAATGAACGGACAGAAAGAAACAGAGTGACTATTGCGAACCTAAGGAACACTTGCACTACCCATGACTGGCTAGGAAACAGAAAGAAGACTCTGTCCTAATCCTGGCAATTAGTATGCAGTGTATCCTACTGCTCTGTGTAGAGTCAGGATTCGTGGCACGAGATTTGGGATGAACATGGTTTCAAGAGCCTGTAGCAGTGGCCTCTTTAAACCCTGCTTTGGATGAACACATTTGTTTGATGCATTTCACTGACTTCATTCTAGTAATCTACTTGTAGCTAAATGCATTTTCTGCATAATGAACAAATAGCCCTTTTTCCATTTTAATTTTGTTTCTTGCCAAGTTGGGGGCCCTTTAATTTTGGAGTTACAGAAACAAGAATAGTAGAATCTAAGTATAAAAGTAGAACTCATGAAGTTGACAATGGATAGATGGAATGGGCTTCAATGGTGATGGTTTATCTCATTTGACTCAATGGACCAGAAACGATGTAGCCATGTAGACCATAGAAATAATTTTTTCTAAATATGTATACTCTGTATTATAAAGGTTGCTTTTGTAATGGTTATCTTCACTAGTTTGCATGCACTCTTTTACAGATGGATTGTGTATGCCATTGCCGCCTCTCTCAGAAAAATCTGAGACTGAACCCTGTCTCTGTCCCTCGCCTTTGTAAGTTTTATTTCCATTGTTTCGCATTTCTCTGCAACTTTTAGGGCTTCTGCTTAGGGTTTCTTCTCTTCCTTCTCCTTCTATTTTTTCTTCTCCCGGTCTCTATAGAAATGGGAATCTACAGTTATTGGTTAGAGACCCTTGGAGCGATCGCCGAGTTCAGGCACATGTATAGGATACCCGACGACGTCCTAGTTAGGCCGGCCAGTGAGGTCGGCTATAACAGTCGTTCTTACTGGGATGGCTTGATGCCCTTCCCTCTAGTAGTCGTGATCGAGGGTGGGGTTCAGTTCTCCATACACCCTCTTCTTAGAACCTGCCTAAGCAAGTGGCACCACTGCCCTTGCCGGTTGTTACCCAACGGTTACAAGATCGTAATGGGCACAGTCGTGCTCAATGAAACCCTAGGTACCAATTTGGGGTCCACGACATCGAAGATGTCTATGACCTGTGCAAGTCCGGGGGTGATTCCTATTACCTCCAAGTTAAGCCGCACCGGGAGGCCTTCGTCCATGCCTTGGAGGATTCGAACAAGTACGCGGGGGACAACCTCTTGTACGTTTCGGGGAATTGGGAGTTTGCCAAGACCGAAACGGACAGAGCGTGGCGAGTGCCTCGTCGTTTTGGGACTGCCCTAAGTAAATACCGTTCTTCTAAATCCTACTTTCTTTTTCTTTGTGCCTTCTTGCCGGGCTGACGCTTTCCTAATTTTACTGTGCAGGCGCCCGACAGAGGAGGAGAGAGGCCAACCGAGCTAACTGGGTCAGGAACGAGGCTTGGCTTCGGTCTGTTTGGAAACTTGGAAGCTTCTGGACTATACCCCAAATATCGTGGTTACTGTAAGAAGAGATCGGAGCCGGTTCAAGAAGAGCACCCGAAAGAGTCTGAAGCCGAGGCCGAGGAAGAGAGCCGGGCAGCTTCTGGTGTCGAGGCCTCTACATCAGAGGCTTCTCCGAGGTTGAGGAAATTGCAACAAATAGTTGACTCCTACACCTCCAAAGAAGAAGAAATGCCACTTCGTTGATGCTCTCGACTCGAGGATCTTTCGGCGGTGGCTTTTGGAGGGTCTGTCCCCAAGGACCCATGGAGTTCGGCTGCCGCGAACGCTCTGGGCCCTTCCAAGGCCCCTGCAGGCCCATCCAAGGCCCATGCGGGCTCTTCCAGGGCCTCTGCGGGCCCTTCTGCTGCTGCTGAGGCTTCGGCCTTCAGGTCTCTCGTTGTCCGGCCTCCAGCCGGAATCGAGCAAAAGGGGGGTCGGCAAGCGAAAAAGTCCAAGACCGACAAAGGTTACAGGTCGGCTGAAGGATCTAGGTCGGCCGTGACGCCGCCACCCGTCGGACTGAAACCTTAGAGGCCGAGCTTTTTGGTGGAGCTGGGGAGACCGATATCGGTCGATGACCACGTCCATGGCAGAGCTGACCCCTATTCTTGGCAGCTCTTGGGCAAATCTGCGCCATGCCGAAGGACATGGCGCAAATACAGGAGTTCGATGACATAAGACTCCTCGTGTCGCTGGTGCAATCTGGCCTTGGAGTAAGCCCTTTTTTTATTCCTTCAAATTTTCACCAAGTATTTTTTTCGGCTACTGCTTTTCTAACATCTGTTTCTTTGACAGACGGTGCAAAGGACCATGCTTGCCTTGGATAGACTGCAGAAGCATGGCCCGACCATCGTCAGGCTAGAAGCATCCATCGCCGCCAGCAAACAAAAAATGGAGGCGTTGGAGGGAGTACAAGATGGCTTAAAGATTAAGCTAGAGAAGGTCGGGGAGGAGCACAAATGGTTGGAGCTCAAGGCCGAGGCTGAGAAAAAGATGATGGTCGTCTTTGAAGCCACCCTGGAGGAGCTGAGAAGTGCATCCGAAGCTTGGGTCAAGGCCGAGGCTGAAAAGGCAGCAGCGCTCCAGAAGCAGAAGGAGGTAGCCGAAGCTAAACTCCAAGCTGCAGAGGCCAAGCTCCAGTCCGAGGTCGAGGTTGCTTACGAGGGGATAAGGGAGGCGACTGAGGACTACGTCGACCAGGTCATTAAGGTGAGAGACCAAACGTAAGTGATGGGATGGCGCGCTGCTCTAAAAGAAGCGGGGGCCTCCGAGGACCATCTGTCCTTCCAGAATCTTCCCAAGTTCTCAGTCCTGGGGACGAGCTCTGCCCCCCAGTCATCTGAAGCCCCTCCTACGACCGAGCCTCCTTCAGCCGAGGCCGAAGCTCATCAGGAATAGGAGGTTGCTGTGATCGAGTCCCCAGTGCCTTCTTGAAGACTTTTTCTTTAACCATCGATGTACTTTGTTTTTGGCTTCTCAATTCTATAATGTAACGAAAACACTATATGGTTAATACAATTGAAGCTTCTTTAAATCAAACGGCTCTTCTCTATTTTGTGCATGTTTTCTCTTTATTTTTTGACAAGTATCTAAGCTCGGTCTCATGACCTAATTCTCACATATTAAGAAGTAAAAATCTGGTAAGTAATTGAGTTCGGCCAAGTTGCGAGGAACTCTAAACATTGAATTTATCCATAACGTAATTTAGTCCATTAATCGAGTTTGAACCGGAACGAGTTGGGTACGAGTCCTTCACCTCGGCGCTGTCCATAGTTTCATTTGCCTTTGTAACCGAAGTGTTCATCGAGGCAGTGACCAAATGCTGCAATTTAGTGCCTCGTCATTTCCCTAATGCTCTGTAGCAGTTAGGTAGGTGGATGACGAGAACCGAGACATGCTTGGCTAGTACTGGACCAGAGCCAGGGTAGTCTTTCTGAGCTGCTAAGGGCCATGGTCGGGACATGCCGAGCTAGTATTTTTACCAGGGCTCATGTAGTCCCGTTAGCACTCTTGCTAAGTTGCTAAACGCCGAGACCTTCGTGAGGCCAGAACCGAGACATTCCCAGCTGGTACTGGACCGGAGCTGGTGTAATCTCATTGGCAGCAATCTGGTAACGTTATCGAGATGCCATATGCCGAAACCGAGTCATGACTGGCTGGTACAGGACTGAGGCCAGTGTAGTGTCGCTGGCCAGTGATCTGGTACTGTTACCTAGATGCGCGTGTGGCTGAAAACCGACTCGGTGCTGCTTTTGCTGGTCTCAGCACTAGCTTGGTTGAAATGAGACATGACCAACTGGCTCGTCACCAAAGATGTAGTCTTGTTGATGTTGTTTGTCGAGTTCTATGACTTGATAAGAGTAACAAAGAACAAAGGCTGCTTTTATTGATCTCAAAAATTGAGTACAATTCCAAAATAGAAGTTCTTGAGGTGCGTGGCATTCCATGGTCGTGGTAATTGTTTACCATCCATGTCCTCAAGTCTGTGGGCTGATTGGCCGGCAACCGAGATCACCTTGAATAAGCCGTGCTAGTTCGGTGCCAGCTTGCCTTGGCTTGGATCTTTGTCCGCTGGAAGTGTCTTCTTTAAGACTAGCTCTCCAACTGAGAATCTTCTTTCCGGGACCCTTTGGTTGTAGCCCTTAGCCAATTATTACTGATAGGCAGCTAGTCGGATGGCCACTGCTTCTCTGCGTTCTTCGGCTAAATCCAATTCTCGAGCCAGGTTTACTTCGTTTTGGCCTTGGTCGAAGAGTTCCGATCTCAAGGTCAGGAGGCCGACCTCAAGTGGAATTATAGCTTCCATGCCATAGGCTAAGGAGAAGGGCGTTACCGAGGTGGAGCGTCTTGGAGTCGTCCTGTAAGCTCATAGCACGCTCGGCAATTCTTGTACCCATCTTCCTTTGGCTCAGTCGAGCCTCTTCTTGAATCCATCTAGCATCACTTTGTTCGAGATTTCGGCTTAATCGTTGCTCTGGGGCTATGCTGGGGAATAATGATTCCTGATACCGAGCTCCTGGCAGAAGTTTCTGAAGAGGTTGGAATCGAATTGGGTCCCGCTGTGCGATACCAGAGTTCGAGGGATGCCGAACCTCGTGACAATGTTCTTCCACATGATTTTTTAATCTAGCTCAGTGATGGAGGATAATGGTTCTGCCTCTACCTACTTGGTGAAGTAATCGGTGGCTACTATTAGCCACCTCTTATTCCCTAGAGTTCGAGGGATGCCGAACCTCGTGACAATGTTCTTCCACACGATTTTTTTAATCTAGCTCAGTGATGGAGGACAATGGTTCTGCCTCTACCTACTTGGTGAAGTAATCGGTGGCTACTATTAGCCACCTCTTATTCCCTAGAGCTCGGTGGAGAGGTCCCACAATGTCCAAACCCCTCTGCGCGTAGGGCGATGGACTGGAGAGTGGGCTCAGATCTTGCGCTGGCTGATGGAGGGAATGTGAGAACTTCTGACACTTCTCACACTTCCTAGCATACAATTGAGCATCCTTCTGCATGTATAGCCCATCAGGAACCCTAGCTGATAGCTCGATATGCTAGTGATCGACCTCCAATGTGGCTTCCGCAAATCTCTTCATGTATCTCGTAGAGGAAATCTTCAACTTTGCTCAGGTGGACGCACTGAAGGTAGGGGCCGGTGCAGGACTTCTTGTAGAGTTTGCCCTCTGGAGACAACCAGAACCGAGTTGCTTTCAGCCTGATCCAGTGGGCTTCATTTTTGTCTTCAGGAAGTTGGTCGTCCTTGAGGAAAGAGATGATTAGGTCCATCTAGCTCGGACTGAGATCGACACACAAAACTTATCGAAGTGGGTGAGATTCTATGCTTGGTTTGTCCAGTGATTCCACCTCAATAGTTCTTTTTCTTCCAGCCTCGACGCAGAGGCAGGTTGGCTAGGGCGTCGGCGTGAGAGTTGGAGTCTCTTCCGACCTGCTTGACTTCAACTTTTTGGAATTGAGAGAGGAGCTTCTTCACATGAGCTAAATAGGCTGTCATCCTATCCTCGCGAGCCTGGTAGTCTCCAGTTAGCTGGCTCGTCACCAACTGTGAGTCACTAAAAACCACCAGTTGCTAAGCCCCAAGGATTTTGGCATTATTCAGCCCTACTATCAGAGCCTGGTATTCAGCTTCGTTATTAGACGCCTTGAAATTAAGTGTGAGAGCTTGTTCGATGACCAGCCCTTCCAGAGATTAGAGGACTACGCCGACGCCAGCCTTTTTAGAAGTTGAAGATCCGTCGACAAAGATTTGCCAGGCTGAAGCAAGGAATTATTTCCAAGATCGTTCTTCTTCGATCTCGGTGACTTCGTCCTCACTCCCTTTGCCCCCCAGTTCGGTATCGAGCGGGGTCGGTACCGAACTCGGAAAGACTAACTCTACGATGAAATCCGTCGAAATTTAAGCCTTGTTCGTCGTCCTGGGTTGGTATTGGATGTCATATTGTCCCAATTCGAGGGCCCACTTCGAGATCCTGCCAGAGAAGTCCGCCTTTTTGAAAAGAGACTTTAGCTAGTGCTCTGTAACAACGATGATGGCGTGTGTTTGGAAATAATGGGAGAGCTTGTGAGAAGCACTAACGAGTGCTAGTGCGAGCTTCTCCAATGGAAGGTATCTGGTCTCAGCATCAAGAAGAATCTTGCTCTTGTAGTAGATCGGCTTCTGCTGCTTGTCTTCCTCTGCTCACTACATGATCCGAGACCGCCAAATACAGGTAGAACACCTCTCCCTATTTCGGAGTCGAGAGCAAGGGAGATAAGCAAGATAATCTTTGAGCTCCTGGAAAGCTCAGTCGCACTCCGGAGTCCATTGGAACTTTAGGTTTTTCCTCAAAAGCTGAACGAATGGTCTGCACTTGTCCGAAGATCGGCTGATGAAGCGGTTAAGGGCGGCAGCCATGTCGGTGAGCTTCTGGACTTATTTTGCTGTAGTTGGACTCTGTATACCTAGGATTGCCAAGATCTTATCTGGATTGGCTTCAATTCCTCTTCTCGTGACCAGGCTTCCTAGGAATTTGCCGGAGCCGACACCAAAGCCGCACTTAGAAGCATTCAACTTGAGCTGGAACCTCTTCAGAATGTCAAACACTTGACCTGGGTCTGTCAAGTGGTCTTGTGACCTTTTAGACTTGACAACCATGTCGTCAATGTAGACTTTCACTATTCTGCCGAGCTGGGCTTGAAACATCTTGGTCACCAACCTTTGGTAGGTCACCCCTGTGTTTTTCAATCCAAAGGCATCACTTTGTAACAGTAGATGCCTCTGGGTGTTATGAATGCAATTTTCTCCTCATCAGGCCCATACATCGGAATTTGATGGTAACCTCGGTAAGCATCAAGGAAACTCATCCTATCGTGTCCGGCAGTGGCGTCGATCATCTGGTCGATCTTCGGGAGTGGGAAGCAATCCTTGGGACACGCCTTGTTGAGGTCGGTGAAGTCGATGTAGACTCTCCACTTCCCTGTCTTCTTCTTGACTACCACTGTATTCGCCAGCCAGACCGGATACTGGACCTCCCTGATTGCCTCTGGTTTTAGCAGTTTGTCAACCTCCTCGATCACGGCTTCAGTTTGCTGTACCCCTGTCCTGCAAGCCTTCTCGACTACAGGTTTGTGTTTGGGATCCATGTTCAGCTTGTGGCACATGACTTCGGGGTCGATGCCGAGCATTTCATAGGGAGTTCAGGCAAAAACTTCCTTGTTTTCTAACAAGAGATTGAGGAGCTCGGGCCTCTCTAGCTCGGCGAGCTGACTTCCGAGCAGAAAGAATCTTTCAGGATCATTGGGGTCGATCCTGATCTCGGTTAGATCTTTTACGCTCTTCCGTTCAGGGTCTCGGCCGACCTTGTCTAGCTTGGCTTCTAGCTCGGCCATATGTATCTGCTTCGGCTCTTCTTCGCCGGGCACTACGGCCATTAAGCATTGCTTTGCCATCTGCTGGTCGCCTTTCATCGTGATCACCTCCACCCTACCGTTCTCGTTTTCAAATGGGAACTTGAGCTTCTGGTGATGAGTGGAGGGGATCGCTTTCATGTTGTGTAGACAAGTCCTCCCCATTATGGCATTGTATGGGGACGGCGCATCCACCACCAGGAAATCGGTCATCATGGAGGCTTCTTCTATTTGGACTTTTAGGGAGATCTTCCCCTTGGGGTATACAGGCTTGGCGCTGAAACACATCAAGGGAGTTCTGACCTCTTATAGGTCCTCTCTGAGATCCATCCTCTTGAAGCAGTTAGAGTGGAGGATCTCAGATGAGCTGCCGGGGTCGACGAGAATCCTCTGGACTTTGCAGCTCTTCAGCTTCAGGGTGACATTGAGCGGGTCATTGTGAGGGAGCTAGACTCCTTTCAGGTCCTTATCTGAGAACCAGATTTTGGGCCTCTCCTTGCCAGCTCTCTTTGAGGCTGGTTCGAACTTGGCCATCATCACCTGCTTATCGTGTGAAGCCCTTCTGGCCTCGACACAGGCTTGGTTGCTCCAATTGGGGACGGGGGCTAGGTGAATGACGTTTATTATTCTCTATGACTCTTCACTTTCCTGATCTTCATCATTTTGGCGCTGAGCTCGGTTGACATTTCTATCTCCTTCTTTTACGTAGTCCTTCAAATGCCCGTCTTTGACAAGCTTCTCAAGGTGTGACTTGAGAGACATGCAATCGTCGGTCCTGTGCCCATTCTATTTATGGTAGGCGTAGAACTTATTCTGGTCACGGGTGGAAGGATCACCCCTCATGGGCTGTGGCCAGCTAAAGAACGGCTGCATCTTGATCTTATTGAAGGGCTTATGGATCAGCTCTTTGAAGATCGTATTTACAGCCTTGTGGGAGGTGAAGTTGATTCGAACTTCTTACAGCCTCTCGAGGTGGATGCTGGGACCTTTACCGAGCTAGTGGATGCCCAGTTTTGGTCCGGCTCTTCTCTCCGAAATGACTTCTTGTCCCTCTTGGAGGCTCGGTCGCCTCGGTTTCCGCGTCCGAAGCCAAAGCTCTCCCGAGCTCGGATTTCATCTTTTTCTTGTGCAATGTATCAGTTCACCCTAGCCATTAATGATGTCATGGAGGCCACAGGGTTCCCGACCAAGTCTTTTAGAAGCTCGTTGCCCGGCAACAGAGCATTCTGGAAAGAAAAAATCGCCACTTCATCGTTAGAGTCTTCAATTGGGTTATAAACCGTCCAGAATCTCTTGGCGAACTGGGTGATATTCTCATCCTGCCTCATCCTAAGAGCCATTATATCAGCATCAGTTTTTGGGATGACTCGGTGCGCCTGAAATTTCTCCAGGAAGGAGTTCCGGAGCTATCGCCAGCTCGATATCGACCCCTCTGTGAGTGTGCAGAACAACTTTAGGGGGAGATCTCCCAAGCTGGAGGAAAAGACTCTACAACTCAGGTGACCTACATCACCCCACACCGACATCTTCTGAGTAAATTATCGGATATGCGCTGCTGGATCCGATGTCCCATCGTAAAGAGCGAACCTTGGAACATTGAACCTCTCGGGGAGAGCAAAGTCCATTATCTCCTGGGAAAAAGGAGATGCGCTGAAGTCTTCGGAGTCGTACGCGTCCATCCATTTTTGGGGGAAACCGATGACCTCCATGTTGCGCCGGACTGTTTGTTTGACACGTCGATCAATCCATTTTTGCAAACCGTCATTGCCTTCTAGTATTGACTCCAGCCTTCTCTTGAAATGGCAGATGCTAGAGCTCTCATCTTGAGCTCGGTCATGCTTCTTTTTGTTCAGAAACTCTCTTAAATCCTTTTTGGCCGCAGTGGATTGTTTGCCTTTAGGGGCCTTCTTTGGATTATGCTGATTCGAGGGATGCTTGGCCGAGGTCGCCACTTTCTCTCTCAACTGTTGCTGGAGCTGATGAATCAACTCATCCTTCTCTTGGAGAGCAAGGTTTTGTGCTTTGATATCCATAAGGAGAGGACTGTCGTCCTCGTTGTCGCCATCGTCCTGGTGATGGGACTGACTTAGTCCGTCGATCGCCGGGGATTTTTCCCGTTGGGGTTTCTCCTGAAGAGGACGTTTCCCTCGGGGATGCTCCTGCTTGGAAGGTGCCGTCACCTCCCTTGAAAATGAACTTGACAGGGATGGATGCTCCGGTGGGGGGACCGAGACGAAGGGGTGTTCATCAATAGCCAGTGTGCCAGACCTGGTCCCGGATGTTCTCCATTGAGGAATGTGCGGCATTGAAAGCCCTCTGCCCTTTCCATCCTTGGAAGGTTCTCTGCCTTTTGCAGCCTTTCGAGTCATGGTGTTTGGGAAGAACTTGTTCAATCGTTTCCCACAGTCGACGCCAATTGTAAGTGCCTAAAAATTACGGACTTTGATTAAGGGATCCGGATGAGCTTAATGCTCCCTGATGACGATGATATGGCTCGAAACCTGAAAGGGGAGAAGAAAGAGACAATCAAAGACCCTAGCTGCGGGCAGCGCAAGGCTCTCCGATGCCTAAGTCAGTTCTGCAACTCAACGTAGGATGGAGAAGAAGGGAGACAGAGTAAGGGCTTAATGGTGTGTATATGCGTACCTGAGTTTGGAATGGGCTTCCCTATTTATAGGAGAGAACCCACTGCCTTTGGATGTCGTGCCCATGATTTGATCTGGCAATTGAGTAGACAGTCCCATCGGCCCATCTCTCATTAAATACAAGTCTCGTCAGCACACACTTCATTAAATGCGGCCCACTATTCATTAAATGAGAGTCTTATCGGGCCATACCATGTGGGCTTTTTGGCAGTAGTCCCATCGGATTCTGCCTGGGGCCTTACCCTGATGGGGACGTAGCCGCTGGATGCCGTTTTGTCAGGGCTAATGGGCGACTGTGATGTCTTCTCAACCTTACTTGCGCGTGCCTTGGTCTTGTCACATGTCCTGTGACGTGGCTGTGCTTCCATAGAAGTCCGACTGTTAGTGTCCGTCTCGGCTAACCTTCTGGCAATAGTGCCGAGGTGAATGGCCGAGGCCAGAGCATGGTGCCGAGGTCAGGAATGACCGAGGCTAGAGCACGGCGCCGAGGTCAGGAATGACCGAGGTCGAAGATGACCTTGATCTTGGCTGGCGCACTGGTACTGATACCGAGGTGCGCCTTACCGAGACTAAGACATGATTAGCTAGTAGCACTACCGGAGCTAATGTAATCTCGGTATCTTAGAAAATACCCCACACACTCTCAATGCCCGCTTGATCACCCATGATTCATCAAACCAATAATCAGTTGAAAGCTCAATTATGACCTGAATGGATAGATTCTTGAAGCATCTTCACATATCATTATCGTTCGTGGCTGCCTCATTTACAAAAGATGACAACTTCATCCTCACCTGATCAGCAGCCTGCCAATTTGAAATACCCATTTCAGAAATTGCAGAGGCAAGAAACCAATCCAAACTCTCTAGAAACAACAGATCGGAAATGCATGTGGTGAAATGATTCCATGGGCTGGAAGTCTCTTTGATCCACCTCAAAGAACGCAGCTCCATCTGGTGAACGGGCCAGCCAGGTTTCTATTTCTTTCAACCGAAGTGATAATGTCACGTCTTTTTCTTCCCCTTCTATTGGCTTTCCCATCGATCCTTTAGTTGTAATATTGAGTGTATAGTTCTGAATGCGATGCCAGTGCTGATTGGAGGCCATGGATGGATTTTCTTTTTCTTGAAGACGAACGTGAAAGAAAGGAGAGTAGTGAAAGAAGTGAAAGAGAAAGAAAACGAAGGTAATGTTAAATAACGAAGCAGAAAGAAGTTAGGAAGAAAGAGGCTTTCTATTTTTCAAAAGTTGGCATTCAGTTGGGAATGGATTCTCATTTCTCAACGGTCGGACTGTGTGATAGAGTAGCTGTCCGTTGAGTCCGTTAAAATTAATGGTCTGGATCATTGACTTTTTTTTTTTGCTTAATGGTAATTGAGTATTAAAGGAAGAAAACAGGGCAAAACACCCCCAAAACAAGAAAACAAAAGGGGAGGGGAGGATTACAAAAATGCCAACCGACCCAGCCAAGCTGCACAACAAAGCTACCTAAGAAGAAACTTTACAACAGAAAACTGATTAGGAGGAGGAGACAGAAACAAAAAAGGAGGACCCAGCAACATGGGCAGCAAAAGGCAGCCTGCCATCCAGGCAAATAGACTACCCAAGAAGAAAACCAGCGCTGCCCAAACCCAGAGAAAACATAAAGCTGACATACCTCAGTGATAGTTTAGCAAACCCAAAGCAACCAAAATTGGAAGAGGGGGCAAAGCTTGAATGCGCCTGAAAAAGAGCAGACCATTCCCTTTAGCCTGTCCGAGAAAATATCTGGATCATTGACTCAAATCGTCTCTTGAACATATTCAAGATCCAGGCATATAATGCCTACGGCTCAACTCGGGTTCGGCCCAAGAATTGTAAAGATTAAAGCACTCCAAAACCCAAACTTGGATAGGAACCTTTTGGTTAGGGCCAAGCTCAGTGTGAATAAGGGCATGCTTCCATTGGGATTAGGTTGACATTGTGTCCATTTTGAAACGGGACAAAATGTAATATAGAAAAAGAAGGTTATAAAAATGGGTCAAATCAGATTTGGGTTGACCCTTTTGGAGATCGTCTCGGACTATTGTTGTGTGGATGTTTGGAGTGGATTGGGGTCATCCCATATGGAATTTGAGTGATGTTTGGTGTAGGATTGGCCTAAATCCTGAATTGACCTACATAAGCTAGATGTTATCCCCTAAAATGTTGATATTGCGTTGGTGCGTAGTGTGTGCGGTCGGTTGGGTGTTCTTAGGCCTAACCAATGAACAGACAATACATTAGTTTATGTAGACTATGTTATGGTGCCTCAAATAAATTGTATAGTTATTCTAAGTTTAACGAGCATTTTACTGGAAATGACACTTAATGTGCACGTGGGACCAAATCAAGCACTTTAAATGTTGTTGCATCAATTAGAGCAACTGGGCTGAAAAACCCTTCTTTTTTACCAATTTGGCATGTGGTCGATGCCGACCTTAATTTACACTACCTAAGGTCGGTGCCGACCCTATTGTCGTGAAAAATTACAACTTTGTGCGAAAAAAAAATAGAAAACCTGCGTCGGCACCGACCTTAATTTTAACTAGTAAGGTCGGTACCGACCCTATATCAGATATATAATAATCCTTGTTTAACTATATATATTTACCAATAAGTTAATGATTGTCAATGTAAAATCTAGTTTTCAGAAACTTATGTTTATAAAAAAATACCAAAACCAAAGGAAAACGAAGAATCCACATCAAGAGATGATAGTCCAATGATTCCATATTAAAGAAAAATGTCCAAACCAAATATCATGTTCCTTTTTATTAGTCAATGATGACAACCTCCATGGGCAGTAAAATTTTCTTCCATTCTATGGATAAACCTAAGATTCAATTTGGTATTGTTTAATGAATTGTGGATCCAACTTACTAGTAAAAATGCACTCCTTAAGAGCAGTTATGCCAATTCCTGAACAGGGTTTTGCTCATTTTAATAGAAAGCATTCTTTTCTTTGCTATATTTCAAATACCTCCAATACACAATCATAAATGAATGAAGTCTTCCTAGAGTTTAAATCGGTTAAAAGTTTTTCATGTGGTACAAAAAAATTTATCAAGGCTAGGCATGAAGCCAGAATTCAAAATATTATAAAAAACTTGCAGTAAAGTAAGATTTACTGATAACAAAGTATATTTAGATACATGCAGAGATAGGTAATGTGCTAGTTACAGGTGTATCTTTGCTATTAGTTAGGTGTGTTGCCAGTGTCATTTATTAGTATATGGTGGAACTATTTCCATCATGTAGTACATACCATGTAGTTCCCATGTCAAACGATTTTTCAAGGCAGTTTTTCAGTTGTTCACATTTGTATCATCTAATGTTTACCAAAAATCACTTGTGACTTAGACTTTGTATACCTTATTGTATTAGTTAAAGGTCTCAATCTCTGGTTTTGAAAGGCATTTGAAATTCTCATAGTTAAACTATTTCCAGTTTTTTTTTTTTTTTTTGGTACCACATGGTAGACTCAGACTCACACATATGTTCCAACTTCCAAACAAGTTTTGCTACACTCTGGGGACATTTCTAAAGCTAATTAATTTGACCATATTTCTGTAAATTGAATTTTAGAATTTTCTCTATAAAGTAGTTAAACATGTTCATAAAAAGGCCAAATCTCAATTAAAACCTCCAAATACCATGTGGTACCCTGTGACTCAGGCTTTGTTCACATGTAGTGTCTTTCACATTTGTATCACATTTGTAATTGACCTGTGAAAAAAGCAGATTATCAGTAAAACCAAAATTGCCTTATCATCTTTGTTCACCAAAAATTTCACTTTGAAAATAAGTTCACTTACATTCTCATGCTTGTGTGGCCTTCTGATGAATGAATGAGATTGAAGTCTGACCTATGCTTTGTTTCTTCTAACTATTTTCATTTTAAAACTTCTTATGCTTGTATTGACCAACTGATGAATAGGATGGGATCGACTTCTAAGCCATGCGTGGGCTTCTACCATTTTTTTTATGTACACCACTGCCACACAATTCCATACAAAGTTAACTATCTCTCTCCAAGTATATCTTCTAATTGATATATTTATTACATACGGGCCCTACCTCTATGACAATGTAATTGCTGGAAAAATCCCAAATTATATTCAACAAATTGATCAATTACACATCAAAGTAAACATTAGATGATACAAATGTGAGCAACTAAAAAACTGGCTTGAAGAATCGTTTGACATGGGTACTATATGGTATATTTTACTAGTTAAAAATAATGTCAAAGCCGACGCAGGTTTGCTATTTTTTTCGCAAAAAGTTCTAACTTTTATGACAATAGGGTTGGCACCGACCTTAGGAAGTGTAAATTAAGATCGGCACCGACCATGTGCCAAATTGGTAAAAAAGAAGGGTTTTTGGCCTAATTGCTGAAATTGGTGCAACAACATCTAAAGTCCTTGATCGGGTCCCACGTGTGCATTAAGTGTTTTTTCTGGTAAAATCCTCCAATTTAATCGTATAGCTAGTAAAATTTGATAAATTTAATGTTTTTATCAATAACTAATCTATAAAACCCTCTTCTTCTCTTTATGATGGCCTGCTGAGACACACATCCATGTTTGTCCTTATGATAATAAGAGTGGTCATGTACATGGTTCAAATAATCGATCGATAATGGTTCGTATCACTCATACGTACTAGTATCGGCCCATTCTGGTCCGATATTAGCTTGCCTATTGGTCGTGGTCTTATATCGAAAAAATATGTCCAAATGATCTAACTTTATCGGCAGATAATTAAAAGTATCGGTCTTGACCGATATATTTGCCAATATTTTCAAGATCTCGGCCGACAATGTTTAAAGCCTCTTTCTTTTCGTTTTTCCCTTTGTACTCATTTCTTTCTCTTTCTAAATATATTAGATGCTGCCCTTGTTCATCCCCAATACCTATTTCACTTTCAAGCCATTGAAGAGTTTTATTTTTTTTTATAGATTTCATTCGAAAAAATTCTATACAACTCTTCCATGGTGAGTATTATGATTTTTTTTTCTATAGTTTTTTCTAAAGATATATTTAGAAATAGCTTATTAGAAATGAGGATTGCATGCTTGTTTTGTTGAGAATACATTTTATTCTCTTTTATTTACACATTTTGAGGATAGATCTACTAATTGAGATTTTGAGAATTGGGACTTTTGTTGAAATTTTAAAGATATTTGTAAAATAGTTATTGAAGTTTGTCTGGAGTGTGTTGAAAATGTTTCTAGCTTCTTAGGTTGGCATATATCTATTACAAAATGAGTAAAAGCTTTAGTTTCTTAGCTTATTGCTAATAGATAGGTCCAGTGGCAGACCCATGATTTTCGGTTGAGGGGTGCGATACGATGGCAATTGAAAAGGTCCAAAAATATTATTTTGCGATACTTTCTTCACATTAAAAATGACAAAAGAGAAAATGTATTGCATTTAAATGATTACAAAATATTCAAGTATATTTGCTGCTTTGACATTGCATTTCGTCTAGGTGTGCAGGTTTGCCTCTAAGTTTAGAGTTGCTTTGCTGTGTAGTGTTGAGCAGTCTTGGCTCTGGTATGCTATCTTCATTTTGGATTGCTCATTAGCAGTGCCTCTGTTTTCCAGTTTTCTTTGTTCCGTTGAGATTCTTGTTGTTGGGTTCTTTGTATAGTGCTCTTTTGGTGGGGCTGCCATTCTGGGTTGGCTTTTTTTGTAGGCCTTTCCTGTTTGCTTTTCCTTTCTTTTTGGGGGCTTGCGCTCTTTTCCCTCTCTTTCTCAATACAAATTTACCTTAAGCAAAAAAAAAAAAAAGTGTATCAACTACAATTTCTCATCAAAAGTCATATATCAACTATTCAACATAACTTTTACAATTACCCTCGACGGTTCTTCATGTTTCGAAAGCGTGACATGATTGTCTCATCGTCGATGCTATTAAATATGTCCCTTTCGATATATAGAAGTAAACAATCATTCATCTACTCATCTTCCATTCGATTGCGTAGTCGACTCTTCACAATTTTCATAGCAGAAAACACCCTCTCAACAGTAGCAGTAGCAATTGGTAGAGTTAGCGCCAATCTCAAAAGAAAGAAAACCGAAGGATATAGGATGTCCTTTTTTGTTTCAACCATCTTCTGAGCAAGGTCACTAATTCCTTTCACTTCTAAGAACTTGCTATTGATCCACATGTCAATAATGTAAATCTCCAGTTCATTATCAAGTATCAATCAATTTGAGTATGAAAAATCATCTGGATAGAATTTAGAAAGGCAAATCAGTTTCTCCTTGTTGAAGGCAGAGAATGAATCACTTGGATTGAAGCATACCACACAACGAAGCAACTCGGTGGTCACCTCATTGAAGCGATCATTGAGCTCCTTAAGTTGCATGTCAATAGTAGTATAGAATATTTCAACATGGTAAAAATGTAGATTTGTCACTTCAGCTTTGCGTCATGATCGCTTTCGATCAACAAACAAATCATCCATATTCGGAATGGGAATTTCATATTTATCACAAAATAAATGAACTTTAGAGAGGAGAGAATCTCACCCTTTCTTTTGGAACAGAACTTAGTTCGAGCACATAACTTAATTAATTATTGGGACACAAACACATGGGCATATGAAAATACTTAAGACATAAATCAGTCATGACTACGCATATGTAAACCACATCCACCAAATTAAACAATATCATAGAAATATGAACATTTTTACATCAAATTGCCAAATAGAGTTAAAAGCATAAAGCTCTACATCAAATCCACAATTTATTTAATTTGACTATAATATACAAATTAAAAAAGATCGAGAGAGAGGGAGAATGCCTGCACTATGCTGCCAAAAAGAGGGGCTACCAAAGTTGTAGAACTATTAGATAATGCACCTCCAATCAATAGCTAGACAGCTCTTCTGTGTATAATGAAAAATGAAATCCATGTAAATAAAAAAAAAAGCTTGAAGTTTTTTTATTTCTAATACACGAGGGAAAACAACTTCTTTTGGGAATTTGGGATGGTGGGGGTGTTTGTATGGAGACATTTGGTTTTTCTTATTAAAACTCAGTTATAATTATGCCTTTTCTCTAGTTTTCAACCCATTGAGCTATTTTCTCTTTCTTTAGTTAGGCTGTTATAAATGAAGTAGAAAAAGAAACACAGAGTGATTTTGCTATGCATCCCTAGAAGCTTTGGCAAAGAGAGGGTTTTGGTGAATAGCTTTGATAAAGAGAGTGGTTCCTTTCTCTTTTGGTTGCAGGGTGGTTTTTTGGTAAGTAGGGGTGAAGTTTCAGCTGGATTGTAGCTGCAGTAGGATATGATTAAGATATGATCTTATGCATATTAACCATATATAATAATTACGTTATTATTCATATGTCTATTAATTCTTATGATGAGGCTAACTCCTATTGGAAAAATAATTGAGGACATCCAATACTCTGACAGGGTGCTCATTTTGCATGGATCAAATTTTCAATACGTAGGCTCAATTTGGAGAGTTCCACTCATGGAAAGCATGAGGAAGACAATCATCTTTTGGACTCATTGTTTTGAGACTCTCATCCTAAAAAATTATGCTTTCTCTTTATCTGACCAATTGTCTTACATAGCAAATAATAATAACAACATTCTTTGACAGTTCACATCTTTCTTTGTGACATAACATCTATTTAATAACATGATTATTGAAGGGTAGTTCACGCACTGATTCCAAGATTCAGATAAATTCATCAACTGCTCTTATACATTCAAATAACACAAAATAAATGTCTTTTTTGGTATTTGCTTTAGACCAAATTTAAATTATCTTCTATTTAAATTAGATTAAATATCACATTAGCATTACAGTGGTTATGTAAGATAGGAACTTAGTTTATATATTCAAGTTTAGGAAATTAAGTTGATATTGCTTGAATTTGAGAAGCTACAAGTAGTTATTTTCTATGATAATTAATTTCAAATTATACAAAAAATTTGCAAACTTTGAATTATCAAGTTAATCCATTTTTCCTTGAAACGCTATTTGAGGTTTCAGTTTTTCTCTTTACTGCTGGTAGTGGTGAGTCTTAGGCTGGTGTGAACATCAGTTACATCTTCTGAGAAGCAAGTTTTTCTAGAAATTAGTATTCATCATTCTCTTTATGAAATTAGAGCTACAAGGTGGTCATAATGAATGATTGTTGTAAGCGAAGAGATATAAAAATGTTTCAAATGTCCAAAGACACAACATTATAAAGCAATTCCAATTTTGTTGATCGTTTGCTTTACTCAAGTTCAATTACAACCCGAATCTCTGAGTCCACACCACAATTTCGATCAATTATCAAAATCATCGGCGTCCATGATCAAACACGCGAACCAATAACTTGAGAGAGAGTGATTTTGTAACGAAGGGAGTTCAAAAAACCCTAACTCTGCCAAAATCCTTAGGCTATAACCATGCCTCACTGAACTAAACGTGTGTAAGCCCAAAATCCAAGAGCAGATGAGTTCAAACATGCATTTATTGTTTCCCATAACTTGTTAAGAGACTTACACCGAGAATCCGAGATCAAGATGGAATTTTAGAAGAAGAATATAAAAAGAGGAGAAGTGGAAGGGGAAGGGGAAGGATATATACCTCGTCTTTGTCTTTGATTTTCTGCATGAGTGATGGTCGCCATCACCATGGCTGGACGGACCTCGGGACCTGGGTGCCGGACTGCCGGTGCAGTGTGGAGAGGGAGAAGGGTTGGAGTCTTGGAGAGATTCGATCGATTTGGGGGAACTGAGGATTTATCGATTATGTGGGTGGGTGCATTTTTAAGATGGGCTTTAAATGGGGGTTGCATGATTCATTTTTAAGTGAGGCAGGAGTGCATGACCCATATCCCTCTAAAGGGATTTTCAAAATTCACCGGGTGCACCTGCACCCAGGTGCATACATGTACGTCCGCCACTGGATAGGTCATAAGCCAAGATTATGATTGCATTTCATAGAATTTATGATAATTTAATTTATTTTAATATATACATGTAAATATATTTAATTATAAATAAAGTTTATATAATTTCAGATAAGGTAGCTATATCGGATGTTATGACTTAAGGGCACTGATTTTTTTTATTTACAGTTGCTGCTCATGGAAAAAACATTATTTTCCAGCATTTTACAATCTTTTAGATTTTTCGAAAAAATCTTCAAATGCTTTTGGGGTAAAAAAATTTACGCCACGATGACCACGATAAATTGCGAACCGCGACCAATACCGATATTGTATCGGTTTTTTTGGGTTGGCCGATACTGCGACCGATACTGCGATTTTAAACCAACACTACTCGGACCGACTAATATTATCTTTTCATTTTAATGGGAATTCCGATTATTCATTAAGTATTAAGTGTTGAGAGCATTTTTTATTTGAAAATCTCCTTGGTGTGAAGTTTTGATAAAAATGCAATGATTGTCCCTGAGAATTCTTAATTTCTCGTCCACTTGTCTTAGCGTTTTTTTAGTTCTATAAGCATTTGGAATTCTTTGCTTTAGACAAGATATCCCAAAATGCCAACCAAACTTGTACTCGTCATGCCAAACGTTGTTGAAAGTGGTATGCTAGAAGGTACCGAACAAAATGCCACCCTACCAAATAATCTGCGCTAATGCTTTTTTATCTTTCACCAAACCCAACCCACTTGGATCTAATGGGCTTTGGGTCTAAGTTACTAAGTCTCAAAATTAAGAAGACTACTTAGACTTAGACCAGACTTAAATCCAATGTTATCATTGCATGTTTATCAGGTCTGATGTGGCTCGCTAGACTTAAAATAATGCTTGTTGTTCCTAATTGCTGATGGGTCTTGGATCGATTGGAAGATTGGGTGCAGGGCCAACCTAGTAATAGTTTGTTTCTAGTTTGTTTCTAGAGTAGGTTCCGGAAGGCTCCTCATGCTTGGATGATTCATGTAGATAAGGATAAGAATTATGGATAGATGTAGAATTAGTTATATTCATGCGGAAGTTTCCCGTAGTTTCTAGAAGAGGATAATTGTCCCTTACATGATTGACGTGTGTGCGGTGGGAGTATAAAAAGGAATCAGCATCTATTTCTAAATGAGTCAATTTTTGTAAGAGCTTTTTTCTTCATTTATATTTCTCAAGAAATGAGATGTATTGGGTGTTTTGTAAGTGTTACACGGGTTAGAATCAACAAGAGGAAGATGAAGAAGAGATAATTCCTCAAACATATGGAAATGAAAACCAACAAGCAAAAAGAAAAAAAAAAGAAAAACTGAAATAAAAGAGCCCTGCAAAATCAAACAGAAATAAGATTGATAATATAATTCTTCGATGGATATTCAAACTTAACATCTCATGTAATTAAAAAAACACAGAGAGCAGAAAGCAGAGTGATAATCTAATTCTTCAATGGATATTCAAACTTTAACATCTCATGTAATAAAAAGAGAGAGAGCTTTAAAATGCAACCTCCATTTTTCTTTATCATCTGATTTCTATTATTGCTTTTGCTTGTTTTTGCTGGGTTTCTCTCTTTTCTTCTGGTTTTTTGTTTATTCCCATTTCTCTTTTGAAGCAGGGGAGTAAGAAACTAAGGATATTTCAAATGCAAAAATAGTGTGTTTCGGCTGCAACTTACTATATCAAACAGTAGAAGAGTAGTCTTTTTTTGGAGTTACATGAGCGAATGAATGAAGTTCCATGATTTGCTGAAAGGGAGGTAGTTCCTTGCAAAAAGGACACTAATATCATATTTGGTTACAGAGGACACTAAAGTAGCTTGTGAGAGAGAAACCTCCAGAACGTGTTTGTTTGCATTGAAATTAATACATAGGAACTATAATTCATAGTGAAATGAACTCTACCAAAGGTTTATTAAAGAGGTGGGGTAAGGACGATATAAGGTGGAGATGTAGATAGCAATGGCGGACCCAAGATTTTTATTTGGGTGGTACGGGCAATGGTCAAATTAAGAAGCCAAATAAAAAAATTAAGTTATTATTAAGGAGTTTCTCCAATCTCAAGGGTGCGCGTGCACCCGCATAACAACACTTAGGTCCGCCATGGTAGATAGGACCTTCACTTTTCTATGTTTGAAATTACTAGGGTGATGGTTGGGTCTTTATTCTTTAGGGGGCGTTTGGATAAGTGCATAATATAATATCAACAAGTTTAAATATTATAAGATTTCATTATCATAGAATAAAATAGTGTCATATTATTATATTGTGTCATTTATAGTGTTTGGCAATCTTTACAGATTTTAACATACGGTTGATTTGACAATTTATAAAAAAAACTCACAAGATGATGTACCAAATAAGAAATGGAAAGAATATAATCAATTAACCTAACACAGGACCCACTAATTAGTAATCACATGTGTTAATAATCATGGTAGGACCCATCTATTGTAAAATATATATATAATTAAATTTAAATCATGAGATCCAAGCAATGTTGTTTAATTAAGGTGGGTTCACAAAACGTGGGTAACTATACTATAATACATCTAATGGTAATTATCACAAATGACTCTATCTAGCTTCTTTTTTTTTTTTTTTTGAGAAATCATTGTGGGACCCATTTGATGTTGGAAGTCATATTAACACTAGGAGAGCTATCAAATAGCGGGACCCATTTAATGATGGCAAATTGATAATTACAATCACACAATTCAATCTCGGTAATCGTGGGACCCGGTATATTTTGGTAGTATAGGACCCACCTAATATTAGTAATCACAATGAAAGCACCGAGAGTGACATTTGTAGGACCCACCTAATATTGATAATTAACAAGCTATGTAGTTGTGATATGTTTATAGGACCCCACATTAAATTTGTAAGCACTGTGGGGCCAATCTAATAGTGGGACTCATAAATGTTAAAACTGATAGTGGGCCATTATAATTAATGATTGCTCATGAACTCTCCAATGGTTTTTACTCAAACTCTCCATTCGTATTTAAAAAAGATTTTGTAAAGATTATTTTATACAGCATATCCCTGAATAATGTAATATGAAGGTTTTTGGAAGAAAGTGAGATATTATAAGATACTTTCTAAGTTATCCAAACACCTCCTTTTTAGGTGAATACTAGCAAAACCCCGTGGATAACCACGAAACTACCAAATGCACAGACTGATATGAATTATTTTTAATAAATTTATTAATTAGTAAACTTGTGAGTCCTTTTTTTTGTTGCTAATTTGATCTTTATGTTTTTCTCCAAATGTTATATTCTTTAGGTGAGGCATGAATTGATTAAGAAAGATCAAATGATCATAGACCTAACAAATTGACCTAATATATTTAAGTGGGACCAAGATGAATGGGGCCCATCATCTCTATTCGAACCGTTCATAAAATCATATGATGCGGGCTGGGACCCATTAATTGATTGATAAAGATCAAATGATCAAATGATCATAGACCTTTCAAATTAACCAAACCTAACCTATTTAAGTGGGACCCCCAAGATGAATGGGGTCCACCATCTATATTCTAACCGTCCATAAAACCATATTATGAGGGATGGGACCCATGAATTGATTAAGAAAGATCAAATGATCAACTGATCGTAGACCTAACAAATTGACCTAATGTATTTAAGTGAGACCCAGATGAATGGGGTCCACCATCTTTATTCTAACCGTCCATAAAATCAAATGATGCGGGCCGGGACCCATTAATTGATTGATAAAGATCAAATGATCATGGACCTCTCAAATTGACCAAACCTAGCCTATTTAAGTGGGACCCCCAAGATGAATGGGGTCCACCGTCTATATTCTAACTGTCCATAAAACCATATTATGCGGGCTGGGACCCATGAATTGCTTGATAAAGATCAAATGATCAAATGATCATAGACCTCACAAATTGACCAGACATAACCTATTTAAGTGGCACCCCCCAGATGAATGGGATCCACCATCTTTATTCTAACCGTCCAAAAAATCATATTATGCGGGATGAGACCCATGAATTGATTTAAAAAGATCAAAGGATCAAATGATCGTAAACCTAACAAATTGACCAAATATTTTTAAGTGGGACCCAGATGAATGGGGTCCACCATCTTTATTCTAACCGTCCATAAAATTAAATGATGCTGGCCGGGACCCATGAATTGATTGATAAAGATCAAATGATCATAGACCTCTCAAATTGACTAAACCTAAACTATTTAAGTGGGACCCCCAAGATTAATGGGGTCCACCATCTATATTCTAACCATCCATGAAACAATATGATGCGGGATGGACCCATGAATTGCTTGATAAAGATCAAATGATCAAATGATCATAGATCTCATAAATTGACCAAACGTAACCTATTTAAGTGGAACCCCCCAGATGAATGTGGTCCACCATCTCTATTCTAACCATCCATAAAACCATACTATGCGGGATGGGACCCATGAATTGATTTAAAAAGATCAAAGGATCAAATGATCGTAGACCTAAAAATTGACCAAATATTTTTAAGTGGGACCCAGATGAATGGGGTCCACCATCTTTATTCTAACCGTCCATAAAATCAAATGATGCGGGCCGGGACCCATTAATTGATTGATAAAGATCAAATGATCATGGACCTCTCAAATTGACCAAACCTAGCCTATTTAAGTGGGACCCCCAAGATGAATGGGGTCCACCGTCTATATTCTAACTGTCCATAAAACCATATTATGCGGGCTGGGACCCATGAATTGCTTGATAAAGATCAAATGATCAAATGATCATAGACCTCACAAATTGACCAAACATAACCTATTTAAGTGGAACCCCCTAGATGAATGAGGTCCACCATCTTTATTCTAACCGTCCATAAAATCATATTATGCGGGATGAGACCCATGAATTGATTAAGAAAGATCAAATGATCATGACCTAACAAATTGACCAAATATTTTTAAGTGGGACCCAGATGAATGGGGTCCACCATCTTTATTCTAACCGTCCATAAAATCAAATGATGCGAGCCGGGACCCATTAATTGATTGATAAAGATCAAATGATCATAGACCTCTCAAATTGACCAAACCTAACCTATTTAAGTGGGACCCACAAGATGAATGGGGTCCACCATTTATATTCTAACCGTCCATGAAATAATCTGATGCGGGCTGGGACCCATGAATTGCTTGATAATGATCAAAGTATTAAATGATCATAGACCTCACAAATTGACCAAACATAACCTATTTAAGTGGAACCCCCTAGATGAATGGGGTCCACCATCTTTATTCTAACCGTCCATAAAATCATATTATGCGGGATGAGACCCATGAATTGATTTAAAAAGATCAAATGATCGTAGACCTAACAAATTGATCAAATATGTTTAAGTGAGACCAAGATGAATGGGGTCCACCATCTCTATTCTAACCGTCCATAAAATCATATAATGCGGGCCGGGACCCATGAATTGATTGATAAAATTCAAATGATCATAGACCTCATAAAATGAACAAACCTAATTTATTTAAGTGGGACCCCAAAGATGAATGGAGTCCACCATCTATATTCTAACCGTTCAAAAACCATATGATACGGGCTGGGACCCATGAATTGCTTGATAAAGGTCAAAGGATCAAATGATCATAGACCTCACAAATTGACCAAACCTAACCTATTTAAGTGGAACACCCCCCCCCCCCCCCCCCCCCCCCAAATGAATGGGGTCCACCATCTCTATTCTAACCGTCCATAAAATCATATTATGCGGGATGAGACCCATGAATTGATTAAGAAAGATCAAATGATCATGACCTAATAAATTGACCAAATATTTTTAAGTGGGACCCAGATGAATGGGGTCCACCTTCTTTATTCTAACCGTCCATAAAATCAAATGATGCGGGCCGGGACCCATGAATTGATTGATATAAATTAAATTTTTTTGAATTTAAAGGTTTGGATTTGATCCACAAAATCGTTGAAGATATTACTTGAATGGAAATTCTTTTTGTAGTAAGGTGGATGGATAAATATTAGTATTACTTGAATGGAAATTCTTTTTGTAGTAAGGTGGATGGATAAATATTAGGAAATGATGGAGATTTATAGGAAGATATTTCTGTATGATTGGAAACGGAAGGGAGGAATGGAAGGTTTGGAAATGGAAGGGAGGAATGGAAGGGTGATACATCCCTTTGCTGCCACGTGTCTTGGATCCCTTTGCTGCCACGTGTCCATCTCCAAGACATGCCAGGTGTCCTCATCCAAGATTTTTTAAGTGGGACCCAGATGAATGGGGTCCACCATCTTTATTCTAACCGTCCATAAAATCAAATGATGCGGGCCGGGACACATTAATTGATTGATAAAGATCAAATGATCAAATGATCATAGACCTCTCAAATTAACCAAACCTAACCTATTTAAGTGGGACCCACAAGATGAATGGGGTCCACCATCTATATTCTAACCGTCCAAAAAAAACCATATGATGTGGGCTGAGACACATGAATTGCTTGATAAAGATCAAAGGATGAAATGATCATAGACCTCACAAATTGACCAAACCTAACTTATTTAAGTGGAACACCCCAGATGAATGGGGTCCACCATCTCTATTCTAACCGTCCATAAAACCATATTATGCGGGATGAGACCCATAAATTGATTAAGAAAGTTCAAAGGATCAAAGGATCGTAGACCTAACAAATTGACCAAATTTTTTAAGTGGGACCCGGATGAATGGGGTCCACCATCTCCATTCTAACCGTTCATAAAACTATATGATGCGGGCTGGGACCCATGAATTGATTGATAAAGATCAAATGATCATAGACATCACAAATTGACCAAACCTAACCTATTTAAGTGGAACCCCCAGATGAATGGGGTCCACCATCTCTATTCTAACCGTCCATAAAATCGTATTATGCGGGATGAGACCCATGAATTGATTAAGAAAGATCAAATGATCAAATGATCGTAGACCTAACAAATTGACCAAATATTTTTAAGTGGGACCCAGATGAATGGGGTCCACCATCTTTATTCTAACTGTCCATAAAAATCAAATGATGCGGGCAGGGACCCATGAATTGATTGATAAAGAGCAAATGATCAAATGATCATAGACCTCTCAAATTGACCAAACCTAACCTATTTAAGTGGGACCCCCAAGATGAATGGGGTCCACCATCTATATTCTAACCATCCATGAAACAATATGATGCGGGATGGACCCATGAATTGCTTGATAAAGATCAAAGGATCAAATGATCATAGACCTCACAAATTGACCAAACATAACCTATTTAAGTGGAACCCCCCAGATGAATGGGGTCCACCATCTCTATTCTAACCGTCCATAAAACCATATTATGCGGGATGAGACCCATGAATTGATTTAAAAAGATCAAAGGATCAAATGATCGTAGACCTAACAAATTGACCAAATAATTTTAAGTGAGACCCAGATAAATGGGGTCCACCATCTTAATTCTAACCGTCCATAAAATCAAATAATGCGGGCTGGGACCCATGAATTGATTGATAAAGATCAAATGATCAAATGATCATAGACCTCTCAAATTGACCAAACCTAACCTATTTAAGTGGGACCCCCAAGATGAATGGGGTCCACCATCTATATTTTAAACCGTCCATGAAACAATATGATGCGGGCTGGGACCCATGAATTGCTTGATAAAGATCAAAGGATTAAATGATCATAGACCTCACAAATTGACCAAACCTAACTTATTTAAGTGGAACCCCCAGATGAATGGGGTCCACCATCTCTATTCTAAGGAAATGATAGAGATTTGTAGGAAGACATTTCTGTTTGATTGGAAACCGAAGGGCGGAATGGAAGGGTGTGATTGGAATGTTATATATATTAGAAAATGATGGAGAGTTGTGGGCGGAATGGAAGGGTGTGATTGGAATTCTTGGGTGTCCCTGCCACGAATAACCTTGTTGGGACACCATTCTTGGCTGTATATTAGGAAATGATGGAGAGTTGTAGGTGGAATGGAAGGGTGTGATTGGAATTCTTGGGTGTCCTCTCTGCCACGTGTCCCTGCCACGTGTCCCTCTCAAAGACATGCCAAGTGTCATCCTCCAGGAATCCTCACAAAGCATATACATCCCTTTAGTAATATAGATATTACATTCTAAGGGGGTGTTTGGATAACTACATAATATAATATCAACATGTTTAAATATTGTAAGATTTCATTATTATAGAAAAAATAGTGTCATATTATTATATAGTGTCACTTGTGGTGTTTGGCAATTGTTATAAATTTCAATATGCCTTTTAAGTGTTTGGCAATTTATAAAAAAAAAACTCACAAGATGATATATACTAAATAAAAAATGGAATGAGAGTAATCAATTGACCCAATGCATGACTCACTAATTAGTAATCACATGTGTTAATAACCATGGTAGGACCCACGATTGTTAAAAATTAAATGATTAAATGTTAAAACCTTGAGATCCAAGCAATACTGTTTGATTAAGGTAGGTCTGCCAAATGTTGATAGCCATAGTGTAATACATCTAATGGTGATTATCACAAATGAGCCTATCTATTTTATTTTATTTTTTGGTAAAACCTTATCTAATGTCAAGCATCATTGATGAATCTATCTATGAGAAATCATTATGAGACCCATTTGATATTTGTAGTCATACTAACATAAGGGGAGCTATCAAATAGTGGGACCAATTTAATGATGACAAACTTCTAACTACAATCACACAATTCAATTTTGGTAATTAATTAGAAACCCAACTAATTTTGATAGTATGGGACCCACCTAATGTTGGTAATCATGATGAAGGGTCTCTAGTGTGACATTAATAAGACCCTCATAATATTGATAATTAAAAATGGCCATGTAATTGTGATATGGTTATAGGACCCCACATTAAATTTGTAAGCATTGTGGCCAATGTAATATTAGGATTCATGGTTGCAATGAGGATCATTAATGTTAAAACTTATAGTGAGCCACTATAATTAATAGTTGCCCATGAATTCTTTCTAAATAAAGAAGATTTTGTAACAAAAGATTATCTTATACAGCATATCCTTGAATATGTAATATGAGGGTTTTTAGAAGAAAGAGATATTGTAATATACTTTCTAAGTTATCCAAACACCTCCTTTTTTTTGTGCATAGATTTATATTCTAAACTAGTATATAATATGACAAAATCTCTTAAAATATCTTGTTTCCAAACACCCCCTAACTAGTAGATAATATAGCAAAATCTTCTAAAATATCTTGTTTCCAAACACCCCATTATCTTCCCTTGATTCTATTTTCGTAAAAGAAAAGATTACTTGATGATCATACCTTTCAATTCTTATGTATTCTAACCAGCAACAACGCCCCGTGCTTAGCCCGGAGCAAAAAATAGATATTACATTTTGAATTTATGAGATATCAAAATTAATTATAAATATATAAGAATATACATGCATATTTATATAAAAATAGTCAACACCTCTTCAATCACAATACAAGTGGTCAACATCAAAAATAAACTATTATAAAGATAACACTAAAAAATCCATTCAATAAAAAAATAAAAAAATAAAAACAGCAATAATCACTAAAGAAGATATAGAAAAGCGAATTTTGCTAATATATATAATATTAGTATTAAGAAATGCATTCAAGTTTTTGTTACCCATTGCTAATTTCAAAGCCAAATAAAACAAAGCCACTCCATTTCGACTTGTTTTTTGTAACAAGAGGATTATAGTTTATTTCAGATTTTTTATTTCCTCATGAGAATGGAATTTTGTATTTTCGTAGAAAATTAAAGTCCTCTCTATTAAGGAAAAATGATTAATTTTATCTTCTATGTAAGGAAAATACGTCACACCAAACAACATAAACAACATATTCAACCAAAATCACTCCGACCCTAAAACATTTTGGCAAAATTAGCGAAAGGTCCCTATAGTGAATGTATCCAGCCTCTAGTCCAAGGAAAAACTTATTAAGGCCTATGGTCCACTCAGCTAGACTGTTTGCAGCCTTAAGTCCCTACATCCACATGATCACATATTTATGGACTAAATTGCCCCTTCAACTGTTTTAGGCATAACATTTTGAATTTAAAAATTCAAATCTTCCCTCCTCCCTCCTTCCTAAATCCTCTTAATCGAATCGACAAAAGGGGGAGAGATCGTTTTTCGATTTTTGCTGGGCCACGCTGGCCGGAGGGGAAACCGAAAGAGAAGGCAGCAGGCTGCTGTTTGGTTCTGGTTACAGAAACCAGAACTGAATCTTCGTCTCGGGATAAAAGGGAAGGGAGATCGATCTCGGAAGGAATCCGGCGAAGGATTCTGGCCGGGAGTTGAGATTCCAGCAGAGTGAGATTGGGTATTTTTGCTGGTTTTCTGTTGTCATGTTCCTGTTGCAGAGAAACAGAGAAGATCTCTGTTGGTTTTCTCTGGTTCGGGTTTGATCGCCTGGAATGATAGTTGCCGTAGAAGAAGAAGAAGAAGCACGAGGATCCGGACTGAAGGATTCCGGAATAAGTTCGTTGCAAAGAACTGATCCAGGATTGCAAAAGATCAGTCTCTTGGTGGGCCACACAGATCGAAGAACCGGAGGAGGCACTGGATCCGGCCTGGCGCTTGCAAAGTTGTGTTGGAGGAAGGAGACGATCCAGTTGGGTTCTGTTGTAGAGAAATCGAAACACAGAGGATCAGTCTGTGTCTTTGTTTCTCTGTTGCAGAGAAATCAAAACACAGAGGGAATGATTCTGTTACGCCCATCGTCGTCGTCGCAGCCGTCGCCGGAGATCCTCTCCGCCGTTGACGTCGCCTCGCTGTCCGACTGCTCTCCCACCGTTGTCGCGGAAGAAAACTGTCAGAGATGGCATAGCGCCTGTTACAGGTGTTGGGAGGAAGGAGACAACCCAATTGGGTCGTTTGTGAGCCAGGTCCAGGTCAGTTCGACCTAACCGATTTCACAGAAGCCCAGGAACAGTCCGTATTCAGCAGTACAGTCAAGGTAGTTTGACCAGGTTCAACGGCCAGAATTGTTTATTTACGTTTTTGTCAAGTTTATCTGAGTTTTAATAAATTTATATGAGTTTTTGTCAAATTTATCTAAGTTTTTTTAAAATTTATCTGAATTTTCGTCAAATTTATCTGAGTTCTGGAGAAATTTATCTGAATTTTCGTCAAATTTATCTGAGTTCTGGAGAAATTTATCTGAATTTTCGTCAAATTTATCTGAGTTCTGGAACAAAATTTATCTGGGTTCTGAAGAAATTTATCTGAATATTCGTCAAATTTATCTGAGTTCCGGAACAAAATTTATCTGAATTTGGAAAATCTATTTGAATTTTAAAAAAATATAGCCGAGTTTCTAACAAATTTATCTCCATTTTAAAAAATTTTATTGAGTTTTTGAACGAATATTTCTATAATTTTGACAAATTTATTTGTATTTGCTTAGATCTATTTGTGTTTTTAAAATTTATTTGTGTCATTTGAAATTATTCTTATTTTTTAAAATTTATTTGCATTTTTGAAATTTTATTTGGATCTTTTGAGATTTATTTGAGTTTTTTGAAATTTATTTACATTTTTTGAAATTTATTTGGATCTTTTAAAATTTATTTGCGTCTTTTTAAATTGATTTTCTTCTTTTGAAATTTGTTTATATTTTTTTATATTTATTTGGATCTTTTGAAATTTGTTTGCGTCGTTTTAAATTTCTATGCGTTCTTTTGAGATTTATTGGAATTTTTTGAAATTATTATATTTTTTAAAATTTATTTACATTATTTTGAAATATATTTGTTTATTCTTAGAATTTATTTGAAATTCTCATTATTGGGATTCCATTCATCATGGTCAATTAAATGTTAGTTGACCATTATTAATGGGATATCCCACCAATCATGGGATATGATTTAAAGAAAGGGCAAATTGGACATTTTAGGTGTTAATAAGTGTGAGAGGGACCTTTGGATGCATGACCTTTTTTTGTGGACCTAAGGCAATAAAGTAACAACATGTTCAGGGACCTTTCGCCGAATGCCCCAAACATTTTTATCGCAAGCCCATCCATGAGGTGATCTACCAGAAGGTCGGGTCTGATTTTTGTTCACATGTGACAATCTTTGAATAGAGTAGAGCCGTATTTGGAAACTAAAAGAAAATGATATTTTTAATGAAAAATTTATCAGTGTGAATTGTAGAGAGGTGGGCCCCAAATATTAAAATAAAAATATGACAATCTTGAGAGGATGGAAGATAGATAGTGTTGAAAGAGATAAAAACTGCAGCAAAATAGAGACATTTTAGGGGATATTGATTGAGAGACTTTATGAGATAGATGATAGGGATAAAGAGATTTTTTTGGAGAAAAAGGCCCGTGCTAAGCCCGGTCCCAAAAAGAAAAATATTATTAAAATTTAAAGTTTTTCTGAAAATATTTTAAGATAGAAAAGAGAAATGAGAAACAAATAAAATTCTTTAAGAGAAACAAATCTATTTATCTATCATCATCGATATTTGATGCATCAAGATTCTACATAAAAAAGAAAAAAAATTAAAATAAACTTACAAAACCTACAAACCAAATTCAAAATTATAAATCTCCACCCATTTTTACTTTTTCCTGTGATTTTTAGAAAGAAGAAAAAGAAATATGCTATAAGCTAGTTGTTGTCAAGTCTTTTAAATTACAGAATTATTTATAATATTAAAATAGAAAAATTGAAGATGGGCATAATAATTTAAATATAATATTTTAGATAAATTTTGAGGTGGAGGGAGCTTTCTTGTGAGTTTCAAAAATATTTTCTCTAAGACACATGATGGGTGGGCCAAGATTGCCATCTAATTACGATCATACGGTTAGATCTCACCCACCGTACACTACGATCATTGTATTGTGACACGTGTTCCAAATTTTATTGAATGATATTGATGATTATATTTTTCAATGGCTGCAATTTGATCATGGCGATTGATCTGATAAAAGGCATAATTTAATCAGAGACCACATGATCAAATACGTGGGACCCAGTAGTTTGGACATTGTTCTTCCCAGCCACCTCACCAGAGGATTTGTTGATGGCACTGCACAGTCTACGACCATCTCATTGTTCACGTACATACATGTATGCCATGTGTGGGACATTAGAGAAGCTGTGTGGTTTGATTGTAGCGGTGGGCCAAGCATGCCCATGAAATCAGATGGTTAATAATAATAATAATAATAAATCATTTACCATATTAATCTTTGTATTGTATCGAGACGTCTATAATGGGATACAAGTCCTTCATGATTATTGCTTAATATTATATATATGGAAATTGAAAGATACGGGTCCATAATCCGTATACAAAGTCTTGATCAAATATCTCGACAATTTAATTGGGACCGTAGGACCCTGTTAAATGTTCGGGGCCCACTAATTGATTTGCATCTATTAAAAAAACAGACAACGGCCAACCGGCTTGCGTCCCTCCATTAGTGGGGCCCACTCTGAGAAAAAAGGGAAAGTTGCACTAATAAGAAGATCAGTTACAGGAACCTTACCACATTAGAATGAGAGATTTTAGGAAGTATTGGAATAGGGAGTGAGATTTTAGGGGATGCAAACCATGTGGAATGGATCTCTTTTCTCTTAATAAAGAGAGAGAGATTTTAGGCTTTGATGAAGGGAGAGATTTTAGGAGATTGAGAGAGGCACCAAGCAAGGCCCCACTTGAAAGGCAAAGGCTCCCTTACTATTTTCTAAGTGATTTTTCTGAAAGGAGAATAATTGGGTGCTGACGCTGCACCCCTCACAACCCACCTCTCTCTTTCCTTTATTTTCTGAAATGAGAGACTTTTTAGGGATGAGGTGGCACTCCTCATAGCCCATCTCTCCCTTTGCTTTAATATATATAACTAGCAACAACGCCCCATTGCTTAGCCCAGGGCAAAAGGTAAGATATTACTTTTTGAATTTATGAGATATCAAATTTAATTATACACATATAAGAATATATTCATGTATATTTATACAAAACAGTCAACACATCTTCAATCACAAATACAAGTGGTCAACATCAACAATAAACTATTACAAAGATAAAGCTAAAAAATCCATTCAACAACAACATAAAAATAATAATAACAACAATAATTATCTTTATTTTTTTGCTAAAGGGTAAATTGTATTATAAAAAGAGAAAGGGGGAAGGGAAAAGGCTGGAAGCCCCAAAAAGAGGAAGCAATACAATAGAAAAAGGAAAACAAAAACAGAGGACTGCTAAATAGAGGCCAAAACAGAAAACAGAGGCCTACCAATTAGAGGCCTAAAAGATCCTTATTCAAGAATAAGCAAAGAATGGCAAAAGTTGTGCAGAGGTCTACCAAAAAAAGGTTTAGCAATCTGCCTGAGAGAAATGGAAAGAAGTTCAATCAGGTAAGATCTGACCTTCGTCTGGGAGACTCTGGAGTTGTGATAAATAACAACAATAATTACTAAAAGAGATATAGAAAAGAGAATTTTGTTAATATATATAATATAAGTAATAAGAAATGCATTCAAGTTTTTGTTACCCATTGATAATTTGAAAGCCCAAGAAAACAAAGCAACCCCATTTGGACTTGTTTGTGCAAACAAGAGGATTCTAGTTTATGCAGATTTTTATTTCCTCATAAGAATGAGATTTTGTATTTTCGTAGAAAATCAAAGGCCTCTCTATTAAGGAAAAATTATTCATTTTTTTCTTCTATGCAAGGAAAATACATCACACCAAACAACACAATATTGTTAACAAAAAATAATAATAAAAATGTGCAATCCTTTCGTTGCACAAATGCACCATTTTTTTTATTTTCACATAGGCCAATGGTCATTTCAATCCCTCCACACAAATTTATTCTCTACCCCTTTAAATTAGCACCCATACCATTTTAGAACTGATCAAACCGTTTTTTAGCTCTAGATTTAAAAATAAAATAGAATGTATAAACTGTTAGGATTTTGTTTATTGCAATTTGATGGATGCATTAGCATTTTATTAATCTCATGAATTTTCACACATGCATTGATTTAGAAATTCTTGAAATCTTGATTTACACATGCATTGTTTTAAATTTTGTAAATCATATGTTTCATGCATGTTTTGATTTTATACTTGGATGCAATTAGTTTTGAAAAGAATTTTTAAGAATAAAGCAAGCCATTGTTTTTAAAAGTTTGAAATCTTTTTGGCTTTTTATGTTTCATGTTTTTAAACCGCTTAGAATTGATTTAAAACATGATTCCAAGCTTGATTTATTGGCCCAAAAAATCCCCAAGGAAAAATACTTTAAAATATGCAAAATATGCATTTTTGGGGGAAATGGTCCAGGGGACCCGGTCGACCCGCAGTGTGGCCGGTCGACCGAGCCCATGGACCCGGTCGACCGAAGACACTGCAGGTCGACCGAAAAAGTGGCCGTTGAGCCTTTTGTCAAACGGTCAGTTTTATGACCGTTGAAGCCCAGGTCGACCCGGGAAAGTGCAGGTCGACCGGGCACTCGCAGAACTCAACTTTTTGAGTATAAAAAGGGGTTCATTCCCATGAGAAAAGTGTTGAAGATTTTAGAACTCTTAAGCCTTCTTGGAGGTGTTTGGAGACAAGGAAAAGGGGATGAACTAAGAGAGATTAAGGGGTCATTAGTAAAGCTAAAGCTTGGATCATTAAGTTAAATCATCAAGTAAGCTTTACTTTTATTAATCATATGTTTTATGCTTTGAGTAAATTATTGGTAAATGATTTTTAGCATGTTAACTATGATGCATTGAATTCATTACCTTCATTCTATCTTTGATTTATGTTGTGATGAATTCTTTACTTTGATTCAATCCAAGTTTGTTTTAAAACTTTATTAATCATGCTTTCTCAAAATCTTTGATTTCCTTTTTAGCATGATTCCTTCTCTTGATTGAATCTATCATTGTTGTTTTCAACCACTTTAGAACTTTAGTAAACCTTGCTTTTGAAAACAACATTGTACGTGCACCACATGTTTAGACATAATTAATTTCATACAACTTGTGTCATCTTGATTTTCATAAATCATTTACAAGTTAGTATTTGTGTACATGTGATTTGCATAACACTTCAATCAAATCTTTTTATGAGCATTAAACTTTTGAATTGCTTTAAGCATAAAATAGATTGAGCTTAATTTTAATCTTGATTGAAGTTTTTACACACACACCTCATTAGCATTCATCTTTGTAATTCTTAGTGTGTTTGTGTGAGTTGTTATTCACTTTGATATCCGCCTATCTTAGAGGCAAATTTATTGAGCTAAATTGTAATCTCATAAGAGTGTTTTGTGAAGACACTTTCTTTGAGAGAAATCTTTTATGTATTAAGGTTATTGCTTAGCCTAAGAAAAGCATTGTGTAAAGGTTATTGCTTAGCCTATAAAAGCACATTGTAAGGTTATTGCTTAGCCTAGAAAAGCATAGTTGTAGAGGTTATTGCTTAGCCTTTTAAAAAGCATAATAGTGGAAATCGGTAGGGTGTTGGATACACAAGCCGGTAGTGGATGTAGGCATTGAGGCCGAACCACTATAAATGATTGTGTAGTGGTGATTGTTTTTGTGGTGATTATTTTGTTTAGCTTCCGTATTATGTATGTTAATCATCACATGTGACTAGTTAATTGTAAAGAAATTAAAATTGGTCATAATTAGTCATTAAGTGTAGCTCACCCTATTCACCCCCCCTCTAGGGTTAGGATCCCCAGGACTTTCATAAACATCTTAACTTTAAAAGCCATAAATTATGAGACTTTAAAACCATACGCTAGTGTTATTTAATCCCAGTAATACTTGGCCCACCTTGGATCAATGTATGTATCTCTTAATTATGATTCCAAAATATATATAAAGAGACTCTAGCAACAAACGCCCGTGCTAAGCCCGGGCTAAAATAAAAATATATTAAAATTTTAAGAATTATTTTAAAATATTATTAAGATAAAATAAGTCTAAAAGAAAGAAGTTTTTTATCTTTGAACATTAGAATCTTTCAAATATAAAATGAAGTAAACTTACATAACATAACGACCTCTTGAATTTAAAAGCATTGACGATTACACAAGTATAGGGGCAGCTTTCCTTTGCTAAAACTTAGGTAAAGGTAAGCTCAAGTTTGTGGTGGTGCCCACCTGGGTACCCACATGGGGGTGGTGATTGGGGCATTTCAATGACTCTCTGGGACCCTTCTTTTTGGAAAAAAATTTGTCTCAACCGTGGTTTCTACCATCTTCATCTAGCCCCAAAAGTTTAATAGTCAACAATCCATTTGGATCAGTACACAGTCGATCCAACGGTCCAGTAAATCCAAATCTGACTAAAAGCTATTGGACATGTGCAATTTAGGGAGGTCATGTGTTTGGTCCATTTGGATGAACAAAAAGTGGGCCTCACAAGCGTAAGCTTATAAAATTAAATGGAGAGGTATGATGCTCGATCGGGCTCAAAAAATATAATAAAATATGTGATTTTTTTTAGCTATTATTGGAAAAGAGCAAATTTTACAGAAATAAATAAGTAGTTTATATTTATTATATATATAACTTTAATAAAAAAAGAAAAAATAACTTGGTGGGGTCACAACATCTAACAGTGGGCCTCATATCCTAATTCCTTTAAGGTGTCCAATTGGACAGTGGGACCTTGCTGATGTGTCGTTCCGAGGATCCCTAGCAAATTTTAAAAAAATAAATAAGTAGTTTATATTTATTATATATAACTTTAATAAAAAAGAAAAAATAACTTGGTGGGGTCACATGATGTAACATCTAACGGTGAGCCTCATATCCTAATTCCTTCAAGGTGTCCAATTGGACAGTGGGACCTTGCTGATGTGCCATTCCGAGGATTCTTAATATGCATTTTAATAAAAAAAAATATAATTATTTCTAACAACTCTTTATTTCCTATAAGATTAGTGAAAATGAGTCATATGCATAATATCATGTTAACCTTTATATTAATGTTGATATGAATCTTTTTTGCATTAAACCTAGAAGTCTTTCCAATTGTATGATGTTTAAGCATATACTTAATTTGATCTTAATTGTACGGTGTGAATGAATTTGAAGCTTAACAAATTGAGTTTGTACTTCAATTGCCATCCCCTCCACTTTAAAATCACCATCAAATTTAAATCACGATTAGAATAACGATGGTCATCTCACCGATTGGAGTACTATATATACTAGCAAGAAAGACCCGTGCTAAGCTTGGGTCTAAAAATATTACTAAATTCTTACATCAAATTGCGATCCCCTTTGATCGGTTAGGAAAATAAACTAAGATCATTTAAACTTTGTGGCAAATTTAACTAAAAATTATAATAAATTTTAATAAAGAGAATTCATTGGGTAAAAAAAAATTAATATGAAACTGGATAAGAACAAATCGAACCCATGCTGCCCGGCCGTATTTTGGAGCAGCATGGGTTCAATGTGTTCTTCTATTTATATATTTGTTATTAGTTACATAAAGAATTTATTTCCCTTATGTGAGGCCCCACCCCTTGTGGACCCTCACTTAAATTTGAATTGTTCTAATTATATTATATAATATCTACTTATACTGATTAATAGGGGTTAGTGAGGATAGTTATACAAATATAACCCCTAATTAATAGGGTATTAAATGTTTAAGAGAAGTACTGCCAAGTGTCAAAATTTCAGATTTTTTTGAATGAGACACATGGCTGGACTGGTTTTTTTGTCTTATAATAGAGAAGATGTTCCTTATTACAAGGGATGTATAAGTTGACACGTGCTCAAGAATTAGCCCATCCAATGATGAAGGGAATCTCAAGGAATTAATGGAGATTTTAAATGATAGGTTTGGAGAGAGATTTTAGGAGAGAGGTTAGTTCTATAACCATGTATATTAAGTAAGGAATGAGAGATTGTAGGAATCAGAGTTGCTGATCTAGATTTAAGGGATTAGATTTAATATTATAACTATTGTTAGGATTAAGGGAGGAGATTTGTTTGGGTTGAGACTTGTTTGAGAGGAGTCTATCAAGGCTTTGCCTTTTTTTTTTGCTTTTTTTTTCTTTTGTATTTCTTTGAAAGAAGAGACTTTTTAGGGATGAGGTGGCACCCTCACAGCCCACCTCTCCATCTGCTTTAATATATATAACTAGCAACAAACGCCTATGCTGAGCCCGGGCCCAAAAAGATAAATATATTAAAAATTGGAAACACATATCAAAAGGATAAATATTTGAAAAATGATTAGTTAATAATTTGAAATGACTTGTGTTTTTAATATGCACTCTAATAGCAAATATACCAAAATCATTCCTAATAACGCTTTATTTTATGTGGGATCACTGAACATGAGTCATATGCATAATAATATATTAATGCTAACAACACTATCATGTGTTCAATCTAACGGTGCGGCCACACAAAAAATTTAGATAATCATATTCATAGTGACAATATGGCATGGTAATGTATTTCCATTTGTATGATGTTCATGAGATTTAAAAATCAAAGGATTGTTAGGCATAATCAATTTGAAAAGGCCTGGGCTAAAAATAAACATAAATAAAAACTTAATCTTTTATTAACTATAATTGGAAAGAAAATAAGATATACTAATTCTCGAGAAACAGGAAACACCAAAGAGGTTAATGCGTCTCATCTCATACAGCTGTGTAGAGGTCAAAAGGCATGCAGGTTATCACAAAAAAAGTAGTATCACTTACCTGTCTAGCATAAAATAAAAATAGGCATATTAATTCTCAATTTAAGAATGTTATCATTTGAGTCTTCCAAGTATTCCAGTATCTGTGTTGCAAACCATCTTCATGTGAGTGAAAGGAGTGGGCCCCACAACATGTGACCCACTTACATAGCAACTCTTGATCATCTGAAGCTTTTAATTTGTAGAGATCCTCTCCATACCTAAAGAAAATGCATAAAAAATAATTACTTATAGCCCTCAATTAGAGGAGTATGATTTTAGAATGGGACAGACAAGCCAATGAGAATATTATATAGAGAACATATATATATATATAGTTGCTGTAAAGTGGTTTTATATTTAGAATTTAAGAACTTGATTAAACTCATTATGTAATTTAGTTTCTCAAGATTATCTCGACCTTTAAAGATGGTGCGTGGATCATTCAAGTGGGGCCCACTGGTGTCCACTTATTTGATATGTTTTTAGGGTCATCCATGTATAATGGGTCTCATCATGTTATTTAAAATCATAGCACAATAGGGCAATTTAGACCTCATTTTGTCCCATTTTTTATATGTAGAACGTTGGTAGAGCGTCAAGTGATTATGCTGTTAATTAGTGTATGATTAAGTAACTCCATGACCCAAAGGGTTGATCATAGAATTAAAGCTGGACCCTGATATAGAATCTTAACCGATAAAAAAAATCAATGATACATAATAAAAATCAGATCACAAAAGAAAAAAAAAGGGCGAATAATCCATCTCTAACACTTCATGATCAAATAAAAGAAAAACATTTAATTTCATTAGATCTAATAGTATTACCAATGTTGAAGCATCATAGATATGTAAAATTTACAAAAGCCATAAGGTCAAACATGAAATTAATAAATTAAGACTTATATAAATCTAATAAGCAATCAAGACTAAGAATTACACACATATCTAATTTGAATCTTACTTGATCTGGATCATTGACAGTTGAAGAACTTTGGTTTGGGCTTGCATGTGAACCATATAAGATCATGTGCAACTGTCCAAAAATCACTTTACTTCTAGAGTTTGGACAATGCCACCCATGAACTTTCCTCAGTCCTCCACTTTAAGTTAGCAGGCACTGCGAGTATCCAAACATTTAGGTCCTGTACGTGTGGCCGTGTGGGGGAAGGAAGAAAAGGAAAGGAAAGGGAGAGGGACATGCACAGGTGGGTGTAGTGGAGGAAGAAGTAGATGGGGAAGAAGAGGAAGCTTTTGGATCAAAGACGTTTGTGGAAGAATATGGGAGTTACCGCAGAGATGAGGGAGATGGAGATGGTTCGCTGGAAGAAGATGGGCATGAGATGCCCCCAATTTGTACCATGTGGAAACAAACAACTCCTTACATGTTCGTGCAATCAAAGGAGCCCAGGAATGGTCTATTAGCTCTATAATTTTGAATTTTCAAAGGAGATTAGTTTTCTTCGTGAGATGCCCCCAATTTGTACAGTGTGGAAACAAACAACTCCTTACATGTTCTTGCAATCAAAGGAGCCCAGGAAAGGTCTATTAGCTCTATAATTTTGATTTTTCAAAGGAGATTAGTTTTCTTATCCTTACAGAATGTAATTGGGGGCAGTTGGAGACAAATTAGGGATTTTCAATTTTAGATTAGACAACAATGACATAAGATGGAAAGGGATTAGAAGTGTATTAAACTAAACCTAGGATTAAGGGAGGAGATTTAAGGAAATCTGTATGGGTTAAGATTTCAATGGAGTAGATTTATGGAAATTTGTTGGGCTGTATGTTTTTTTCTTTTGTATTTCTTTGAAAGGAGAGATTTCTAAGGACTGAGGTGGCACCCCCCACAGGCCACCTCCCCTTTGCTTTAATATATCTAATATATAATATAAGCATCTTATGAACGAACAGGCTGGAGTTTCCATAAGACATCACAAATGATGCTTGAAACTATGACATTTTCTGAAAGAACCAGCCACAGGGAAAGGGAGAATATATGGCCTTGATCCAGCTAGAGTGTGACCTTACATCCATCACCTATGCACCATCTACTACGATGGCACAACAACAAGGGGAGAGGTGACATTTTTCATGAAAGGTAACGACCAATTATGAGAAAGTTGCTGCAAAATTAAACTTGATGCACAAAACTTGCCCTATAAAAAAACTCTAAGAACAGTACTCTCATCGGAGTAATATTTGTAATCTGATTGAAATAGTGGGTTGAATTACAAGTCTCCACCTTTGCAATTCACTAGAGGAGAATATTTTTATCAAGGGTATCCGTTTATCTCGGACAAACTATTCTCGTTCTTCAAATACCTTTTCCTATGTTTGTGCATGTTTTCATACACTCTAAAAGAAATATACCATTGTCAATCAATCCGCTGATAGTTTGAAAAACCTGCCTTAATACAGGCTGAGGTCCCAATCACCAGATCTCTATTAGTTATCAATCCACAAGTGATTAAACTAATAATTAATCCTAAATCCAATTAAAAGCAATCAAACACACAGCAAGAAGGACTCAGGATTTTGTACGTGGAAAACCCTACTTGGGAAAAAACCACGGGCCTTACTGTCTAGGCCAACAGACAACCAAGCACTATTGTAAACCGAAAGTTACAAGAGACACTTACAACCCTTCTTAGTTGGTAACTCAACCTAAGGACTGCTCGAATCTTGTCGACAGCTCGTCGTTCACCTTCAACCGTGCTTGAACAAGCTCCTCGAAGTCGTCTTCAAGGATTCTCTACTTCAGGAGAGTAGTATGGAAACAGAACCAAAGCTTGATCTTCAGCACAGATGAGTTGTATTGATGAGAAGTACTTTGAAATAGAGAGATAAAGGCTATATATAAGCCTAAAAACGAGCCCCAATAGTTCTAAAGTGATTGGAATAGAATAAGGCTCTTGAGAGAAAATAGGAAGTAATTTCCGGATGGGATCTTCAACATTCGCCCAGGTTCGCTCGAGCGACCTCTTTTCTATATAAGATGGTTCGAGCGAAGGTAGGGAGAGGCTCGAGCGTACAAGCTACTGTCTTGGGTTCGCTCGAGCGAACTCTGTCAGGAAAGTTTTCTGCGAGGAGAGTT
The DNA here is from genome assembly GCA_012931725.1 of Litsea cubeba. Lineage (NCBI taxonomy): Eukaryota > Viridiplantae > Streptophyta > Magnoliopsida > Laurales > Lauraceae > Litsea > Litsea cubeba. The sequence continues at coordinate 18,132,604 of CM022951.1, forward strand.
TGAGTTCTTCACTTCCTGTGATTGAGTTCTTCTCTGATTCCTTAAACCGAGCAGTCCATTCTAATTAAAATACAATTGTGAAAGAACCCAGTTTTGTCCATAACTTATGAATTAGCCAACAACTAGAATCCTAACAATCTCCCCCTTTGGCAATTCATGGACAAAACTACTAATTACATAAAGATATACCCATACAAAACGGAAACCAATCTCAAGCAAAATGACCAGTCCTCATTAATCCTGCAAAAACCTTATTCATAAGATCAAATGCAACATCATAGAAATATGTAAAAATATGATAAATGTCTCCCCCTTTTTGTTCATAAATTGACAATAGAAATACAAAAGGGTGAACAATGGGAAAAAGAGCAGCGTAGCATATAGTTTCTATGATAACAAGTAAGCAAAAAATAAGAGCAAAAGTCAGCAAAATAATAACTACATCAGCAAGAAGTAGGAAAACATCAAAAGAGTTTGTAAAAGAGAACAATCAGTTTTTATCACTGATTTCCAAGACGAGCAAGGATCGCAGCAAGGGCTTCATCAATAGAGTTGAAGCGCATATCAAAAACATCCAGACGGCCATCTACTGCAGAAAATCTTGTATCCATATGAAGTTGCATGGCCTGAACTTGTTCTCTAAGAAAAGTAAGTTGATCCGGATCTCTTTGTTGCTCCCCCTGGACAGCTTCACCTGGTGCAGCGTTTTCAGCCTAAGCCTCTGCTCCTTGAACAACTGGTGGAAGATGAGCAGAGGATAGAGCCAATGTTCGAGCATTGATTGGGTTCCTTATCCTCTGTGAGAGCTCATTTGTCTTCTTTGGAACTTCCTTCCACAAAAGATACTCAGTAATGAAGGCCGCAAAAGGCAGAATGGAGTTACGCTTTGCAGATAGCATACGATAGAAAAAGTTCAGAATCACTTGAGGAATGTTCACTTGTTTACCAGTTCCAATGCAGTAGAGGAGATAACCATTCTTGTGGCTGACATCAGATGTGTGTCCTCTAGGTTTCAAATTATGACAAACAAAATGATTGAGGAACCTGTATTCCTCGGTCAGATTTCCATGGGGAAGAAGACCCCCTGGCCACAAAGTATCTTCACCACACAATAATGTACCAATGCGATCATAATCTATCTGAACCTGTGAGTTTTCTGGAATGGGATAATCAGGGTTCTCAACCATCGGAATTTCAAGAAATTCAGAGATTTCTTTTGCAGAGAGGGTAATCCATTTTCCTCGAACAAATGCCTTTAAAGAAGTTTCAGACACAGGTTCTAGGTTGCAGTAGAATTCGCGAACCCAATCTGTATAAACTTCCTTGATTTCAAAATTAAATAGGGAATACCAGTTCCGAGTAGATAGACAATGACAAACATCCTTTTCAAGGAGATCCACATCAATTTCTCTCTCAGATTCAACAGTTCGTTTCTTGTATTGTTCTTCAAAAAGAATAGATTTAGCCAGAGATGGAAACCGATGTCTGTCAAATTGTGGCTGAGAGGAAGAAGATGCAGCATGAGTCCTCTTTTTAGAAGTCATGGAGATGAATGACAGATTCCCTAAACCAGACGAACAGCACAAAAGAGAACACTGATGATGAGCACTTCAAATGTCACAATATCAGGCAAACAGTGTTGCACATATTCCAAAAATGAATCAAAAATGGATAATAATATCAATATGCCATAAACAGAATCCATGGCTGAATCAGTCTCCATAGTATGCAGTTTATGAATCCAACCATGTCCTTCAACGAATTTTTCAAATGTGAGCAGCATTTTTTCAAGGATAATCTCATTGATGGCTTATGGCAAGCAAAAAATCATAGAATGAACAATCCTCTTTTTTTTTTTAAATCTCAAACCACAGAGGCTCTCAATCCAATCTACATTCCAAATCCTTAAACACAACCCATATCAACAAGAAACACAAGAGAGAAAAGATGTATGAAGGCCAAGAATGGATAGAAATAGCAACAAAGAGTTAGAAAAAAAATGGGCAAAACGAAATCCAAAATAAAAGACAGTGAGCATCATCCGAAGTTGAAGAATGGAAGAAAGAGATTCATAGTAGATGATGAGAAACAAGAATAGAAGATTTTACCTTGGTGAAATGGACGAGCTGAGATGGCAGAAGAGATGCCCAGTAACTTGAAGAAACGAAAATGGGGTTTAGGGCTTGGAGGAAGAAGAAACAGAAACAAATGAAGAGGGGCAGTATATAAACGCTGAAGGTTCGCTCGAGCGAACTTGAGTGGTCGCTCGAGCGAATTGACAGACTTGGAAAATTTTAAATGGGGCACGGCAAAAATTCTCTAACGTCTATTGTTTGGTCAAATTACTCCATGATTTACAGTAAAAAGAAATTTTCATTAATTTAAGCGCACAGTGACTTTGTGAACAGTATGACCAAGAGAGAAAAAAAATTTGAAAAAGAAAGAAAGAAAGAGAAAAAAAAATGTGTGGGACCTACTCCCCCTAAATCTCATTGAGATGAACGTAAGTGTTGTATAGGGAGCAAACCCATCAACAAAAAGTTAGGCAATTTAGCACTATATATATATATATAAATTTTCTTTTTTTTATATATATATATACTTCCCCCCCCTTTTTTTTATATACTTTCCCCCCCTTTATATATATATAGGGGCAGATTAAACCATCGTGGGTGACTTTCACACTATCGAAAATGGTAGCCTTCTCCAAATGAAAATTACCAATCAAGTGGTAGCTATCACACATAAACGTAGGTAGCCCTGATCCTCCGGTTTAATCTAATTACCGTAACATCTCTCAAAGAATAAAGACGAAGAAAGTCGTGAGAGAATCGAAAAATACGATCCGTGAAGTGCAAAAAAAAAAAATTAAAACAGTCTTGGTCAAGTGAAAATTGTGAGTGTGCACGTAAATAAATAAAAATGTATGAAGTTTAGGGAATAAGAGAAAGCCCTAGTGATTTACGTAGAGATTTAAACCGCGTTCCATCCAATGGTTTTGTAAAAATGTCTGCCAATTGTTTATCGGTAGGAATATGATGCAAAGAGACAATTTCTTCCTTCACAAGATCACGAATGAAATGATGCCTTATGTCTATGTGTTTAGTTCGGGAGTGTTGTACCGGATTTTTGGAAATGTCGATAGCACTCTGATTATCACAAAACATAGTCATTATTTCTTGAGCAATTCCATAATCTTTCAGCATTTGTTTCATCCATAAAAGTTGTGTACAACAACTTCCAGCAGCAATATATTCAGCTTCAGCAGTCGACAAAGACGTCGATGTTTGCTTTTTACTGTGCCAAGCCACCAAATTATTTCCGACAAAGAAGCAACCACCAGATGTACTTTTCCTATCATCAACACACCCAGCCCAATCGGCATCCGAATAACCAACAATTGATGTGTTGGTATCCTTTGACATCCAGATGCCATATTCAATGGTTCCATTTATATATTTGAGAATTCGTTTGGTTGCTTGAACATAAGATAGTTTTGGTTGAGACTGGTATCTTGCGCAAACACCAACACTGTAAGCGATATCCGGACGACTTGCAGTAAGGTAGAGAAGACTCCCTATCATACTCCTGTAGAGTTTCTCATCGATGTCCATGCCATCTTTATCAAGGCTGATCTTGACAGTTGTGCTCATGGGAGTTCTTGCATGTTTCGATGACTGCATGCCAAACTTTTTCAGTAAATCTCTAACATATTTCGGCTGAGAGATGAATATACCTGAAGGAGTTTGCTTGATTTGTAGACCCAGAAAGAACGAAAGTTCACCAACCATACTCATTTCAAATTCACTAGCCATTTTTTGAGCAAACTTATCTGATAGGTGTTCGGAGGTTGAACCAAAAATTATATCATCGACATAGACTTGTGCTATAACCATGTTTTTCTTGCCTTGTTTGATGAACAAGGTCTTGTCAACAGTTCCTATTTTAAAATCATGCTCAATTAAAAACACTGTTAATCTTTCATTCCAGGCTCTTGGTGCTTGTTTGAGACCATAAAGTGCTTTTCTTGACTTGTAAACATGATCAGGAAAATGAGGATCTTGAAATCCTTTTGGTTGTTCAACAAAAACTTCCTCATTTAAAAAACCATTAAGAAACACATTTTTCACATCCATTTGAAACAATTTGATGTTCAAAAAGCAAGCTATAGCAAGTAACAATCTGACTGACTCAAGTCTGGCAACAGGGGCAAATGTTTCATCAAAATCAATGCCTTCAAGTTGAGTATATCACTGAGCGACTAGTCGTGCTTTGTTCCTAATCACGTGACCCGTCTCATCGGTTTTATTTTTAAAAATCCATTTTGTACCGATGACGTTTGTGTGATCGGGTCTAGGAACAAGTTTCCAAACACGATTTCTTTCAAATTCAGCAAGTTCATCATGCATTGCATTAATCCAACAATCATCAACAAGAGCATCTTTAATATTCTTTGGCTCTAAAGAAGAAGCATAACATAAGTGACTCACCTCATCACGTACCTGTTGTCTTGTTTTTAAAGGAGCTGAGATCTCACCTATCACTTTATCCAGTGGATGATCTTTGAGAACTTGTCCTTTTTGGGATCGTGGATTTACAGAAGATGAATATGCAGCTTTTCCAAGAGATTGATCAGTGGGTTTTGAGCTTTTTGTAGCACTTTTCTCTTCGAATTGACGAATGATATCCGGCACAATTGATTCTGATGATTTCTTTGGACTCGAAGATGCAGCAGTTGCATTAGTTTCCTTTTTCGTCTCAGTTTCATATTTAGGTGGAGATAAATTGTCCTCATTGTTTTTGATAACCTGTTCAGAAGAAGGAGTAAAACACATACCTTCATCGTCATCAGAAAAACAATCAGATGTACCTGCATCATCTACAACCACATTAATGGACTCCATGACGATTGATTTTTTAATGTGAAACACCCGATAGGCTTTACTCGTCAAAGAGTAGCCAAGTAGAATTCCATCATCACTTCGAGAGTCAAATTTAGTTAAGTGTTATCTATCCCGTAGGATATAACACTTGCTGCCAAATGTTCGAAAATATTTGATGTTTGGCTTGACTCCAGTCCATATTTCATATGGGGTGGTTTTTGTGCCTGGTCGAAGATAGACACGGTTAATCACATAAACAGCTGTGTTTACGGCTTCAGCCCAAAACCGTTGCGGAATATTTTTGCTATGCAACATAACTCGTGCCATTTCTTGAACCACTCTATTTTTTCTTTCAATCACTCCATTTTGTTGTGGTGTTTTTGGTGCAGAAAATTCATGTTTGATGCCATGTTTTGTGCAAAACTTATGAATTAGCCAACAACTAAAATCCTAACATAGTTTAGTGGTGAGGCATCTCCCTCTTCCAGGAAACAATTGGGATCCATCCTTGGCTCGATTGGTTGAGGAATTAGCTAGGTGTTTATGTTCAATTTTTATTATTTGATCAACAAATAAAAAAGAAGAAGAAGAACAATCAGCATTTTGATTTTCCAATACCATTGAGATTCTTTGGTTCTATTCATTTTGCTATATTTTGAAAAGATAAAATATCTCGTATAAAACTCCTTCTAGGTAAATATTGTGGAGCAAGGCTCCCCTAAGCTCAAGCTTAGGATAAGGTAAGCTCAAGTGTGTGGTGGGGCCCACTTGGAGACCCATATGGGGATGGGTGTGGGGGTGGGGGGATTTCAAGGACTCTCTAGGATCTTCCTCTCTACAAAAAATTAGCCTCAACCGTAATTTCTATCATCTACATATGGGCCCAAGAGTTTAATGGTCAACAATCCATTCGGATTGATATATAGTCAATCCAACGGTCCAGTAAATTCGGATCTTACTGAAAGGTGGTGGACATGTGCAATTTAAGAGGGTCATGTATTTGGTCTATTTGGATGGACCAAAGGTGGGCCCCACAAGCACGAGCTTACGAAAATTTCTCCCTAAGCTCGAGCTTAGGGGAGCCTTGGCCAATATTGTGATTTTATTACAATGTTTTTATGATGCTATTGAGAAATTTGTTAATAATTGCAATCACACAAAGGCTTTTCTTTGTTTTGCAATTGGGCCCCACAAGGGATGGAGTGGATCATACTAGGCCCCAACTAGGATCAGAAAGGGTGAGGATCTGTGCCGCCTCCTATGATCGTATATAAATGGGCCCTATGTAGAGTAAGTAAGAGAGTTATCTCTCATGAAAATCATGAGAATACCGCCTCGTGCTGTGGGCCCAGCAGGGCCCCACCAATTAGTGGGATGGGTGATCAAAAGATCTTGATGGGCCCTACATATACCGACTCAACTGAAAAACAAACCTATTTATACATACAGGCGCTCTCGCTCAATCTTCTCTCACTCTCGTCGCTCTGCGAATACTGATTACTGCATTCACGGGTTTTTTTTGTGCGCTTTTCTTTTGCAGTTGCTTTTTTCTTGTTTGTTTTTTTTCAGTTCCATTTGTGTTCGGCTAATATCATGGATCGAGAGCACCAGCATCATCATCATCATCGTTATTACGTATGTACTTTGATTTTACGTTTTTATTTCTGGGTTTGTTCTCTCATTTGTTTATCCTTACTTTGTAATGTGTGCTTTGAAGAATTTGAACGAAGTTTCATTATAATCTCTAATTTAGGGTTTCGTTCTGCAATTAATCAGAAATACCATTTCTTTTAAATTTCCAACCGGGGTAAACGCGCAATGGCTAACATCATCATTGCCAAAGAGATTTTGCACAACATGAATCAGACGAATAGGAGGAAAAAATGTTGGGCTTTAAAGCTAGACATTTCTAAAGCCTAGGATAAGTTGTCCTGGGCATTTTATTCATGGTTTCCTGAAGTCCATAGGTTTCCAACTTTCCATCCTATTTTCATAGATAGGTTGATGAGGTGTGTTACAACAGTATCCTACCCTGTTTTATTGAATCATTCCACAATTAACCGATTCCATTGGGTTGTTCATTATGTTTATCTTCGTATCTTACTAGTGTAACAATTCTTGAGATCAAGGGCATACAGTTGTATTGAACATTATTTAAGTGGGTTATCCCATCAAATGAAATACACAACATACAAAATTATTTAAAATCGTGTATCAGATCTTATCTCTTATCCACTCCAATAACAGTAGATATCTTCTCCCTGCTTAGTCTCATTATCATTTGACTATTGCAATTGCCATCAATATCAAGTCAAGTTTTTTTTTTTTTTTTTTTTACATTTGTGTTGCACTCCATCTCACGTTGCATCATCTTCTGTCATTTGTTTTACAATTCTTTTATCTCTTCAACCATAGAGAAAGATGATGTGTCTGAGAACAACCCACTCTACATACATCACTCAGACATCCCCATGGCTGTTCTAGTTTCTCCTTCTCTTACTGGAGATAACTACAGCACTTGGGTGCGTGCTATGCGTATGGCCCTTCGTGCCAAGAACAAGTTGGGTTTCGTCACGGGCGATATCTCTAAGCCTTCCTCGGCTACTCAAATTCCTCAATGATAAAGATGGAATGATCTTGTCATTTCCTGGATTTTGCTGTCCATCCATACAGATCTGGCTTCAAGCATTCTATATGCAAATACTGCCAAAGATGTATGGGATGATTTAGCTGGACGATTTCATCAGCCCAATGCCCCACGGCTCAAATTTCCTCTCTACGACAAGACCAACTTTCCATCTCTGCTTATTTCACTCGTCTCAAGGCCTTATGGGATGAACAGTCATCTCTAACATCTCTCCCGGCTTGTGTTCATGTGGGACAGTCAAGTCTGCCTCTGACCTCATCCAACAAGACCGAGTAATGCAATTTCTTCAAGGACTACATGAGTCTTTCTCCGCACTTCGCAGTCACATTCTGCTTATCGAACCATTTCCCTCTGTCAACAAGGTTTATGCACAAAGAGAACTATCTTTTTCGCATTTACCATCCACAGAGGCCGCTGCTTTGGCTGCTAAAAAGGTTATTGGGTTTGACACACATCGTCGGACCGGTAACAGTGGCAACAATGGCATCCCTCGTTCTACTAAGACTTGTCGTTACTGTCTTCGTGATGGACATACAATTGAAGAGTGCTACAAACTTCACGGAAAAGTTCAAGTTTCATTCCTTCAGATAGAAATGTGACAGCCTTGCTTTAGTAACTTATGTGCAGCAAGCAACTCCCTTCTTTCTGGCAAAAAAAAGAAAAAAGAATTTGAATGAATTTTCACTTTTCCTGTTTTTATGTTTATGGGTTTTTTTTTTTATAACTCCTAAAAGAATTTGAATGAATTTGCACTTGTTTCTGACTGCCATCTTCTTTTTGGTGATTTACAGGGCGACAGATTTATCCCAAACAGATCTGCTATTGATTTTGACTTGGCACGCTACTTGCTAGAGGATGCCAGGAAAGGAAAAGAGAACAAGAAAGTTGCTTCTCCATTGAATGGGACTTACAGGAACCTTCTAGCAGAAGCTACAATGATGGATAGAACCCGAATTCTATCTTTTTGGAGAAAACCTCATGCACCCACAAATGAAAATTTCAGAGTAAAATCATCCCAGCAACAAAGATACATCCCTAAGGTATTTTATTTCTTTTTAGTTTGTTTCTTGATTCTTTCTTGATTCTGTGATTCTTCGGTTTGCTTTCCTATTTCATGGTCTTTCTTTTAGAGGATTCTTGTTTTCTTTTCTAATTTGATTGCTTCTTTTCCCTTTATTATATTGCAGTCTCCAGATAGGACACTGGATGCTCCTGACCTTATAGATGATTATTATCTGAATTTGCTCGACTGGAGCACCAGCAACATTTTGGCAATTGCTCTGAAAAATAAAGTGTATCTGTGGAATGCTTCAAATGGGTCTAGCTCAGAGCTCCTGACCGTGGATGAAGAGAATGGACCTGTAACGAGTGTAAGTTGGGCTCCCGGTGGACAAGATATTGCTGTGGGTTTTAATAGTTCTGTTGTGGATCTCTGGGACATGATCACCAATAGAAAGGTGAATGCCCTTTTTTCCTTGAATCATATGGGTCTATTTTATGCTATACTTTTGTGACTAATCACATGCTATAATAATATTTGATTTCTATTTATTTGTGTTGTGCATTTATTCAAAAAAATTATTTATGCTGTGCGTTTGTATGACCATTTATTTGAATTCATTTTTCTAATCTTCTTTTTTCCTACAGTTGACAACCTTGCAAGGAGGGCATCAAGGTCGAGTGGGTTCACTTTCTTGGAACAATCATATTCTCACAACGGGAGGATCGGATTCCATAATAATTAACAATGATGTGAGAATGAGATCCTACACAGTCCAAACATACAGAGGCCACTGTCAAGAGGTGTGCGGGCTAAAATGGTCCAACAACGGCCAACATTTGGCGAGTGGGGGGAATGATAATCTCCTCTACATATGGGACAGGTCAATGGCCTCTTCAAATCGTACAGCCCAATGGCTTCATAGATTTGATCATCATAAGGCTGCAGTGAAAGCGCTCGCTTGGTGTGATCAGTTCCAAAGCAATTTGCTTGCTTCTGGTGGATGGAGTGGAGACCATTGTATTAAGTTTTGGAATATCAATACAGGCGTCTGTTTGAATTCAATTGACACGGGAGCCCAAGTTTCTTCATTGTTGTCGAGTAAGAACCAGAGGGAACTGTTGAGTTCTCATGCCACTATGCAAAACCAACTTATCTTGTGGAAGTACCCATCCATGGGTAAGATCGCACAGCTTAATGGCGATGTTTCAAGAGTGTTGTTCACAGCTCAGGTAGTAATCCGGGATGTCTTACTATTTATATTTATGTTATTTCAATTGGGTTTCATTCTTCTTTATTGAGCCTGATTATTTTCTAATTCATTACTCTAATTTTCAGAGTCCCAGTGGATGCACAGTGGCATCTGCAGGGGATGAGAAGCTGATGTTCTGGAACGTCTTTGGAACTCCGGAGATATCTAAGCCTGCAAAGAAAACAGAAAATGCTGATCTATTCTCAAGTTGGATGGCCCACCTCAGATGAAGGCTTTGAGAAGACAGATCTTTATATCATGCAGTATTTCCCATCTTTTGTGGGCTAAGAAATGAAGGGTAATTCTTTCAAGCTTTATGTAGGAATATGTGAATATATATCCTACTTTACTTTTTCATTTTCAAATGGATCAAGTTATTTGATTATCTATGGCCATATGTGATTGTTTTATTATTTCTTTTGCAGATAAAAATGGCTATGGACTGACTGCGTAGAAGCCCTCTGTGACAAGCAGATATTCATTTTTTTCATAATGCTTTGGAGTTATTTTTGCAACCAAGTTTTTTTTTTTTTTTTGCTTTATTTTCTACTTTTTTCTGTTTTTCACATTTATTTTTATGCACATTTTTTATCACAAAGATGGGTAACCGTAACACATTCTTTTCTTTAGTATTCATCTATACCGTAGTTTATATATTTTATCTACTTCTAATTGTATTGTGCTAACGTTTCTACTCATTGCAGATAAACATGGTTTGATGAATAGTTGTTTATATATATAAATATATATATATATATATGGATGTGCTATATAATACAAATCTATGTAGTTTTTGAGTATCATGACTAAGTGGAATTCAATATTCGCAAATTATTTTTGTGTAAACTATAAACAGGATCCTTTTTGTATAAAATATTTTTTTACATTAGATGAATCTATTTCCTCCAATTAATTTCGACAACTAAAGAGATTTTTACAAGAGTGCATGCTGCAGTTTTTCCAAATTTTTGTTTATGTTCTTACTCACTCCTCTGTACTCACCATGACATCTATTATGCCCAGGTACGGACACAGACATGGATGCAATACAAGGATTGGGGATACGATTCTGCACTTTCAGAAATCTAGACATGGATACAGATATGATTATCCTAATTTCTCATTAAAAGATTTTTGAATTGATGAAATTATCACTGTTTGCATTCCTTTCTTATATTTCTTATGTCGAAAGGTAAGCAAACTGAAAAAAAAAATTTCATAGAATAATGCACCTGTTACATATGATATGCTAAACTTGTCTCTAAAGTATTGATGTAGGATTGAGCACTGATATGAGTGTTGTATTGGTTTGACATAGATATGTTGGGTATCATAGCTTGACCATGACATGCATTTTGCTAGCTCTCTCTAGTCCAAATACTGAAGATTCACAAATTCTAGGACATAATCCTGAGAAACATTCTATATAACCCATATAAGAGCTAAATAAAACATTCCTATATAAAGGCTAAATCAAATAATCCTATGTAACAGCACCGCAATGCTATAACCTTTTCACATTTCTAAGAATTATGAGAAAAGTATTCCTATCAAAGTGGCTAAATCAAAGAACAGGGGGTGAAGATCCACTAATTACCATCAAATCTCACCTTCGATGGAAAATAAATATCCAGCCATCATCCTAGTAGACCAAATCTTTTAGGAAAGATCTAAAATGGAGAGATAAAATCAGATGGATTCTCGAAATTCCGTTCCGGATATTCCTCAATGGCTCGGCTATTCACGGAACATGAGACTTCCAGAAGATATCTATCTCATATCCTTCACCCTTGACAGTTTTAATATTCTTTTGTAGAAACCAATTTTACCATAAATCTCTAGGAACTCAATTCCATGCAAATTATGGTCCCTAACTCTTAAGACTTTTGCATTTGCGAGTGAATTAGGCTCAACATTTGACACTCAGACTATGGATCGTATGAAATGTTAGAAGGTAAAAAACTTTGTTTATATGGAATAATAAAAACATGTGGTGGCTCAATTAAGTGCAGAGACTGGGTAACAGGGTAGGGGTGTATGGAATTTTTGAACTTTCATGGTTAAAGAATTTGGTTGCAGGATTAAGGATGAAGGTGTCTCTTCCCAAGGAGCTTCATTATGATCGAATGGCAGCTGTTCATGTCTCTTCCGATCTATTATATCATGAGCGCATGAGACATATTGACACAGATTTTCATTTGTTAGAAAAGTTGCATCGGAAGAAATTACAATGTGCTGTTACAACTTACAAGACCAGCTTGCAGACTTGATTAAACAGATAATGTTGTCATCAATGTACATGTGGCAAGTTAGGTATGTTTGATATCCATGCTCCAACTTGCGAGGGAGTGTAGGAACTCATAGTCATTGTGAGTGGTGTTTTAATATGTTTATAACCATAATGTGTTTTTCCAGAAGTTACAGCTTTATTCTTTTTTATTTTATTTTATTTTTAAAATTCATGTGTGAGAAACCATCTCCTTACTTTTATCTTTTCTTCCTTTCTTTTCTTTTCGTTGGCTTCAACCCCATCATTTCTTCTCCTCTGCCTGGAGGTCAGGCATCAGTTCATCAATTTTGGTGTCATCCAAATGACTATAAGAGATCAATTCATCCAAAATGTTTTTGACATAAACTTTGTGAAACACGATAGGCAATGCTTGATGGTGAGATGCTTCAATGGGGATTTCATGGTGTGTGGTCTTTAATTATAATTTAAAAGACAAACACTCATGCACTACCAATACTGGAACTCGCATGGAATCATCTTAGTGGCTATCAAGAAAGAAGACAAGTGAAGAAGGATGAAGTTGTAAGAATGGATAATTAAGTGGTGAGGGTTTTTTTTTTTTTTTACGAAAATATGGTATTGAAATTCAGTTGTTGAAAATGCGGCGTGTGAAAGAAATTGCTTGGCAACGCATTCATGTATTATGCGAGGATCATATTACTTGATTCTCTTTTTTGCACGGACCATTCTCAAATATAACTTGAGAAGCATTGTAGAGTATGCCTTGGGATGTGATGGATCTTTCTTATGATTTTTTTGTTCCATACCATGCTTGCATCGTTGGTTTCTTAATGGTGATCGTCCTAAGTGGCACCTTTTTGAAGGAAAAAATTCAGGGGAATGCTGGGTTCAGCTATTGGTTGAGATGCTAATAATGGTGTCTTCCCATCTGCAATCAGGATTGTAGAGATAGAAAACAAATTATTCTGGACATGGTTTATTGATTGTCAGTGACCATTGATTTGGAGGTAATGTCTTCATGACATGCTAAGATATGGGAACATTCTCCATCCAATGCCAGACCCAACCATGTGTGAGAAAATGAGATTGAATCTAGTCCATCCTCTCCTTGACCACAGACTGTTAGCATCCTAAAAGAACAGGACAAAAGATCCAAACTAGATATTTTGTTCTCTTCCCAGTTGCACCAATTGCTAGGCTAGATTCTTAAAATGCAAGACTGTTTTTGAAGTTGGGGTCCATCATAGGGAGATTTTGTTTGTTTTAGGGATAACAATTAAAATTTCGTTATTAGAACAGGGCCAGAGTACACAACAAATCAGAGAACAACAAACAACAAGAAGGAAAGCGTAGGTTTAAGTGCATTATACCAAAAGCCAGAACCAACAACCTACCAATTACTGTATAAGTCTCTTGTACTGCTGAGTTCTTTTAATAAAATCTTTGTTACCATTATAAAAAAAACAAAACAAACTACCCAATTACAGCATTAAATGGGGGTGGGCACTATCAACCCCTTGTTTAGCCAAATAATGGGAAGATTTGTAGAGATCCAGTCAGTGAGATTATGTCTCTTGCCCCTACTTATTTGAAGTAGAGGTGGGTCTGGATCTCGAAGTTGAGGTATCCCATTTAAATGCTTTCAGTTCATGGCATGTGACAGAAAATGCATGTATTTTAGGGAATCCATGCTCCTTGGTATGTATAGTCACATATTTAATTAACAAGCGTTTCACATAGGGGCAATGTTCTCATATGAGTGGACTGCATATAAGAAATATGCAGTCCTGCTCGTGGGGCCCACTTAAAATGACTTCTCATTAGGGGGGTGGGGTACATGGAAAGGCTCCTTATGGATACATGCCAACAAAAAACCAGCCTCATAAGATAATCCTAGCCCTTGATTTAATAGCCTTAACGTTTAGTGGTCTTTTAACCATAGATTTCTTTGATATTCAAAGTTTCAAACCAATGGAAGATAAAGGTGTTAAGTAGTTTTTTGTGCAGTTTCCTATCACCAATTGGTCTTGGGATTACGTGCTAGCAACTCTGTCATGGTATTAGAGCCAAAGGTTTCGAGTTCGAGCTCGTAGAACATTTCTCTTTCAACATAGTATCATAGATCACACCCACCCCCCCCCCCCCCCCCCCCCCCCCCCTCTCAAAATATATATAATTGTTCATTTCCTATGTTCCTTTGGTCTATTTTATCGTTGATTTGACCATTATTGCAGTTTGATGCATGTGAGGTTTATAGATTTTGTTATAATAGAAAAGTATCATTTATATAGTGTTTAGGGGAGTAATTTTCTTCCATATTTTTGCAGTCTTTGGTTGGCACTCAAGGTGGTGACTGCTCTAATGGTTTTTTTTTTTTTTTTATGGTGATAGCTGGAAATTTTAAATATATAGAATATAATTTGGATATGGAACTAATTTTAAGTTCTTCAAGTTTAATTATTACAATGTTTAAATAATGTGGATGTTTATTTGGCTATGATAAAGTGCAGAAGCTATACTGTATGGTCGTGATTTACAGATGGACATGTTTTAGATTGATGGATTATTCTCTCTCTCTCTCTCTCTCTCTCTCTCTCTCTCTCTCTCTCTCTCTCTCTCTCTCTCTCTCTCTCATTTTTATATGATCCTATTGGCCTTGATTTGATGCTTTAATTACAATGCACAACTTTTTTCTCACATAGCTATGGATTGAAATGCACTGGCTAGACTGCAACCGGGTCTATTACAGTTACAGGTACCAATATATCTCTTATCAATCAGTGACTGAGACTGTATTGGTAACATTTTCAATACATTTGTATGTAGTGGATGAGCCAGATTTTCATATGTCTTTACATCTACAATGCAGTGGCAGAAACTGTATTGCAAAATGTTTTCGATAATTTAAATGCAACGAATAAACTAGATTTACATGTACCAATGTCTATTAGAATGCAATGCCTGAAATTGAGTTGAATACAGTTACATCAGCTGTACTGGAAATGTATCCAATACATTTAAATGCAGTGAGTCAGTGACAGAACCAGCTCCTCAGTTACCACCAATTCATCACTTATAATGTAGTGACTGAATGATACCAGTTATATTACATTCATTTACTATTCCAGAATGATACCAATGTGGCTTCTTTTGTGACCTTTTTCAGATAACAATGCCATCCTTATGCAAATGCTTTGAAAATTACGAGATAGGGGGTAGGTCAGTCACTTAACAAAAAGCTATGCAAGGAAGTAATTCTTCCAACTCATTAGAACTTGCTGGGTCACACATTCCATAGAGCCAAATCCCACATCCCACATCGCCTAAGTAATGGATTTGACAGTCCTTCATACTCCTGCTTGGGCCTTCCACCTATTAGATTAAGCTTTTGGGTTGGCACATGGTTTCTTACATTGCCAACTTAAATTTCAGTAGGGTTGCATCGTAATTTGTGGGCTTTTTTTTTTTCCTATTTGTGTGTGCATACTATATGGACTGGCTGTACAGTTATATATTCTTCCATGGTTGTTTGTTACGAAGATGGTATTTAAGAGAGAATAAGAACAACATATTGTCCCAGAGCACAGGTGTTTAAGAGATGAGTTGCTTGAGTTTTTCCCCAAAAGAAGTGATCTCTCATTACTTGATATTAATAGAAAACATTACTTTATAATTATTGATGTTTTTATCTTAGCGATGACAGAAGCAGGATTTTACCTTTCACCAATTGAGTGATTTGGTTTAAATTCTTCAATTATCTTTTTGCATCATATTACCTATTTACAAGTTTTATTTTTTCTTTTCACTATATTTTCTTTAACTAGAATTTCTTAGTAGAAATTAAATTCTTATTACTTCTTTTACAATGAAAAACTCAAAATGACTTGTAAACAGGTCGAACTAAGCAGGCAACCTACAAGTTGGCACAGCTCCTATTTCCTACCTCACCTGGCACTGAGGACCAGATCGAGAAGTCTCCGAGCTGAGGACCAATGAAGATCAGAGTCTCGAAGCCTTCTTTCTCTCTTTTTTTTGTTTTTTTTTTGTTTTTAGAGGACTGCGTGCCTCCTTATTGTATCTTTCTTTGCTTTTCTGCAACTCATGTAATGAGGATATTACATTTATTAAAAATGAAGTTCGTTCCAATTCAAATGGACTGTGTTTTCTGTATCTATTGCTTTTTCTGTACTTGCACTGCTTTTCTGCATCTCTGTGCTTTTTTTTTTCCTGTACTTGCATTGCTTTTCTGCATCTTTGTGCTTCTGCTGCTTTGTCTTTTAAAGACAGCTATTGGCCGAGGTGAACCCAGAATTTTGAGGAACTCGGCTGTGCGAGCCTGGGCCCGGGATCGATCTCGGCGGGGGTGTATGAACCCAGAGTTTTAGGAGTGACTGGGTGTATGAACCCTAAGTTGGTCCCTGGGTGCGTGAACCCAAAGTTTTGAGAAGCCTGGGTGTATGAACCACGCACCCAAAGTTTTGAGAAGCCTGGGTGTATGAACCCGAGGTCAATCCTAGGGTGTATGAACCCGGGGTTTTAGGAGCGACTGGGTTGGGTGTATGAACCCTAAGTCAGTCCTTGGGTGCGTAAACCCAAAGTTTTGGGAAGCCTGGGTGTATGAATCTGAGGGAAGCCTGGGTGTATGAATCTGAGGTCAGTCCTAGGGTGTATGAACCTAGGTTTTAGGAGCGACTGGGTGTATGAACCCTAAGTCAGTCCCTGGGTGCGTGAACCCAAAGTTAAGTTTTGGGAAGCAGTCCAACCCAGAGTTTTAAGAGCGATTGGGTGTATGAACCCTAAGTCAATCCCTGGTATCTGCTGTTGCCGAACTCCGAAATTCGATAGCACAAATTGATGACAGGGCGAAGGCTGCTTTTATTGACCATGAAATTTTTATTACATAACAAAGGAACACAGCAGCTTAAATGTTATGTAAATAGATGTAAATGGTCATGTGTAATTACTAGTATGTAATGGTCTACTAGGTAACTGGGTCTGGTTAGTTTATATTATAAAAGGAACTATTGTGTATGTTTAGTTTCTAGTGCGTTTGCTTAACAGTCTCTATCAATGACACTATGCCTCTGTACTCTATAGTTTAATAAATATTTCACTTCTAGAAAAAGAAATGTTGGTTTCATATTTGAAGATACTTATGTTTTCATAGATTTTTTTTATATTTATATTTAGATTTATATTTATTTCTTTACTTTTTTTGTAGAACTTTTTAAAGGCCTATTTGTTTATTAGAATACATAGGAATCCATGATCAAATGAGCTCCATTGAAGGATTATTAAAGAGGTGAAGTGTGAATGGTGTGAGGTGAGGGGTGAAGGATATAACGTAGCAATGTAGATGGTACTTGACTTTCCTAGGATTTGAATTACTAGGCTTTCCTAGGATTTGAATTACTAGGGTGATGGCTGAATATTCATTTTGCTTGATTCACTTTCCATTGAAATGGTTGTTATTTGACAGTCATTTATGTATATTTACCTCAGATCTTCATTTATAACCACCTATGGCAATAATTCCTACATATTCTATACAGACAAAAACAGGCCCTATGCGGTTTAAGTCTTGTGGTAAAAAGTTGTTTTAAAACAATAAACAAATAAAAAACACCATTTGTTCTAATTAAATTGAAGATTACTTCTGTTGTTTATATTATGATCCTTTTTTTAGTTTTTCATTTGAAATTCTTCAGTTTTCTCTCTTAGAGTTTCATAATGTTTAGTTATTTTCTTCTACTTTTTCTTGCTTTTTGAGTAGTTTAGAACTTATAAATGGAAAAACAAGTGAAAAGGATTTACTTCTTCTAATTAACATTAAAATTTTCTTTTGTTATGCATTTTTTTTTTACCTTCCTCCTTTTAGTTGATTCAGGTGATCAATGTCAGTGTTAAATGAGGGTTATTCAGTAATTGCTATATGTTTCATTTGGATTCTCATTAGCACAGAAAGGTCATTTCAATAACCGAAGATGAAACCCTGATTTGGGGTACATGTTATCTATCTCAATTTCTGCTACGCTTTTCTATTGGACCTCCATATGCTTAGAGGGGTCAATCTGATGGTAATATCAAATTGGATGCATTCAGCTTCACTGTAATCCAATTCAGATACTGCTCCTTCATGTTCCAATTAGCGTTGATTTGCAGAGCAAGGCCAATGCAGCAGCCACAAATGAAATGGCTGAATTAGGGTTCATTGTATTCCAATTTAGTATCTGTGTATTCAGTGTCAAATGTCTGGATTCAGGCTTTAGGTTCCATGTTATCCAATTAGGTTTTTTTTTTTTCTTTTGGAGTTTCTATGGTTGGATTATGGTTAGTGTAATGGATGTGAGGTTGGTCGTTTGTTTTGTCCATAAGCTGAGCTCAACTTTGACTAATTTACACTTGAGGTTGCAATTTGTAATTTGAGGTGTAACTTGTTTCAAAAGATTCAAAGGAATATGTTAAGTAGATATGCTGTTTGATTCATCTGAATTGAGGTTCAAGTTTGATGAACTATTTCAGTTTAGCTAACCTTTTAATCCATCATTGAGGTCCATATCTAGAATCCAATTCGTTAAAACAGCTGTAATATCAGTCTAGTTAAAGATGGGCCTATCATCATATTGATCAATAGTAAAACCCATGATTCAAATGAAAGCAAAGTAAAAAAAAAAAAAATTTAATATGCCCCCAAGCTGTAGCTCAGCTTACAAGGGATGTGAGTGCGTGAGTTTGAGTCTCCAATACAGCAAAAAATTAAAGAGGAAAAGAAAAAAAAAAGAAAGTAGAAAACTCTATGTTTTTTAGGAGATTAATCTTAACGTGGGGACAACTCCAATTAGAGTTGGATATGATGTTTTTCGTTGGCTTAGATTTCTAGTTGGGTCTCACTGGATTTACAGGACTCAAATTATGAGGAAAGCTAGGAAACAATCTCAAGCCGAGTTGCCTGTGTGTTACCACCACTTAGAATGATGCAAATTGGCCTATTTTATTTTTATAAAGTAAACTTAGGCTGGGCCGGGGTTTAATCATTTTCAGACGGGTCGGGCTTGGGCCAGCCACTTAAGGCCTAATTTGGGCTTGGGCTGGGCTTGGACATATGTTTTAGAAGTCGGGCAAGGCCTAGATATACCTCAGTCCGGCCCATGAACACCCCTAGACAAGGCGCCTTGATTACATGTGCATCTCCAACCAAAAAGACTGCATCTCTGGTGACGAACCAGACGCCAAGCTCACCCATCATGTAGCTTCCGACCTCCAAGAGTTATGGAACTCTAAGAGCTCAGAAGTTGGGGGGCTTTGTGTGGGGTTGAACATTTCAGAGCTACTTCGGTAACGGCACCACCAAGACCATTCTAGCTTCGGTAGGAGTACCAGCTGAAGTATCTTGGCCTTGGCCTCCGTAGCGACAGTGCTATCGAACTCCATCAATTTCGGCCAAGACTGTCCCGCCTTGGCAGCAGCACTAGGGCACCGACCGAGATCACCAGCCATGATCTCGGTCTCGGCTCCTTCCATTTTTGGTCTCGGCCAGGTACTTCACCTCGGTCAGCAGGCCAACCGGCTCAGCAGCATGCCTCGGTCTCTATCTCAATAAGTGCACCGACAGCTGTACCCCTGCGTACATTCACTCACGAGACAGCATGTGACAAGACAAGGGCACCGCCCATAGTCCCTTACAGATCGCCGTCCACAGCTCCCAAGGCGCCAGGATAAGGCCCGATGGGACTGCAATTAAAGAAAAGTAGGCTACGATGGGACTTTACCTCCCTAGTACCTGACAAGGTGGGCTATGATGGGATGGTCAACCACCTCCCTGCCTTCTCCCTTCCTCTAAATAATCACAACTACAGCTTCAGAACGAGGAGGCGAATGTCCGTTAACACGCTAGTATCATCTTCTTCCCTAAATCTCCATCCTACTGTTGGGTACCCTGAACTGACTTAAGGCATCGGAGAGCCCTACGCTGCCCAAGCCAGGGTCATTTGACTCTCTTCTTCTCCCTCTTCCAGGTCTCAAGGTAGCTGTTCATCCATTTTCATCAAGGAGTTACAACCTCCGTCCTCCTCGAGTGAGTCTCAAAATCACTACCCCCGGGTCTGTGAATTTTTGTCCACCTATAATATGTTGAAGATTAGATTTGCCCATCAAATGGCTCAAAATATAAACAACCTATCAAGATAAAATGACTCTGCGGCGTCTCCCCATGTTAAAATGAGATGACTCAAGAGAGTCAAAAGTCAGCTCGAAAAGTTTTCAAACCATGCAAAAAGGAACGGTAGAAAAAGCCTTATTTTTACACCCATCATGTGTAAACGTGATTACGCATAACAATTGCGCATTTGCACCATGTAAAGGAAGGCAAGCAAATAACCCATAAGGAGACCTAGTCTACTTACCCTACCCTTATTAATAGGCATGCATATAAAGTCTAATAGTAAGTGAAGATTTTCCTCCTTATTTAATATACTTACTAGCAAAACATGCCCGTGCTTAGCACGAGCAATGGAAATGTGAAAGTCATGGTAAAAATAATTAATTAACAAAAAATTATGACAAAAATTAGCGATGTAGAATTTTTTAAATATATTACTTAAATACATTAGGCAGGACATTGTGGAATTGGAAAGTTCTCAAATTTAATCACAATAGCCCTAGGTTAGGGAATCATGATAAATAAATTAATGGAAAAAAAAACTCTACCCTTGATCTTCATCACCATTTCTAGGAGGAAGAGGAAGCTAAGAACTCACCTTTTCATTTCATGTAGAAGAAGACATGCAAGTTTTCAAATGCAGAGTACTTACATGTAGTTATATGAGTAGTCACATAAGATAAAAGTTTAAAATGGAAGAGCAGTTATATTGTTTCATGAAAAAATAAAGGTGGGTGGAGTGAGATAAGAACGAAGGAGTTTGTAACTGGTAAGTAGGAGGAAAAAAAATAAAAGATCTAAAATAAAGCAGTAACCACCTGTCAAAATTATAATTGCCTGTCAAAATTAAAGCCCAAACCTTCCAGCTTAATATAGTATAATGGTATTGGGCATTGAGAGGAGAGTATGCATGGGGGAAGGTGCTCATTGTTATAAGTGGATTTGGCACTTCGACCTATATTGCCAATCAAAAAAGATAGTATTGGGTATTGGTGCCTTCAAAAGGTCCGTGCAAGAAAATGGACATTGATCCAGATTGAAAACATTTCAAATATTAGACCCATGCCCATTCTTATAAAAAGAATGTAATGCCCTAGGACCTGGGCGCCTCGAATACTGGGACATTAGTAGGAAAGTACCAAAATAATATCATAAATCCAATAAATGAGCAAATATAAATCTCATATGAGCAGAAATAAGGGCAATGTCCTACATGTTTGTTTCACTTTAAAGGATTACATTAATATTATCAATTAAACTAATACAAGCTCATGCCCAACATGGTCAGCTCAAAGATAAAAAAGAAAATATTTAACTCTAATGTGAAGGTCTCTCAATGTATCGACTGCAGATCTCTCCACAACCTCGCGGCATCAGGATAGCCGCAAAGCCCACAAACAAGCAAATAGAGAGGGTAGGCACCTGAAAGCACCAAGAATTGGGTTTGGCTCATTGAGCCAGGCAAATAGGCATGTTTAAATTACATTACATTTCAATATATATAAAAATGATAAATAAAGTTATATTTGATCCCTTCTGTACCTACATTGTTAGTACCTCAATAATAAGAATAAGAAATCAGAGTGCAATTGAAAACGATGTGGAGTGTAATGTACGAATAAACCATCGGCAATACAATAGACAGATATAACACTATATGACAGATGATATATACAGCCGCTTGTACGAATCAGAATGGAAGTTATCAATATTGACTCCATTCCATAATTACAATTAGAGTGTTCTATAATGCACAAGTCTAGGAGTATCACTATCAGTAAATTAGCGATATCACAATCTAGCATATAAATAACATCGAACAATGATAATCAAGAGAGTCATCCCACCACATCCATATCCAATGAACTACAATTTAGTAATATCATCATTTGTAAGATAGAAGTGCTACAACTCGAACATGTAAATAACAATGATATCCGTAGTGCAATGATAACCATGCCGTCTCATACCCATCCAAATGAGTCCATAACATACATCAAACAGTCGATGAACATCAACAATGGGATGTCACGGCCAACCCATCGTCGTCGTACCATCGTATAGAACCGTCAAGCCATGTCCATATCATCCATCAATAGCCATATCCATTAATCCATATTTATCTCGGTGCCCGAAGACACTTACTACACCCGGCTTCAGCATCTGGTGTCTCAGTATCCGAAGATACCTATCGTGCTTGTCATACTATCCATCATAATCATCATAATGAACCCAGTCTGAGCGCTGGCTTTCTCAGTATCCAAAAACACCTTCGGTACTCATATCTCATCATCATGCACCATATGGGGGTATTCCGAACAGATTGCCTTACCGTGCTCATGTGGGATGATATTAATCAAGGGTATGATCCATGGAGTTCAGGGTGCCGCTATTCCATCCTCATATTTGCCAACAATTAATGGCATGCATACTCCACTTCTCTATATGCTTAATTAATATTATCCCATCCTACATTCCATCCATTAAGGTATTCACCTTCGTTTTCAATAATCAAAGCTTCCAGTGCAATGCCCTGACCTTACCACCCAAGTCAGGATTGTGGTCATTAATCAGAGCTTTAAGTGCCATGCTTTGATTCAGGTATCTCTCTGAGGCCTTACTGTCTCACTTCGGACCATACCACCCAACCATGGTGTCCATCCATAATAAACAATATAGCCAACCATGGGCTATAATCTGACGTAGTCCTTGCCCCCCTTTTAGGTCCAGGGTCCCACTTCACCTAAGAAAGTAGCAAAGGGAGCCTTTGATGCTTAATTAATAATTCTTGGTGCTCCTGCAAGTAAAGGGCATTCATTTTTACTGATTGTTAGAATCTGACCGGCCACAGTAGTAGCACTCTAGCGATCACTTCATGCAAGACTTCACCAGCCACTTCACCTCACCAAATGCTGACCGCCACTCCCCATCATCTGCAGTAGCCCTCCACGACTTGCAGCAGTTATGTCCTCTTAGTGACTATAAAAGAAACACTTGGGCAAGCAACAAGCATCTCTGATCCAATGTAGAAGCCCAGAAACTGTCATTTTCAAGACAGAAGACTTTCCTTCTTCCTTTCTCAAGGTAAGAGTTAGGCAGCAAGCATTCTATGGATTGGGTGATGGTTTCTGAAAACCAACCTTTGTTCCTCTCACTTTGGAAGAAGAACGATGATTGTCTTTGCTGTTTTGAAGCAAACTTCCTTGTTAATTCTTCTTTCTAACAGAGGTGATGAATTACAAAGATTGACAGAAAAAACTAAGATACAGATTTCTTCAACTTCGTCTCGGGTAACTTTCTGAAAACAACAATATTTCTTTTTCTCTCTTCATTTTTGTATTATTTCCTTTGTATTTGATCTCCTAAGCCTGATAAGAGGGCTGTATAAAAATTTATAAACAACCTGCACTCAAAAGGTGAGACAGACAAAACCCATGTAAACAAAAGTGAAGGTGACTTTTTTAAAGCACAATCAAATATGTGTACAAGTCATTTTCACATCTTTTTGTAAAATATTCAAAAATGAATAAAATTCCCTTTTTCATTTTTGAACGAAACAAAAGAGGGGTAAGGACACAGACAACGTAGGCATAGTTATGGGCAGTGGCTGAGATGCAAGTTAGGCTAACTGCGACATAGGCGGCTATTGTTCCAGTGATTGCACGGTCTGTGATATGGACAAAGATGAGTGGATGACATCCATGGAATGACTAGCCGAGTTAGAAGTTTGCACGGTTGAATTGTGCACGATAGTAGGCAAAGTAAAGATGTTACAATGCCCGAGTAGTATATGATCCTGTAAAGTAATTGTAGAGTGATCGTCCCAAAATAGGGTTTGCAAATATAATTTATACCTAGCTACTATCTCTACTCGTGAGAGTAGAGATGTTAACCGAGTGTCGTATCCATTGGGACAAAAAGGCTAAGTTGTATTGGTTTCCAAACTCCTAAACTAATCCTACTAGAAAATGAAATATTGATTTAGGTTTAATGATTCCTAAATTAATGAATTAAAAATAAGATTTGATCCAATTAAAGAAAGGTCTTAGGGTACGATTCCACTCCAGCCTCGTGTAATGGCGAACATAGACTTAGGGTTTCACTATCAATGCTTTTAAGACTCGTTTTGGTTACAAACCTCCACAGAGTCACCAAATAAATTATGCGGGTTTAGATCCGGGCATAACCTATCTCTATGGCATAGATTATCTTAGATTAAATTCCACACACATTCAAGCACCA
The DNA here is from genome assembly GCA_012931725.1 of Litsea cubeba. Classification (NCBI taxonomy): domain Eukaryota; kingdom Viridiplantae; phylum Streptophyta; class Magnoliopsida; order Laurales; family Lauraceae; genus Litsea; species Litsea cubeba. Next base: position 18,157,037 of record CM022951.1, read on the forward strand.
TTATATGACTGGTATTCCAAACTACAATAATAAAATAGCAAAACTAGATATTGCATTAATAAATAAATCCAATACATGGATAGCATTCGTGTCATATAATCAAAGTGTTCAAAATAAAACCCTAGAACCTATACATCACCATTAATACAAAACTAGGGCTTTATCACACCCATATGATAGAGAATTAGTTACTCATGGAAAGATATTGACGAAGAATCCTTGACGAAATCCTCATTAACGCTCCTTCCAATCCTCCAAAATCAGCCTCCAGTTCTTCTCTCCAGACTTGAATGACCTAAAAACGAGTTTGGCTCTTTTTTATAGGTTTTACTCCAAAAATCACTTCAAAACATGGAGGGAGGCGGACTTCACCCGTTCGACGCTAGGAGCTAGTAGCCTCGACCATGGTTTAAAATCTCGGTCTCGGTCGCGGTATCGGCCGGGCCGAAAAATGATATCGTCGCAGATATCGGTCTGTCGCGGTCGTCGCGGTGTGATTTTTTTTTAATCCAAAAAAATTCGTAAAAATATCCAAAAAATCCAGAATATTAGAAAATGTTGGAAAAAAATATTTTTTTTCCATTAGTAACAACAATAAATCAAAATCTCGGTCACCTTAAGTTATAAGTCATGTCTGTGTCGCTGTTCACTTTCTTCTCCAGTATTCATATAATGCAACCATTATTGATGCTCATGATCAATTTATTAGCGTAAAATATAAGAAAATAAAGATAACATATCAATCATCATTTAATACTAACTCAATCATCAAATAAGTTGTGAAATTCATGACCATGAAGATAACATATTAAAATCTGAACATAATAGTGAGATAGATAAATCATAAAGCACTTGGGCATCAAAAGGTTCATGGTTTACCCGAAATTGGAGGGGACTGGAGAGTAGAAACTAGAAAGAGATATTGATGAGTATGGGTGTATGACAGATTGACAGCCTAATTCCAAGTGGAGTGATGGACCGCGCTTCTGCTCGGTTCTACCGAGGTCGGCGGACGTGGGAGTCCGTTGGATCCGACCCTTTCGTAACCGGGGGGCAAAGGCGCGCATCAACATTTTTGTTGTGTGGGTGTGCCAGATTTTCTATTTTTACTCGGAATTGCAAGTGTTGATCCGGAGATCAACCTTCGCAAGTAAAAAAGAAATCAACTTCTTTCAAGTTTTCCATTGCACATATATTTAAGAAAAGAGACATTTTTCTTGGTTTGCCGTGAAAGGCGATTTTTTTTTTGGCATTTATAGCTGATTTTGGCGTTTATAGCCGATTTCTGGCGTTTATAGCCGATTTTGGCGTTTATAGCCGATTTACAATCCTTATCAATAATGAAAGACAAGAGTTGTGATTTTTGTCTCTTTTGAAAAAATACAAACTACAATGAAAAGCAAGAAAAGGAGGATTTAACTTCTCAGGAGATTGTGGGGACCCGTTCAGATTGACGGTCGCAAGCCATATGTGGGCTTCGCCATCATCCATGCAGATGAGAACAGAGGATGCTATTGATTCGCTTGGCTTGGCTATAACCTCAGGTTTTTAGAGGACAAAGATCAAAAGGAGGTCCTATGTCCAATAAAAAACCGAGTAGACGGGCTGAAAAGCCACATCTAAGCCATTGGAGGCAGAAGGAGAAGGCAAGGACCTTGGGGGGTACCCCCAAGGGACTTTTATCACCTTGTAGCGGTGGTCGGTGTAGGATTTCCACAGAGTTTTCTCTCTTAGATTTCTGATGCCTCTTTCTGCCTGAGTTTCCGGATTTTCTGCAGTCTATTGTCTGTGTGTTTGTGATTTTCTCCCTCTTTTCTTCTTGGAGAGCTCTCCTATTTATAGGCTTTTAGGTAGCCATTTAGGAGGGTTTATGGGCTTTTATTATCATTAAGCCGCATAATGGGAGGAGTTACAGGATTTAATTCTTTATTTTGTAACTCCTTTTTCTTGGCTTCTGATTGGCCGGAGGAGATTGAGGGCATTTAATCGCCTTTAATCGCCATGATGGGAGGAGTTTCATGGGTTAAATGCCATGAATCTCTTGACTTGTAACTCCCGGATGCTTGCTTCTGATTGGTCCATCCAAGGAAATGGATTAATGACTGTAATAAAGCTAGTCAATTAATCGCATTAAGTGGTCGCCGAGCATCTGAAGAGTCGCGCGCCGTGCCACGTCTTTTGGGATTCTTCTGTGATGATCATCGATGGATCTTCATGTAGATCGACAACGGATGACCATGTGACTTTAGGTGTTGGTTGCCAACAGCGGGTCAGTGCCATCTGTCCTGTCGATTTCTCGATCGGTCGGGTAGAAAACACACTTTTTTTGATTGACCGGGTGGCGATCAATGTTGTTTTCGATACTTTTGATGATTGACCCGTGTTTTTGACGGATGTCAGAGGATTTGGTGTCTCAAAAGTATGAGTTTTGGAAACTACCAGAGGCCGGACGCTTCGAATCGCGAAAAAACGGCGAAAACCGGGGTTTCCGGGGCCTTCCCGGCGATCCCGGACTCCAGGGTCGCAGGGGCCTGTGACCCTGGGGGGTTTTTCCCCTTTTTTGTCCCGTTTTGTGTCCGTTTTTGCTGTTTTTCGATTCTTTTTTCTTCTGTATTTTTTCTTGACATTTTTGACCATTTATTGGCTTGATTTCCCTGTAGGAAACCTGATAAGAATCCTTGCATTTTGGTTTGCAAAGTTTCTAATTTCCTGAGAAAGCCGAAGACTTTGTCGCGCAGAGCTGCTGATTTTCCGTCAGAAGCTGAAACTGGGTCAAACGATGTCGGAATGACCTGAAATTTGGTGTGAAGCCTTCTGAGCAATAAATAAGACCAACCATAGGCTTTTGTTTGAGTTTTGAAGCCGTTTGGGGTCTTATCACTAGTAGACTCGCTTTTGTCGCGATGAAGATGTCGCGGTTTGATGTGCGGTCAACCGATGTCCGATTAACTTGAAATTTGACAGGGAACACATTGGAGTCATTTTAAGATGATCCATAGGATCTGTCTTGGAAACCATGGTCCCGGAGAGCTTTGTCGCCGAGAGACCTGATTTGGCTTCCGAGCGTCAAACTATGGTCAAATGTTGTCGAAATGACCTGAAATTTGACGTGCAACCCTTTGTAAGCATTTTGAAGCCGTCCATGTGCTCTATCTGATGAGTGATAGCCTCGGCGGTTCTTGCTGCCGAGAGGCTTGATTTAGTTGTTCGAGGATTGATGTAGGGTCAAACGTTGTCGGTTTGACTCGGAACTTGACGTGGAGCCTTTTGGATGTATTTTGAGACCATCCATCGGCTCTGATCGAAGATTTGGTGTCTCCGATGCTTTCGCCACCGAGAGCTCCTTTTCGGTTGTCGGAGAAGCGAAGTTAGGCCAAATGATTTTGAAATGGCCCGAAACTTCTTGTGTACTCCTCTTTTGGCTGTCTTGAAGGATCTTGCAGTTTTTGTTTGATTCTGACAAGATTTGGTTTTTTGGAAGTAGCATTGCCTATTTATGGCAGGTTGCGACTTCATGTAGCTCTTTGGATCTTGAATATGCAAAGTGACATTTTTGGTGTCAACAAATGCCCCCTCGAGGTACAGCGACAAGTTGCTTAACTTTTGTAGTCGATGTGCCTCGAAGAGATTTTTGAAGGAGAGCCTGTGACTTGACCAAGAGTCTTTGAGCAGTCTTTCTTTTTGTATTTGTAGCCTTTTGAGCTTCCAAGGGAATTTTATGGTAGTGAAAGGGATCACGTACCATCTCGAGGCAAAGTTTTGAAGATGACATCAGGGATGTGGATTTGGGTTGTGACCTTGTGACCTAACAGGCTGTATGTGGCAGGTTACGGGGTCGGGTTTGGTTTTGATCGTGTGACCCAACAAGCTGTATGTGGAATGTTGGGGGATCAATTTTGGTTTTGATCTTGTGACCTAACAGGCTATATGTGGCAAGTTAGGGGATCAGGTTTTGGTTTTTGGTTTTTGGTTTTGGTCTTGTGACCCAACAAGCTGTATGTGGCAAGTTAGGGGACCAGGATTTGGTTTGATTTTTGTGGAATGTCAATTTCAAGATTTTGGCTCAATTTGGTATATGAGGCTGGATGGTTTGATTTTTGGAAGCTCATGGGGCTTGGAATTCTCTTTGTATGGTTGAATCAACTCAAAAGAGGCATGGAACCATTTTTGTATGCTCTTGGTAAGAGGGATTTCTCTTTGACTAAAAGCCCAATTTTTTTTTTTTTTGCCTAGGTGGTCAAACCTGGCTCATATGGGCTAACCCATGGGACCTTAAACTTTTGAAATGGCTTAGATCTCATATGGTGTCATTTTTGTAAAGAATATCCAAAAATATCTCATTTGGATAGAGAATATCTAAGAATATCTTTACTTGGAGAGAATCTCTCATGTTCCCTTTATTTTGGGATGGGATATCTCAAGATATCTTTCTTTTGGAAAAGAATCCTTCATTGATCCTATCTTTTTGGGAAAAAATCTCTCATTGATTTCTTTTTGGGAGAGAATCTCTCAAGATATCTTTCTTTTGGGAAAGAATATTTCTAATCTCTTTCTTTTGGTAAGGTTACTAATTAGTAACACTTACCTCTTTCTTCTTTCCTTCTTTGGTTTGCTCTCTCCTATAAAAGTAAGGAGGAGGTTGGATCTCTTGCTCTTATTGCTTTCTTTTGCAACAATCTCAAGAGGGCTTCAAGACCAAGAGTTCTTTTTCTTCAAGATCTTCAAGACTTTTCTTCTTCCTCTCCATCAATGGCTTCAAGTAAGTTCCCCTTTTTCAAGAAAACCCCATTGTAGGAAAAAAGTTCTTTCTTTCTTTTTTTTTTTCCACATGTTTTCCTCTTTTTTTTTTACACGTGTTTTCCTCTTTTTTTTTTCACACGTTTTTTTTTTTTTTTGCTTTCTTTTCTTCTTTCTTTTTTTTTTCATGTTTTTTTTTTTTTTTTTGTTTGTGGCCGTACGGATCTGGCCGTACGGCCACGTGGCCTGTGGGACATCCCCTTTTTTTTTTTTTTTTTTTTTGTTTTCTTTCCCTCTTTTTTCTTTTCGAGAAAGTTTCTTTTCTTCTTTTTTTTTTTGTTTTCTTCCCCCCCCCTTTTTTTTCGAGAAAGTTTCTTTTCTTTTTTTTTTGTTTACTTTCCCCTCTTTTTTTTTTTTTGAGAAAGTTTCTTTTCTTTTTTTTCTCGTTTTTTTTTGTTTTCTTTTGCTCATCATGATAATGCCCCTTTTTTTTTTTTGCAAACCTAGATGTTAATGCATGCATTCAATTGTAAATTAAATTTGTAGCATGATGTGATAGCATACCTGGAACTTTTAGCAAATTTGGGAATTTGGAGATCGCAGTGATGTTGAGCCCTTCCTAATTTTGCGGAGACTTTGAGGCTTCGAAAGTTTGGAGTTTCGGAGCTCGCAGCAATGTTGAGCCCATCTTCAAGCTTTCTATTTCTTTCGGGATAGTTCCTTTTCTTTGGAATTGCCCCGGCATCATGTCAAAATTTCGCCAGATTTTTTTTAGCGAGATTCTGTCATTTTGATGTTTGATCTTTTTCTTTTCCATCCTTTGCAGGTGGTTCCTCCAGAACAAATAAGGGAAAAGAGCCTGCTATAAGCGTACCTCGTCGATCTTCTAGATCTTCTAATCCGGCCGTTCAGCAGGCCTTTGAGAAGGTCCAGTATGTTGAGAGAAATCTGGAAGAATGCGACTCCCTCAACAGAGATGAGATGAGGCAGCGACTGATCACTCTCAAGGGAGAGGGATTCTATAAGATCATGGAAAGCAGTCGTCCATGGGTGATGGAAGATCAGAGCGTTTTGCCCAAGCCTACCTTCTTCTTTGGTGATGTAGTCCCTGATGACATAACATACCAGAGGAGGTGTTTTCAGTTTTCTTTCACAGCAGATGGTGAGAAGAAGACTGTTGTTACCCGGTCGGCGTTTGATCGCACCGTCTCGATCATGAGCCTTGCCCCTACGTGCTCTAAGAGGGAAGATCCTCCAAGCTGGGTGAGAAGGACAAATGTAATCAAGACCGGGGTTTTTGTTGGCGGTTCTCCTGGATATACGGAGAGGTCACCTGTTGACATGGACCTGTTGATGCCATCCAGCGGCTACTAGGGTTCTGATTGTCCGTCGGTCGATTTGAGACCGGTGGGCCTTGGTATTTCTAGCGGTGACGGCAGCAATTGGATCAAGCCTTTTCGACTCCATGGCCGTTTCAATGCTGACTCCGAGTGGAAGTCGTGGACTGATCGCGTCCTGCTAATTGGTGGCGCCGTTTTGAAGGAAGCCAGGATTTTTGATGCGGTCCGTGCCTTTAGGGAGACCGTGATATTTTCCGACGAGGCCTTCATGGCTATGCTGGAATCATTCCTCCCACAAACCAATACCTTCGTTGTGATGAATGGCGAGATTGGTTTTTCTTTGAAGGAGCTGAGCGCCATTACTGAATTGCCCATCCTCGGCAAACTCTATGAGGAGTTTATGCCGATTGACAGTGTCCTTGAGGGGCAATCTGAGGAGTTCAGGCTTCTGTACTTTCAGCTCGTCGCCTTTTATGATTTTTTGAAGGAGAAAGAGGGTTTGAAAGTTAGATCTAGCAGTTGGAAGAGCTCTAGCTCTTCATTCCCCAACTTTTTTGATAGCAGGGAGTCTTCTGATAGCGTGACCCAAGAAGCCGGAGCTCAGGATCCAAGTTCGAAGAAGATCTTGGCCATGCAAGAAGAGTTGAGAGATTTCTGTGCAAGTACAAATGCCATATGTCCTGACATTGCACTGCGGAGAGATCTCACTGTTTACCTCACTTATTGGCTTGGTGAGGCTCTTTTTGCTGGAGGAGATGGAACGCACATCAGGCCGCATTGTATTTTTTCGGCTTATCAGATGGCATTTGGAGAGCAGCTTGCTTTGGTGCCAGCTCTTTACTCCTACCTGTGTATCGAACTGCAGGCTGTTGCTTTTTTGGTTCGGCTTGGGCTTCCCATGAATAGGGTATTTTCAGCCCACATCTTTTATTCGTGGTACGTGTACCACTGTCCTGGCTTCCACCGGCTGGGTGCTGCATAGGATGATGATCCTCTGATGATTCGACTGGCTAAGGGCAAAGCCGTGTCCGAATCACTTTTGTTTGCCCGCATGAGGATCCGACGGTTCAGGGACGTCGAGATGGGGCAGTCTTCAGTGAAGCTTTCTCCGGAGTTGTAGAAGAAGGCTTTTGATTTTGGTGCCTCCCGAGACTCTACCAGGGCGGGGCCGGGAAGGCATTATTCCTTGACGAATGCAGAGAGAGAGTGGCTTTTCAGCATACGTGTCGGCACGATGGTGTACCGTAGACATCTTTTCGTCGACATCCAGCCGTATGTACCCTCTCGCTTTGCTTTGCAGCTAGGCTTTTCTCAAGGCGTTGTTGGAGCGCCTTCAAGCATGGTGAAGCGCTTTGGAGGTTTACAGGACAGGAGAAATGCATGGGCTTTCTATAGTGCTGAAGATACTACAGCCATGATTTCTTATCCTGTGTTGCTGACTTCCCGGACTGCCGGCTTTGCGAAGTGGTTCGCGGAGAGCTTTTCGGCATATCGGGGGCTTTCCAAGAAGGAGCTTGATGTGAAGCTAGCATCTGGAAAGGGCCTTGGAAAGTCGGATGGCGTCCGGTGAGAGGAAGTTTAGGCCTTCCTTTCTGGAGAGAAGCACAAGATAGGCTTTCTCGGTGACCAGGGTGTATTGGTTCTGAAGCTGTTCGAGAAATACCTGATGAGGCTTTAGAGCAGCTAGAACAGGAGGAAGCCGAACTTGGTGCTTGGATGCAAGCGGCACATAGGCAAGCTTCCGTGGAGTCTACTGGTAAGAGTAGACCATCCAGTGAGGAGTCAAGTGGGAAACCTGACTCTGACAGCAGGGCAGGTTCCTCTAAGAAGCGAGCCCGCAGGAGTAAGAGGAGGAGGAGTCATTATCGCAGCAAGGGGCAGCATGAGGACTCTCCTGACTTGGAAGTTCCTCTTACTATCAATGAGGATGTGCCAGTGGATGCTGACGAGCCTCCAGAGAAGAGAAGCCGAGAAGAAGAGACCGTCGGTGAAGGTATGATTCTTCCTTTTTCTCTTTCCATTTCTTTTCATTGGATTTTCCATGTTCTGATTTGCTTCTTGTTTCTGCTTTTCTCTTTTTTTTTTTTAGCAGAGGAAGACTTGGTGATGCCTGAGGTTCCAACCGATGAGGTGGTGACGGATCCTGTCGGGGCACCTGAAGAAGAACCGAGGGACTTTGGAGTGAATCCAGAATCTCCAATTGGTATGACTTCTTTTGCTTTCTTTTTTTTTTCTATGACTTGGTTTGCTAACACATTTCTTGCCAGCTGACTTGCCACAGGATTCTGATGACTTTGAACCATCGATGGATGCAAATGTTGATGATGCTTCCGATGGGTTCATGGAGGAAGAGAGTCTTTCGCCAGTCGTCGAAGAAGGTATTTTGCAGTAATAACCCTGATAATGATTTTCAAACAGGATCATGTTCATACCTTTTGGTGTTTCTTTGGCAGGTTTTGAAGTGACAGAGGAGGGTCCGTCGTTTCCTTCAGAACCAGAGCAAGGGATGCCAGAGGTTGATCCACAGGTAGAGACTCTTGGGACCAGTTCTGACAATGTTGAGGAGATTCCTCATGCTGAGATTCCTTCCCGAGCAGGAGCAGCTTCAACTGGAAAGAGTTCTTTTGTTACTCTTCCAACAGATGATGACATGGGCAGCAGACCAACGGAGTTAGGCGAATCTTCAGCTGGGCCATCTCTTCTTTTAGCGAAGAAGGTGGTGGTGCGAGTTCTGAGCTCTTGGATTGAGACTCTGCTTTCTGGGCACTTAGATATCGGATTTGGGATGATCCAACATGTGCGTGAGATTCTCGGTGATGCTGAAGAGGCTGGTCTAGATGTCACAAGTGCCAGGGCGATCGTTGATAAGATCATTGAGCTGGGTGATAGGTGGTTTGAGACCATGGGTTTTCCTGATGACCAGTTCTTCAAGGAGATGTTCCTGGACCCTGCGGATAAGGCTCAGTCTAACCTGGATGAGGCTACAGAAAGCAGGAAGCATGTGGTCCGAGAGAAGAACTTAGAAGAGCTAAACATCATTGGACTGACACATGACCTTAACATCCTTGATAGGGAGGTCGATGAGGCCAGGAAACGTCTTGAGCATCTGCAGGCACAAGTCGCTGCCAAGTGGACTGCAATAACAGAGGCTCGTGAAAGGGAGACTGCTCTAATTCACCGGGTTGCAGATGCCAATCGAGTTCTTAAAAGGAAGTTTGATGAGAACAAACAATGGCGAACTGCTCGAGATAAGCTTCTCGGTGTGAAAGAAGGGTTACAGCCCACTCCAGCATCTCATGGCAAATTCCTGAAGAAGCGTGCCTTGGTATCCTTGACGGCTGAGGCCAAAAGTTTGCTTAAGGAGCTGAACTCTTGGCTAGAGATGATTTTTGATTGAGCTCCTGTTTTTTTTTTTTTTAAAAGAAACCATCTTTCTCTCTCTTCTTTTTAGTACCACTTGTATTTTTTTTGTACTTTTCTCTTTTTTTTTGTAGTGCTTGTGAACACTTTCTTTTTTTTTTTGGTACCACATGTATTTTTTTTTGGTACTCCTTTTTTTTTTGTTTTGTAGTGCTTGTGAACACTACCTTTTTTTTTTGGTACCACATGTATTTTTGTTGGTACTTTTTTTTTTGTTTTCCCTACGCTCACTTAAATCTTTTTGTGATGAAAGTAATTGCTAAATGGGATTTGATCAAAAGCTTGTCATTTTGTGAAAATCTTTTGTCAAATGATTATTTTGGCATGGAAGCCGATTTTGGCATGAGAGCCAGCTTTTTTGTGGCATTGATAGCCGAATTTGTGGCATTGATAGCCGGTTTTTGGTTTGTGGCATTGATAGCCAAGTTTGTGGCATTGATAGCTGGGGTTTTTGAAAGCCAATTTTTTGTTTGTGGCATTGATAGCCGGTTTTGTTTTCGTGGCATTGATAGCCGATTTGTGGCATTTATAGCCTGTTTTGGTTTTCAAAAATGCAAGTATCGACTAAAAGTCGCCTCCCTGCTGAATGTTTTTGCAAGTATCGATGGAATGTCGCATCCTTGCTCATTCGGTTGCGAGTATCGATGGAATGTCGCATCCTCGCGAATTTGGGTGCAAGTATCGATGGAATGTCGATCCTTGCTTTTCAAAAATTTTGGTTTTGCGGGTACTGACTTGATGCCGTTTCCCCATGATTTTTGGAATTTGTGGTTTTCTCGAACCTTTGAAAATTTGGGTTGTGGATATCAACTGAAATGTTGCGTCTCCACGGTTTTTAGGTTTTTTCGAACCTTTGAAATTTGGGTTGTGGATATCAACTAAAATGTTGCATCTCCACAGTTTTGGATTTTGCAAATACTGACGAAATGTCGTTTCCCTACGATTTTGGAAGTGTCGAACGTGGTTCGCTTGCTTCCGATTTGTGCGAGTATCGACTAAGCGTCGCTTCCCCACGGTTTTTTTAAAAAAAACCATTTTTTGTTTGTTTTTTTTTTGTTTAAAGACACGAGGTTCATAAGTTTTGACCTAAAACTATTTTGGCGGTAAAAGGCAGGGTGGACTAGGGTGGAAATCCCTGAATCCGAATTTTGTTTCAAACCATGAATTTTGGGTTCAAGGGTTGAAAATTTTGGTCAAGTTAGGGAAAGGTTCCTAAACTTGGTTTTTTTGAACAATGAAACGATGGAAGTAAGCATTGTTTAAATTTCTAGAAATTTCAACATTTGACATGAAAATTCTAAAAAAAGGGTGGGTTTAGCGAGCGCGTACCTGGAAACCGGTTTTGGCCGTACAGGCATTGCTCTTACCCAGTTAGGTAAGTCTTCAAGGGTAGTACCGCTTTAAGAACTTGCCGTTGATGGGCAGCATACATTTGTCGTCTTCCATGTTTAGGAGTGCATATGCGCCGTTGGAGAAAACCTTGTCGATGACGAAGGGTCCCTCCCATTTTGGCTCAAATTTGCCTTTGGACTTGTGAGCGAAGACCATTGGTCTTTTTACCGCAAGAACCAAGTCACCCTTTTTGTAGGCGCGTTGCCTGACCTTTTTATCGAAAGATCCTGCCATGCGTGCTTGGTATGCTTTGTTGAGCTTCGAGCCGTCTCTCATCGAGATTGTCCAGCTCATGGAGTCGCAATTTGACATTGCTTTCTTGAGTCATGTCATTTTGCAAGGATACCCTCAAGGAAGGAATTTGTACTTCCAAGGGCACGACAGCTTCGTATCCATAGACCAAGGAGAATGGTGTGCTATGGGTTGGTCCTCGAGCGGTGGTTCGATAGGCCCACAAAGCTTCAGACATTTTGTCGCTCCAGTCTCTTTTGTGACTAGAGACCATTTTTTTGAGGATTTTGCAGAGTGTCTTGTTGAAAGCTTCTGCTAACCCGTTTGCTGCCGGATTATATGGAGTCGAAGGACAGCTTTGGATTTTGTATTTGTCGCAGAACCTGTAGAATCGATGATCCTTGAATTGTGGTCCGTTATCATGGACGAATCTTTTGGGTATGCCGAAACGACAAATGATGTTGGTGCGCAGGAACTGAAGGACTGATGAGGTCTTCATTTCGTTGAACGCAAATGCTTCTGACCACTTGGAGAAATAATCCGTAGCGGCGAAGATGAAGCGATGACCTTTGCTCGAAGGGGGAGAAATAGGACCTATGATGTCCATACCCCAGGCTTCGAAAGGCCATGAGATCGCTGTAGGATGCAGCCATTCTAGAGGCATGTGAATGTAATCTCCATGAATTTGGCATTGTTGGCAGCGCTTAGCAAATTGCATTGCGTCAGCTACCATGGTAGGCCAGTAATATCCTAACCTTTTTATCTGATCATAGAGCTTGGGACCAGCCTGATGAGCTCCGCAAAGACCAGCATGAACTTCTTTGAGTGTTTCTTCAGCCTCTTGTTGTGACAAGCAGCGTAGAAGTACTCCGTTGAAGGATTTCCTATAAAGGATTTTTGAAGGAATATCCAAATGAAAGCTTGGGGTTCGCCTTTGGGTGCTTACCCGTTCTTTTGGATCTTTAGGTAGGATTCCGAAGATAATGTAATCAATGAATGGATCCCTCCAGTCGCCGATTGAAGTTTGAAGGATTGAAATCCTACTTCCAACCACTTGGTGGCATTCAGCAACAGCTTGGTGTGTGTTAAGAGGAGGAAGGATTCTTCTTTCGCACACTGTGATTTGCATGTTTTCCCCTTCCTGAATTGCCATGGATGCGGCAAGTCCAGCTAGGGCATCTGCACGTATGTCTTCACCTCTACGAATGTGGGTGATGTGACAGATGTCAAACTTTTGCAGAAGTGTTTGTGCCTTGTTGTAGTAAGGCAGCAAATCTGGCTTCCTGACTTCAAATTTCTGATTCATCTGGTTGACGATCAGTTGAGAGTCTCCAAAGACTTCCAGCATGGTGATACCGGATTCGATGGCGAGTTCCAATCCTAGGATCAGAGCTTGATATTCAGCTGCATTGTTTGTGCATGGTTCCAGTAGCGAGAAAGCGTGTGGAATCATGTATTTGTCGGGGCTAACAAAGAGGATGCCAACTCCCGAGATCAGCTGTCTTTTTTCATTCGTCCTGGTTACACCGTCAAAGTACATGTCCCAGGAGGCACTTAGCGAAAAAGTCTCCACATTATAGACTAGTTCGTCTGGGAGATCATCTCTGAGCGGAGAATCTTTAGGCAATGGATGCTCTGTGAAGAAGTCCGCTAGAGCTTGCCCTTTGATTGCCTTTTGTGGTACATACCTAATATCAAATTGTGACAGAAGGATGGACCATTTTGCCAGTCGAGCGTTGAGAGAACCTGCCTTTGTGACAAGGACCTTCAAGAGGTTGACTCTCGAGACCAGGTATACTTTGTTGGAAAGTAAGTAGTGACGCAGCTTTTGTACGGCGAACATCACTGCAAGACATTCTTTTTCGACTGGAGAGTAGCGATGCTCTGCACCTACTAGCATGCGACTGAGGTAATATAGAGCAGCTTCTTTTCTTTGATCATTTTCTTGTACAAGCAGAGCTCCCAAAGAGTGATCAAGGGCTCTTGTGTACAAGATGAATGGTTTTCCAGTGGTAGGAGCAGCTAACACTGGAGGTTTTGTCAGGTATGGCTTGATGTCTTGGAAAGCAGCTTCACAGTCAGCATCCCAGACAAAGTTTACACCTTTTTTCATCAACCGAGAGAATGGACGGCATTTCCCCGAAAGATTGGAGATGAACCGTCTGATGTAGGCCAATCTCCCTTGAAGCCCTTTGAGTTCTCCCAAGGTTCTTGGAGAGGGCATTTCTAGAATGGCTTTGACTTTTATAGGGTCAAGCTCTATTCCAGCTTTCCGAACTAAGAATCCGAGGAACTTACCCGACGAGACGCCGAAGAAGCATTTCAAAGGATTCATTCGCAGTTTGTGTTTGCGAAGCCGGAGGAAGACTTCTCGAAGGTCTTCGAGATGATCTTCTTTTCTTTTGCTTTTGACGGCGAGGTCATCAACGTAACATTCAACCGTCTTGTGCTGCATATCTTGGAATATTTTCATCATAGCCATCTGATATGTGGCACCAGCATTTTTCAGACCAAATGGCATGACAGTGTAGCAATACACGCTAAATGGGGTCCAAAAAGATGTATGTTTCTCATCTTCAGGATGCATCTTTATCTGATTGTAGCCAGAGAAACCATCCATGAATGTCATTCGCTCGAATCCACAGGTATTATCGATCATTACCTCTGGTATGGGGAGCGGAAATTCATCTTTAGGGCATGCGCCGCTCAGGTCTCTATAGTCAATACAGACCCTGATCTGCCCGTTTTTCTTTGTCACGAGGACAATGTTGGCCAACCATTCAGGATGTTGTTCCTCACAGATGAAGCTGACGCTTTTGAGTTTTTGAACTTCTTGTTCAATTTTATCCATCACATCTAGACGGAATCTTCTTTGGCCTTGCTTGACAGCTTGATGTCTTCTTGAAGATTGAGTTTGTGAACCGCTATTTTGGGGTCTAAGCCTGGCATTTCAACGTAAGATCATGCAAAGCAATCAACGAACTCACGAAGAAAGGCGATATACTCGGGTAACTCATCATCCTTTATATTCTTGCTTATGAATACAGGACGTGGGTTATCTGGTGTTCCCAAGTCTATCTTTTGAACATGATCTTCTGTTGGAAGGTTCGAAGGTGGTTCCTCCACAATATTTTCGGAGGCTTCCAGCTCAACGAAACCTTCTGGGGCTTCAAAGGCATTTTCAGACCAAGGTTTTGTTCCTTTCCACGGGTCTTCTTGATCGGTAATTTTCCCCAGGCTTTCTGTGAGATGATCCTAATCACCTGTTGAAACCGGGTTGAAGTAGGCTACTTCTTTTGGAGATGAGGGTTCTTCTGGGTCAGAAGACCACACGTCTGTGCCATCGGACAACTCCTCTTCATTTTCAGAGAAATCGTGCCAATTGGATGAGCTTCCTGGATCTTTGTCAGGTAACTCATCAAAGAGATATCCAGGGAGATCAATGTCTTCATGGACTTGAGATGTTGAGGCTTGGTCAGTATATTGACTTTTAAGCCTTTGTGTCAACTATCTCAAGGGAGTGTCAGGATCATACCCTAACCCGTGTGAAGACTTTTCTACATAGCCATAGAGTCTCCAATCTTCCAGCTGGCTTTTGGTCAAGACGGGCCCCAATGGCGTGAGAATACCGCGTCCTTCTCCCAAACCGACTGGGTTTTGAGCGTCATAGCCCATTTTCTTCATAATAGCTTGTGCCACAGAACTGTATAAGGATAGTTGAGGCATACCTTTATTTTGGAAAGGTTCAAGCATGGAGTTCGATGAAGAAGCATCCGATCTATGGAAGAAGATCGGATTTTCCTTTGCTGAAGTTGCTGGAACAACGAAGGAAGCTGACGTAGGATCTTCTATGTCAGAAGTTGTCTCCATTGGAGTGAGAGCAGGCTGAACTTACTGAGTGTCAGCTTGGCTTGACGATACGTCGTCTTCTGGCTCTGAATCCGAGTCCGTGTCTTGCATGATAGACACGAAAGAGACAACAAATTTGCCCCCAGGTTTTTGCTTTGCCTTCTTCACTTTAGTTGTGATGACCAAAGGCTTTAAAGGTTTGAGGGAGATGATGAAGGGAGTTTGAATGCTCTCTTCAGATTTACCGGATGATTTGTTTTCTTCCGGCGATTGTTGAGGAGCCTTGCCTTTATCTTTCTGGGGATTTCGGCAAAGGGTGTTGTGTGCTTCTCCTCTTCTTCTTTTTCACCTTCATACATCTGTGAGTCTGCAAAGTGGACTTCTTTACCTTTGAATGGTTTTCTGTCTGCAAAGACTCGATGTATCATGCCGTCGTTGCCAACGAACTTGATGCATTGATGTAGAGTTGAAGGGACGACACCATTCTCGTGGATCCAAGGGCGTCCGAGAAGGATGTTATAGCATGAAGGGGTTTTTATTGCATACACAGTGACCTCAGAAATAAGATCACCGATCTGCAACTTGAACCTGATTTTGCCGATAGGCCTTTGAGTACTCCCATCGTATCCAAAGATAGATACAGATGTCTGGCTCAGCTTGCTGGGTGGGATGCCCAACTCTTCAAGAGCCGATGTGGAGATGAGGTTGAGTGCAGAACCTGGGTCGATCTGAACTCTGTGTATAGGCATTTCCTTGATGTACCCTGTGAAGTACAGCGATCGGTTGTGCCTGGTTTCGCCAAGTAGGAGGTCGTCCTTTGTGAAGGCGATGGTTGCATTGGCTGCTTTTTTAACCGAGAGGCATTCAATGCATGATCCTTGAGTTTTCTTCTTTTCTCCTTTTAAGGAGGCTTCTGAGTTTTTGACCCGATAATCCATTTCAATTTGGAGGACTTGAGGGGCATGTTTGTCGACATCCTCATTCAGCTTTTGTAATTCCGAGATGAGATTTTCACGAGTGTGCGGAGACATTCGCAACAAATCTAGGATGTGCAGACGTGCAGGTATGTGCCTGAAGTGTTCAATCAAGTCATACTTGAAAGCCTCCTTAGGGCCTGCATGTTCATCATTGTTGCCACTATGGGTGCTTACAACATCTTTTCCCGAAGGATTTACATATGTAAAGGAAGATTGGTTGTAATTTTTATGGTAGTCCCGGCCAAAGCGGGTGCCTCTACCAACTTCGAGAGCTTCTTGGGAAGGGTCTTTGTTTGGAAGATTGTCTTCAGGATCAAGAGGCTGTCGTTTTTCATTTGTTGAGGATGAATCAGCAGCAGAGTTGCCATCCTCAGTGATCGTGTTGCACGGAGCATTTTCCGGGAATAAGTCCTGAACAGCATCCAGCAACCTTTCTTCTTCGTTGACTAATTCATCGTCCCAAGCATCAATAGCTGGGAATTCTTCAGTCAGGAAGGGTGTGAACTTTGAAGTCACAGTCTCAGGAGAAGAAACCTGAGAGGGTGTCATCTCAGTGAAAGTCACGTGAGACGAGGTGGCTCCAGAAGATACATTGTTAGGCATCGCCGGAGTGTAAGTGCTCTCATCAGACGATGCTTCGGAAGAGCTATAATCCCGAATTATCATATTACAGGAAGCTCTGACAGGAGACGTTGCCTGATCGGAGTCAGACTCATCCTCGAATGTAAGAGGATCGTCTATCCAGCAATTTTCTCCATTTTCAGGAGTTAAGGGAGGATGTACCTGATGGTCTTCAGGGACTTCAGGCTCTGGATTGCGAGGAGGCTCATTGACGCGGTCTTGCTCTTGTTCTAGAGCGAGATGCTGCAAGATCCTTGCATATTCTTCAAGATCAGGCATGGGAGGCGGATCTTCTTCTTCATCAACTCTTTGTGGCTCAACATGGTTGATTTCCACTGGAGTAATGAGAGGTGCTGGGTCAGCAGCATTTTCTTGTACAGCCTCTTGGTCTTCTTCATCATCAGACCAGGATCCTTGTGGCTTTAGGGGATTATACCAGATTCCTGGCATAAGATGAGACTCAGGAACCCATTCTTCATCGGAGAGATATTCTCCTGTTTCAAGGGACTCCTCCCACTCGTCTGTGTAGTTGGATTCGAATCCATCATCGGTATCGCTGGACTCGTATCCATCAATGGAGAATCCAACTACCGAATTGTAAGAGTATGATGCCTCATGCATGGCTTCTTTGAATTGAGGTGGCATGAAATCACTGAGAGTGAATTTCCTTACCCCCTTTGAAGTCTCTGGAAGGGATATTTTTGTTGCCTCCAGTGAAACGGTAGAGGAAGCCTCTACCTTTTCTTTGACCTCTAGTTTTAGCTGGGTCTTCTCTTGCCGTTTGAGCTTGAGGAGATGTTTCCTAGCCTGCCTTCGCTGCTGAGCTGTAGGCTTTGTTTTCACGACCTCCCAATTTTCATCTTTCAGGAGATCGGGATGTACCCATATCGGTTGTCCGTCTGGTGTCGGGTAAGGAACCAGTTCCTCGGAAGCTTGGATTGAGTTTATTACCTTGAAAGAAGTAGTGATCTTCTTCTTTGGTGATTTTGATGTTTGTCCACATGTCACCATGTTGACGGAGGCAGGCCCATAGTTTTTGTCAAAGGTGATGACTCCGTTTTTCCACATCTCATTTATTTTCTCCCTCACAACGAAGCATTGATTGAGAGGATGTGAGATCATCTGGTGGTATGGACAGTACCGAGGATCGTTGGTTTTGCCAACATCACCCGGTCTTTTTGGTTCAGGCAAGGTGAGCTTGCCGTTTGTCACAAGAGCCTCGAAGATTTCATCAACATCTTCATCAAACGGGTATTTCTTCTCTACTCGTTCTTTGAAGGCATCTGATAGTTCAGGTCTCTTACCAGCAACTTTATTTTCAGCTTTCTTTGGTGGCTGAGGAGCTGACTTGGTCTGCACATTGAGGACCTCTTTTTTCTTTGGTTTAGAGGTTGCAATGGCGGATGGCTCTTTTCTTGATGATTTCTGACTGTTGAGGTCTTTAATCACAATTTCAGCTTCCATGGAAGCTTCTAGGAGTTCTCCCAGGTTTTTTGATTTGTTACCGATGATCATGGAGCGGATTCTGGCTCTCATGTTGTTTCGGCAAATGTCGACTAGCGACGCTTGTGGCAATACATCAGAGCATTTGTATGCCATTACTTTCCACTTGTGAATGAAGTCATATGTTGATTCATTCTCCCCCTGTTTTAGGCTGCACAGTTGAGCCATAGTAGCGGGATGATCCTCACCTTTGAAGTGAGTCAGGAAGCGTGTCTCTAGCATGGCCCAGTTTTGGATTGAGTCTTCCGGCAGAGTGGAGTACCAATCGAAGGCCGTACCTTTTAGGGTACTTGCAAAGAGGCGGATCTTGAGTGCATCTTGATCCGCGATAGCTCCCGTCAGGATCTTGAAGTGGATGACGTGCTGTCTGGCTTATCCTTTCCCCGTATATGTTTGAAGAGTAGGATGCTTAAATTTGGTGGGGAACGGGACCGAGTCCATCCATAAGGGATATGGTGGCTTGATCCCATGCTCCTTGAGTATATCCTCTTCTTTTGCTTTGGCGAGGATACTGTCTACGTCCCTTTTGGTAAGGGCGCGTGACTCATTTTCTTCTCCATTTACCTCATCGTTTTGATGATTCGGAGGAGGTTCATTGTTCGCCTGATTTTGGAAGGCGAGGAGAAGGTTTTCCATCAGAGTTTCAATCCTCTGCTGGCCTTATTCCAACTGCTGGATGCGGGTGATCGCATCTTCTGGAGGTGGATTACGGGGTGGTGGCTCAGAATTTGTAGCCAAGACATTCATTATTCGTGATTCGAACAAAGAAACTGTCCTGGTGACTGAGCTGGGGCTCATCCTTTTTGAAGAAGAGCTTGAGGAAGGATCACTCTGCTGTCCTTTGCTTGAAGGAGCAGGGGATTCTTCTGAATGTCTTCTTGTCCTTGAGACACTGCGGGTCGTCGGACGTCGGACATGGATTTTTGTTGCTGACTTTTGGCGCCTTCTGGTTTTTCCAACCATATGGACGGCAGCAACTTGGTCGGGTCTTTCTTTTTCGACCCATTTGGGAGAGACTTGAAGTGTAGGAGGCTGGGTCCTTTGCTTCTCTAGTCTCTTTTGCCGGTATGACGCGCGGCGGCGTATACAACGAGTAATTTGAGCTTCGGTCAGCTCTGGCTGGGCTTTGACGATGAAGGATGTGCTCCCTCGGGCGCAGCAGCCGAGCCTGTCTTCTTTGTAGCTGGGCAAGGAAAGGATGCGAACCCTGTCCTTCGCCTGTTGCAGCGAAGCTTTGAATTTTTGGAGTTCGGCCCCTGTATAGATGAAGGGTCGAACTGCAGGTTTGTAGGCCTTAGCAGGTGCTTGCAGAGGCCTTGTGATGCATGATTTGATTTTGGGCTTGTAGGAACAAGCCGGCTCGTGCTGGGATGACTTGAGAGTCAGGTTGGAGATGGGTCTCTCCTCTTTCATGTAAGCAAGAGGGTAGAACTGGTTCTCCTTGAGTGGGGCCAGGAATGCTGGCTTGGTAGATGTTTGGGACCTTCTTTGTTTTGGTGAAGGTCTTGGGGACCAAGTCTTAGGATAGACCTGGTTGCTTGCAGGTCGAGGCTTCGTGGGGGTGCCACGGGCTTTAGGCCTTCCGGTGCTCGCCTTTGGTGTCACGGTAATGACATGTTGAGAGGCGAGTTTCTGCTTCTTGGAGGGAGCAGTTTGTTCCTCGGGAAGTGGAATGGTCCCAGCGTCCCAAAGACAATAGTCCGGGGAGTCGAGGTCGACCCGGAGTTCAGAGAGTTGCCGAGGGAGTTGACACTTCGGCAGCTGATGGGGCGCTTGTAGGTGCGCGTAGTTTGCTTTTGTTGAAGCATGATTTGGTGCTTGTTCTCATCAAAGGTAATGGTAAGCGATGCTGCCATTGTTAGTTTTTTTTTGAAAATTTATGAAACAAGACTACATCCATTAGTAATCACAAGAATATAATGATCATAAATGGGAAGTTCTATGGTTTCGTCTTTTCAAATTGCTCGAGGGAGATGACCTAAGCAATATGAGGAAGGCAAAATGCCATAGAGGGTACAATTGTTTTGATCGCAGGTATGGTAAGCCCAGAATGAGCGTCCCAGTGACTGCTAGAAGCAATTGTGAACTTAAATTTGACTTATCGAGAAGCAAAGCTTGCTCGAGATAAGAAGAATATAAAGTTTGGAGTTACAGATGTACCGGTCGCAATACAGTAGACCCTGAAAGGGCGTACTAGTACCGCTAGACACAAATGTTTTGAGACCGCATCCATGAGATGAGATTCTCTGTTTTGAAAGGTCAAGATTGGATTCATCAAAGAGAGCAGATGGTATTCCAATCTGAACACGGGCTCAGCGATTTCCACAAGCGCCAGTGCTCAGAAAGAAATGAACCATAATTTCTCGAATCTGAATCTAAAAATGACGAGTTTTTTTTTTTTGAAAGGCCAATATCGGGTTCATCAAAGAGAGCAAAAGGCACTCCAATATGAACACGGGCTCAGCGATTTCCGCGAGCGCCAGTGCTCAGAAAGGAGAAGACCAAGATTTCTCCAATCTAAACCCAAAATGACAGAAGTTTTTTTTTTTTTTTTTGAAGATTTTGAAGATTTTTTTTTAAAAAAAAAAATCTTTTTTTATTTTTTTTTTATTTTTTTTTTGAAAATTTTTTTTATTTTTTATTTTTTATTTTAAAATTTTTATTTTTTTAAAAATATTTTATTTTTAAAAAAAATTTATTTAAAAGACGAGAGAGTACACATATGCCTCCTAACAGGGTCTTATGAAATCTTGATTGATAGAATTGCCCACAGGTAAGGGTAGGATTACTTAATGAACCCGTTTGGAGGACCCTTGCCTAGAACAGTCAAGCTGTCTCCACACTCTGGACAAGGCTTTTCTTTGAATCAATCATGATCAAAGAACATAGTTGGTTTAACCTTAGTGGTCTATGTCTTTTTTTTGTTTTTATATATATATATATATATTTTTTTTATTTTTAATGAACTCATCGAAGAGAAACGATGGCCCAAAACCTTAGTCGAACAGGCTCAACATTTCTGCAAGCGCGATGAACGATAGAAACAGATCAAGGTTTCTCAATTTTGAATCCAAAATGAAAAATCTAATTTTTTTATTTTTTTATATATATATATTTTATTTTTAATGAACTCATCGAAGAGAAACGATGGCCCAAAACCTTAGTCGAACAGGCTCAACATTTCTGTAAGCGCGATGAACGATAGGAACGGATCAAGGTTTCTCAATTTTGAATCCAAACTGAGAAATCTATTTTTTTTTATTTTTTTTTAGATCTTTAATGAACTCATCGAAGAGAAACGATGGCCCAAAACCTTAGTCGAACAGGCTCAACATTTCTGCAAGCGCAATGAACGATATGAACGGATCAAGGTTTCTCAATTTTGAATCCAAAATGAGAAATCTATTTTTTTTTTTTGAAAAGAGAAAGAGTGGAAATAAATTCAAAGAATTAGAAATTTCCAAAAAATCTCATCTCATTTTTTTTAGATGCGGAATCCAACATAGGCCACCAATTAGAAAGTAACCAAGGAATCGAGAAAAGAAATATAAGCATAGAGCAAAATATATGATATGCAAATATTTTATTTCTAGCACCGTGTTCTCAAATTAACGTGTCCCACCGGGTGTGCCAGCTTGATGGACCGCGCTTCTGCTCGGTTCTACCGAGGTCGGCGGACGTGGGAGTCCGTTGGGTCCGACCCTTTCGTAACCGGGGGCAAAGGCGCGCATCAACATTTTTGTTGTGTGGGTGTGCTAGATTTTCTATTTTTACTCGGAATTGCAAGTGGTGATCCGGAGATCAACCTTCGCAAGTAAAAAAGAAATCAACTTCTTTCAAGTTTTCCATTGCACATATATTTAAGAAAAGAGACATTTTTCTTGGTTTGCCGTGAAAGGCGAATTTTTTTTTTGGCATTTATAGCCGATTTTGGCGCCGATTTCTGGCGTTTATAGCCGATTTTGGCGTTTATAGCCGATTTACAATCCTTATCAATAATGAAAGACAAGAGTTGTGATTTTTGTCTCTTTTGAAAAAATACAAACTACAATTAAAAGCAAGAAAAGGAGGATCTAACTTCTCAGGAGATTGTGGGGGACCCGTTCAGATTGACGGTCGCAAGCCATATGTGGGCTTCGCCATCATCCATGCAGATGAGAACAGAGGATGCTATTGATTCGCTTGGCTTGGCTATAACCTCAGGTTTTTAGAGGACAAAGACCAAAAGGAGGTCCTATGTCCAATAAAAAACCGAGTAGACGGGCTGAAAACCCACATCTAAGCCATTGGAGGCAGAAGGAGAAGGCAAGGACCTTGGGGGGGTACCCCCAAGGGACTTTTGTCACCTTGTAGCGGTGGTCGGTGTAGGATTTCCGTAGAGTTTTCTCTCTTAGATTTCTGGTGCCTCTTTCTGTCTGAGTTTCTGGATTTTCTGCAGTCTATTGTCTGTGTGTTTATGATTTTCTCCCTCTTTTCTTCTTGGAGAGCTCTCCTATTTATAGGCTTTTAGGTAGCCATTTAGGAGGGTTATGGGCTTTTATTGTCATTAAGCCGCATAATGGGAGGAGTTACAGGATTTAATTCTTTATTTTGTAACTCTTTTTTCTTGGCTTCTGATTGGCCGGAGGAGATTGAGGGCATTTAATCGCCTTTAATCGCCATGATGGGAGGAGTTTCATGGGTTAAATGCCATGAATCTCTTGACTTGTAACTCTCGGATGCTTGCTTCTGATTGGTCCATCCAAAGAAATGGATTAATGACTGTAATAAAGCTAGTCAATTAATCGCATTAAGTGGTCGCCGAGCAGTTGAAGAGTCGCAGGCCGTGCCGCGTCTTTTGGGATTCTTCTGGCAATGATCATCGATGGATCTTCATGTAGATCGACATCGGATGACCATGTGACTTCAAGTGTTGGTTGCCAACAGCGGGTCAGTGCCATCTGTCCTGTCGATTTCTCGATCGGTTGGGTAGAAAGCACACTTTTTTTGATTGACCGGGTGGCGATCAATGTTGTTTTCGATACTTTTGATGATTGACCCGTGTTTTTTACGGATGTCAGAGGATTTGGTGCCTCAAAAGTATGAGTTTTGGAAACTACCAGAGGCCGGACGCTTCGAATCGCGAAAAAATGGCGAAAACCGGGGTTTCCGGGGCCTTCCCGGCGATCCCGGGCTCCAGGGTCGCAGGGGCCTGTGACCCTGGGGGGGTTTTCCCCCTTTTTGTCCCGTTTTGTGTCCGTTTTTGCTGTTTTTCGATTCTTTTTTCTTCTGTATTTTTCCTTGACATTTTTGACCATTTATTGGCTTGATTTTCCTGTAGGAAACCTGATAAGAACCCTTGCATTTTGGTTTGCAAAGTTTCTAATTTCCTGAGAAAGCCGAAGACTTTGTCGCGCAGAGCTGCCGATTTTCCATCAGAAGCTAAAACTGGGTCAAACGATGTCGGAATGACCTGAAATTTGGTGTGAAGCCTCCTGAGCAATAAATAAGACCAACCATAGGCTTTTGTTTGAGTTTTGAAGCCGTTTGGGGTCCTATCACCAGTAGACTCGCTTTTGTCGCGATGAAGATGTCGCGGTTTGATGTGCGGTCAACCGATGTCTGATTAACTTGAAATTTGACAGGGAACCCATTGGAGTCATTTTAAGATGATCCATAGGCTCTGTCTTGGAAACCATGGTCCCGGAGAGCTTTGCCGCCAAGAGGCCTGATTTGGCTTCCGAGCGTCAAACTATGGTCAAATGTTGTCGAAATGACCTGAAATTTGACGTGCAGCCCTTTGTAAGCATTTTGAAGTCGTCCATGTGCTCTATCTGATGAGTGATGGCCTCGGCGGTTCTTGCTGCCGAGAGGCTTGATTTAGCTGTTCAAGGGTTGATGTAGGGTCAAACGTTGTCGGTTTGACTCGGAACTTGACGTGGAGCCTTTTGGATGTATTTTGAGACCATCCATCGGCTCTGATCGAAGATTTGGTGTCTCCGATGCTTTCGCCGCCGAGAGCTCCTTTTCGGCTGTCGGAGGAGCGAAGTTAGGCCAAATGATTTTGAAATGGCCCGAAACTTCTTGTGTACTCCTCTTTTGGCTGTCTTAAAGGATCTTGCAGTTTTTGTTTGATTCTGACAAGATTTGATTTTTTGGAAGTAGCATTGCCTATTTATGGCAGGTTGCAACTTCATGTAGCTCTTTGGATCTTGAAGAGGCAAAGTGACATTTTTGGTGTCAACATGGAGTGTCTCCCATGCTCAATATCATCATCATCATCATCATCATTTCTTCAGTATTGGTTAAAAAGATATGCTCCATACTGTTGTGCAGCACTACCATACCCATGACCATATTCAGATTGTTCTTGATAAGATGATGAACTATCTTGATCCCCTGTAGATTGTCCTTGGTGATTATGCAGAAATGGCATGAAATAGCCATGAGGGGCATATAAAGGTCGTTGGGGATCATGTGGTGGTGGGGGAAGCCTCCCTTGCTCAATTAATATCTGTTCGATAGACATTATCGGTGTTGGTGAAGGGGGTACCCAATTAGGGTCATATGAATAATTCATATATTGTCCATACATGGCACCTTGTTGGCCAACATAACCTTATGATGACTATGAGTACCTTCCCCCGCTCCTTGCCCAGCAGCGTCACTACTTCTCCATGTCTGTCCAACATGTCTGACATAGCCACGGTGAGGATCTAACTCGGTAGCAGTAGGAAAATGCTCAACCGTCTCATAAGTGACAGGCTCATCATCTCTATAATGACCCTCATCCCCGGGAGAGTCAGGTGGAATTCCTATTGATGATGAAGAAGTGGAAATACTTGACTCACTCTCCTCGTCCACGTCCCGTCCCCTTGGCTCACTTGATCAGGCACGCGCCCCTATTGTATTGTCAAGTTTATTTCTTCCAACCTTTCTGAGGCCCTCACTAGCCCAGGCCTATCCCCAGTCAAGTCCTCCATCAACCCCTCTAACTCTGGGTCTTGGTCTAACATCGGTTCTTCTTGTTCCTCCAGCCATTGACCTAACACAGTACCCTCTTCTGAAAATTTATAGTCCAAATTAATTGGAAAAAAATAATCCCGGTGATCCTCAAACTGTCCTCTCCTTCTATTTTTACTCCGGAGCTTGAGGTTGTAGTGGATGTAGACCAATTTATTTAGCTTCAGCATTGTTAATCTATTTCTTGGTCTTGTGTGGATAAAGGAGAATGTGCTCCAGTTTCTTTCACAATTGGAAGACGATGTTGTTTGACTAAGGACTTTAATAGCAATCATCCTTAGTGCAGGAGCACTCTCTCTATAATTCAACCACCATTCAGCTGAAAAAAAAATAGAAATGATATTAGAGTTAATAAAATAATAATAAGTCCTTGAATAATATAGAAATGACATTACAAATTTACAATCAATACCGGGAATGGTCTGTGTGATAGCTTTCCGTGCAGTCGTCGTTCCAAAGCTTACAGCACGTACATTGTATATATCAATCTGAAGACATTAACATATTAAAATAAATTAGAGAAATTACAATGTTATACTTTTTTCCCTAATTAGCCTACCTGATTAGTAGCCCAAATTGCTTCATCTGTATTCGCTGTCAGTCTTTCAATTACATTTTTTAATCTCAAACGGATTTCATCAGATATACGTCCATCCGAAAATTATGGATTAAAAAGTATCCTGTAAAAGTACCAATGAATTTTAGTCAATGATAAATTAATATAGTGAGGCCAAATTGAATACAACAATTCAAATATTAAAGGAAATAGCCTTTACTTACCAGCAATGTGTAAATCATGTTTCAATTATCGTCCCCATCGATCGTCGATGATCTTCCAATACTTTTTGTAATATCTACAATCTGCTTGAATAGCCAGCTTTGATCTCTCCACTCATGTAAGAAGCCCATTGTTGGCTTATCAACGCCGTCAACCAATCGAAGAACCTTTATTAGGGGATCAAAAACATTCAAAACACCATTCACATGAGGCCAAAATTTGTTGGACTCAATTGTTTTACATTCTTCTATTGTAATGGGACTTGGCCTCTTTCCCCATTTTGAATCATGAACTCTTGTGATTTTATTAATTGCAGAAGTCCTTCTCTATGCTTGTAAACACTTTTGATGGCAATAAAGTGGGTGGCAAATCTAGTGATGCCTGGCCGCAGTAGTTCTTGGTTGTCTGTATGTATTTTCATCATGGGAATGAGTCTATATGACTGATAAAGAAAATTGGTGATCTGCTTTATCTTACCAATCACTTGCTTCATGACTTTTCCTTTTGCAATATCTTCAAGCATTAAATCCAGGCAATGTGCTGCACATGGAGACCAGAAAATCCTTGGCCTTTGTTTCATAAGCATCATTCATGTAGCCTTCATGTTTGCAGCATTATCGGTAACCACCTGAACTATACAATCTACCCCAATTTCTTCAATCACCTCATTCAATAATCTATTAATATATTTTACATCTTGAATGTAATCAGTTGCATCAACTGATTTGATAAACACCGTACCCACAGACGAGTAGACTAGAAAATTCAAGAGATGACGATGTGTAATGGTCGTCCACCCATCGCTTCTTATTGTGCAACCACTTTCCTTCCATGCCCATTTGAAAGTTTCCACCCAAGCCTGTAACTCATCAAACTCTTTCTCAACACAGACATGCCCAATCTCATAAGGGGTGGGTGCCTTTATACTTGGACAATGTTCTACAGCTGTATCTAATATGGTAGTGAAATAAGGAAAAGATGACTTGTTGGGAGGAATGCCTCCATCCAAAAAAAACTTCCCAGTTGCTCTCACTAGATTATCTCCTGCTTTACCAAACTTACCCTTTAGTGCTTTTATGATGCCTGGCTATTTTGATGTTGGTTTTTTATAAGCAAATGGGTCAGTTGGCCCCACCACATCTGGCCCATGAGGTGCCTATGTAGGAGGTCTTTCAACCTCCTCAATGTCTGGATCTTGACGGGGTTGTTTGTGACTAAATGCCTGATGCAAACTCGCTCCCCCCGATCCGGATGAACCACCCTACTCATATTGGCTACCTCTAGCTGCTGCTTCATATTGCATTCTTCTCCTTTCTTCCTCCTCCTGAAGTGACCTTACACTTTTGAAAGAAACTGCAAATCAAATCTGAACATCACTAGCGGAAGACATTCATGGCTAATTTGTAACATGACAGATTTTTTAAAATCTGATTTGGCAGCATAAATCAGCCATAGTGATCGCTTAAGAACTCCATGAATTCATGACCAACAAGTGTATAATTAAAGGAGAATGAAGAAGACTATTACCTTGAAGATTTGTAGACTTCAAATCTCTGAAAAAATAGATCCAAAGGGACGAACTCAGACTTGCAATTAGCAAACAAATTGCTGGAATTTTCTACAGTAGTATTGCCTTTGATCTTCTTCTCTATCTCACTTCTAAATCTGATTGGCTAAGATGGTGGGATCTTAATCTAGGAATTGAGAACTATTTTTCTAAGGAAAAATCTCAGACCTTGAGCTCTCTTCAAAGAAGAAGAAAGCAATCCAAGGCTGGACGTGATGGACTCTTTCTTGCACTCTCTTAGTGTTGGACGTCTAAGGGAAAGACCACTCTCCTTTTATAGAAACTTTGGAAACCTTTCCTAAAAGTTTATCTCTTCTAATTCTTATAGATGTCCTAAAAGGAAAGTATAATCTTAAGATTTATTTCATTTTAGAAACACTCCAATTAGAAAAGGAAACTAAGGAACTTCCCATAAACTTTAGCAATTAGCAATCCTAGTTGCACAACACTTACTAATTTAAATTTCTAATCCAAAAAAAGAAACTTTCTTATAAGAAAATTAATTCAAAGAGGAGTCCAACCTTCCAAGTAGAGAGACCTACTCAAAGTTGGAAACCTTACCCATGGAAATCCCATTATGGACGTCCCACATACTAATGCACACCATGGCCCACTTACAATTCATCTAGAATTAAATTCATGTATGCCATCAAAGGCCTATTTGAATTTAAACTCAAAATTATTTTTCACTAAAACAATATCCAAACGTTATCTAAACATTTTAGGAAACCATGCCAATCTTGGAAAGTGACTAGAGAAGGGACCAAAAGACATATTTGCCCTTGGCTCCAAAATGACCAAAATGTCCAAGCTAAAACCATAGCAACATTAAGACCATTTTAACCTTAACTCATTCCACTAAAGAGTTATGGTTGAACTCCAGGAACAAATATATAATATAATAAGCTCGTCATAAAATGACAGGTGTCTTCGACCTACTAAGTGTAATGACCTGAATGCCCCTCTATGTAACATCCATAATCAAGTCAGGTTATCACATGTACTATCAACCTTCTCGATTACATCTTAACCTTAGAACTTCATATCCTTAACATAATCATCATCCGGATATCAATCTCTTGGTCCAAGGAGCGACCCACAAGTTCAATATCCATATGGAACATCCATATACTAAGATCTTAGATTTTGATGATTAATCGGATAATTCTAAGGGGACTGATCATTCCATCATTAGATGGCATAGATTCTTTATTGCATCTGCACGTCCTAACTGATCAAGTCCGAGTACCCAAAACACAGAGCTGTTGACCCATGAAAAGAATCTCACCCATAGTGAATTAAAGCACAAGAACTTGACTTCGTCAGTTCATCCACAAATGCTCAAGATTAAGAGCACTGGTCACTTAGTAGCATGAGGTGACTTGATCTCTCTCTGTGATAGTACTATTTTAGAGATCACACCTACCATGGTCCTGTTCAATGCATTGCATATGCACTAATGAGATAAATCCGGGAAAGCCCTCCCATGACTTAAGTAAGTCATCCTGAATACAGGAGAGTCTCTCATTATAACTTATACCAAGATGAAGTGCCCAGCTCTATCTCTCAGTTATGAACAAATATGTTGTTTCCAATGTCCATGAATTAGACCTATCTGTGCGTAGACACTACACACCTAATTCATTTACTAGAGACAATGGGCATTACACAACCATACATATATACATGTTTAAGAGAAAAGAGTATTTCCATTAAATAACCAGTAAATATCCAGTAACAAAAGATGAGAGTGCAGCTAGTGGGCTTTAGGGCATACACCAATCCCAACAAACTCCCACTTGCACTAAAGATCACTACTTCCTAACCTAACACCCATAGACTCAACATGAGAAGTGAAGACTTTCTCAGTAAGAGTCTTAGTGAATGGGTCAGCTAAGTTATTCGCCGAAGCAATATGCTCCACCACTATTTCTCCATCCTGAATGAATTCCCGGATCAAGTGGTACTTTCTCTGAATGTGCTTGCCTTTCTTGTGATTCCTGGGCTCTCTGCACTGTGCTACAGCACCAGTGTTATCGCAGTACATGACAATCGGTTTTTGTACTACAAAAACAACTCCTAATTCCAATAGGAATTTTCTTAGCCATACTGCTTCCTTCGCAGCTTTCCATGCCGCCACATACTCTGCTTCCATGGTAGAATCAGCAGTACAGGATTGCTTGACACTTCTCCATGATATAGCCCCTCCTGACAAAGTAAAGACGTACCATGAGGTAGACTTTCTGGCATCACTATCAGATTGGAAATCAGAGTCTGTATACGCCAAAGGCTTTAGATCATCTGCTCGAAAGGTTAGCATATAATCTTTCGTTCTCCGAAGATACTTGAATATATGCTTAACAGCTGTCCAATGCATAGGTCCAGGATTTGACTGATATCTGCTAACCATGCCAACGGCAAAGCAAATATCTGGTCTAGTACATAACATAGCATACATGAGGCTTCCAACAGCGGATGCATATGGAACTCTCCTCATGTTCTCTATCTCTTCAGATGTCTTTGGACATTGATCTCAGGACAATGGTACTCCATGTCTAGAAGGTAGGAGGCCCTTCTTGGAGTCATGCATGTTAAACTTGACCAATATTTTTTCAATATATGAAGATTGGGATAAGGCTAACATCTTATTCTTGCGATCACGCAAAAGCTTGATCCCTAAGATATAGCTGGCCTCACCCAAATCCTTCATCTGAAATTGAGAGGATAACCAAACCTTTGTGAATGACAATAAACCTACATCATTTCCTATCAGTAATATGTCATCTACATACAGAACCAAAAATGCAACTGCTTTTCCACTTTCTTTTTTATACACACATGGTTCATCAATGTTCTGATCAAAGCCAAAAGATTTGACTGCCTGATTAAACTTGATGTTCCATGCTCTAGATGCTTGCTTAAGTCCATAAATGGACTTCTTAAGTTTACAAACCATGTTATCTTGGCCACTAGCAATGAAGCCCTCTGGTTGCATCATATAGATGCATTCGTCAAGACTTCCATTAAGAAAAGTTGTCTTGACATCCATCTGCCATATCTCGTAGTCATAATGACATGCGATGGCTAAGAGAATCCTTATGGACTTAAGCATAGCCACTGGTGAAAAGGTTTCCTCATAATCGATACCCTCTTTTTGAGTATATCCTTTCGCCACCAGTCTTGCTTTGAAGGTTTCCACCTTCCCATCCACTCCTCTCTTCCTCTTGTAGATCCACTTGCACCCTATGGGTTTAATCCCTTCAGGTGCATCTACAAGTTCCCAGACTTGATTGGAATACAAAGAATCCATTTCAGATTTCATCGCTTGCTGCCACATGTCAGCATCTATATCCGTTACTGCTTCATCATAACTCGTAGGATCCTCAACCAGATCTTCAGAGTCTGTCTTAAAAGACACTCCTAGATATCTTTCTGGCTGTCTAGAAATTCTCCCACTACGACGAGGCTCCGGAGTGTTCAAAGGAATATCTTGTTCATCTACCGCCTCAGGATCTGGTACAGATGTTATAGGACATCCCGGAAGAATCTCCTCAAGGGTTTCTTTACAACTAAGCTCTTGGTGCATCATACAATCATCCTCCAAGTACCTAGCATGAGTGCTGATGAGCACTTTTTGCTCCTTTGGATGATAAAAGATGCCACCTCTCGTTCCCTTAGGATACCTAATGAAGTAGCACATTTCCGATCTGGGTTCCAGCTTGGTAGCTTTATCATTCAGTACACAGGCTGGACAACCCCAAATGTGGATATGTCTTAAACTAGGTTTTCGACTTGTCCACATTTCTTGGGGTGTCCTAGGTACTGATTTAGAAGGTACCAGATTTAAAATATATGCTGCTGTTTCTAGGGCACATCCCCAAAAAGATATAGGCAGGGTTGCATGACTCATCATGGACCTTAACATATCGAGAAGAGTACGGTTTCTTCTCTCTGCTACACCATTTTGCTGGGGTGTACCCGGTGCAGACAACTGAGACACAATCCCATGTTGTGTGAGGTACTCTTTGAACTCACCCAGGAGGTACTCGCCACCTCGATCAGATCGAAGGGCTTTGATATGTTTCCCTAGTTGTAGCTCCGCCTCAGCCTTAAATTGCTTGAACTTATCAAACGCCTCAGACTTGCGTCGCATTAAGTATACATATCCATACCTAGAGTAATCATTGGTGAAGGTGATGTAATACTCATACCCTCCTTGAGCCGGTTTGTTCATAGGACCACACACATCAGTGTGAATCAATTCTAATAACTCCTTTGACCTTAGTCCCTTTCCAGAGAATGACCGTTTGGTCATCTTTCCCTTGAGACAAGATTCGCACTGAGGAAAAGGTTCGAAATCTAATGAGCTTAAAGGCCCATCTTCTACCAACCTCTGAATCCGTTTTAGGTTAATGTGACCCAAACGTAAGTGCCAAAGATATGTGTCATTGATTGAAGATACCTTCCTTTTAAGGGAAGTTGAGTTTTCTTGTTATACATTATGCAGTGTGGGAGCAATAAGATATATATAAAATAAGTTGTCATGTATTCTACCGGAACATATAATATTTCCATCTCTACTGATATCAATACCAGAATGGAAAGAAACTGAATAATTAAATTCAATTAATCTGAAAACTGAAATTAAATTCTTCCTCATGTCCGGAACATAGAAAACATTATTTAAAACTAATATCCTATCACATGAAAAATGTAAGGTAACAACTCCTACTGCAACTGCCCAAACTTTAGCTCTAGTTCCGACTCTAAAGGCAAACTCTCCTTTCTCAATCCTCTACATTATCTGAAACCCCTGCAATGAATTGCAGATATGATTAATGGCTCCTGAGTCTACTATCCATGAGTCAGTAGAATCAACCACTAGACAAGTTTCAATGTAGTATGAAAAAGATGTACCTTTCTTAACTGAGGCTAGGAACTTGGGACAATCTTTCTTCCAATGACCTTTGAGGCCACACTTGAAGCATTTCCCTTTGGGCTTTCCATCTGTACCTTTGTCCTTCTTATTACCAGTATTGTCCCTTTTCTGCCCTTTTCCCTTATTCTTCTTCTTCTTAAACTTTTTCCCTTTCGGGTTTAGTTTAGAGGAAGACTGGAAAAAGTGAACTTGGGCTTTGGGCTTCATAATGGCCTCCGCCGCCTGGAGTTCTTTCATTAACTCAGGTAGAGTCATGTCCATCTTGCTCATATTGAAATTAAGCTTGAGCTGATTGAAAGAGTCCGGCAAAGTTTCGAGAATCATATCAGTTTGACTCTCTGCATCAATCTCAGCCCCTAGAATCTCAGCTACATTAAAACAATCCATCAGCTTGAGCATATGTTCTCTGACAGGTGTTCCCTCAGCCATCCTAGTATTCATGATTGTCCTCATAGCAGCTTGCCTAGCTGGCCTGCTCTTGTTTGCGAACATCTCAGACACGGACATCATGATTTCATAGGCTGTGTCCATATGCTCGTGCTGTGTTTGCAACACGTTGGACATGGAAGCGAGCATGTAGCATTTAGCCATGCTATTCGCTTTCTTCCATTTCCTCTCAGCCTCTAACTAGTCATCAATAGAATTAGCATCAATATCAGGACAGGTTTCCAGCAAGACATACTTGTACTCCTCAGCAGTGAGTACTATGTCAAGATTTCTTTTCCAATCTACATAGTTAGGGCCAGTCAGTTTGTTCTCACGAAGAATGCACATCAGCGGACTAAAAGAATCTTTACCCATCTCTCTCTGGATATGAAACGGTTTATAATTAAACATGCAGTATATATATAATATGCATATGGTGCTTGTTATAAAAGGAAAAACAAAGCACAAAACTTTTTACATTATTCAACCCCAATCATAATGTATCAGTGTTTCAACCTCCTCATAGACCCTCCATCGAAGGGATGGCCGAGCCTACAGTCACGTTGAATTAAGGCATACTTGTTTGGATTATCACTATCTGGACACACATATCCAGTGGTAGTCCAATCACTGATTGGTTTGGCCTCATATGACAAATAACCCTTAACTCCTAAGGAGAGGTCATTACCGTCTTATATCAAGTGTATAAACATCTCTTATGAAATTTCCCAGAATGTCTATGATTAAGTCCTCTAAAGGGAAGAGACTTTTATCCTTTCTAGAAGTGAACTTGAGTAAAGAGGTCCACCGAAGGGATGGCCGCTCCCACCAACACTTCATTGACATTCTATAGAAGTGATCTTTAGTAAAGAACTCCATCGAAGGGATGGCCGCTCCTACTAACACCTCATTATGAATATTCACATTAGTTCACCCATTAACCCATCAAAGCGGTCTTTAGTAAAGAACTCCACCGAAGGGATGGCCGCTCCTACTAATACCTTAATGAGATAACATGAACCGAAAATGGAAGGCCGTGGGGTCTTTCCAAAACCCCTCTCCCACTTGATTATTTATCACTAGGGTTTATACTTTTTGACCTTTATATTGTTTTACTCAAAAGTTCTTTTTAAATCTAGCAAACTTGGTTAATTAAATTTATGACTCAATGACTTAAGTCATCTTAAAAATAAGTAACCTTTGCTTTAAACCATTTGAGCAAATCCCTTTAAAGAATCAAAGACCTAACTTGGGTTATAAAAACCCATAGGTAGCATCTAATTAGATTTTAGTTTAGCCTCTTTTGGAAACCAAGGGTACCAAGATAAACTAAACCCTATCCAATTTTAAACCTTAGACAAATAGAAGGTGCTGGTCTAAGTTCTGTTTAAAACAATTTGCCAAACTAAAAACAATCTAATATATAAAAGATGCCGATTTTAGAACCTAATGGTGGCCATGTTTCTAGGTGACAATTATAGCAATTATATAAAGCATTCATCCATGCATTCTATATATAAGAGCAAATAAAAGTATGCAATCCTTGGTGGCTCCCTGCTCTTCGAACTTCTAATCCTTATCGAACTAGGACATCAAGAATAGATCTCATCTTTCACCAAGAAGTCTTGTCTCCTCCACCACTAAGGAATCCGGTTACATGCAACATTTCTTGCTTGAAACTTTCTTCTTCTTGCTTGTTCCAATAAATTAAATTTATACAAGCAAACCCATAAAAAACAAAACCCCAAATTACATTGGAGATACCTATGCTTTTCAAGAAAGCTTACATCAAGACTAGTTGGAATAAAAGTAAAGAAAGAATTACAACTTCCTATGATTGCTAAACGCGCAATCGTACACTTTTCAACTATTGAAAAAACATCCAAATCCACATAACAATCATGCGAACCATCAAGGATGCAATACATGGCTGCAAACAAAGAGGTTAGTGCATGCAAAAACACTATGTGCATCATTAAACAAATCTGGAAAATAAATTCCAGCAATGTTAATGAAACTTGCACACTACATGCATCACAACATAACTTTAGTAGGGTGCCACCATGCCCATAATCAATCTAGGATTAATTATACACAACATGGGATCATGATTTCACATGGAGTGGCTCTGATACCACTGAAAGAAACTGAGATTCAGATCTGAACATCACTAGTGGAAGACATTCATGGCTAATTTGTAACATGACAGATTTTTTAAAATCTGATTTGGCAGCATAAATCAGCCATAGTGATCGCTTAAGAACTCCATGAATTCATGACCAACAAGTGTATAATTAAAGGAGAATGAAGAAGACTATTACCTTGAAGATTTGTAGACTTCAAATCTCTGAAAAAATAGATCCAAAGGGCCGAACTCAGACTTGCAATTAGCAAATAAATTGCTGGAATTTTCTGCAGTAGTATTGCCTTTGATCTTCTTCTCTATCTCACTTCCAAATCTGATTGGCTAAGATGGTGGGATCTTAATCTAGGAATTGAGAACTATTTTTCTAAGGAAAAATCTCAGACCTTGAGCTCTCTTCAATGAAGAAGAAAGCAATCC
Source organism: Litsea cubeba (assembly GCA_012931725.1). Lineage (NCBI taxonomy): Eukaryota > Viridiplantae > Streptophyta > Magnoliopsida > Laurales > Lauraceae > Litsea > Litsea cubeba. The sequence goes on from CM022951.1 coordinate 18,192,382, forward strand.
AAGGCTAGACGTGTGGGACTCTTTCTTGCACTCTCTTAGTGTTGGACGTCCAAGGGAAAGACCACTCTCCTTTTTATAGAAACTTTGGAAACCTTTCCTAAAAGTTTATCTCTTCTAATTCTTATAGATGTCCTAAAAGGAAAGTATAATCTAAAGATTTATTTCCTTTTAGAAACACTCCAATTAGAAAAGGAAACTAAGGAACTTCCCATAAACTTTAGCAATTAGTAATCCTAGTTGCACAACACTTACTAATTTAAGTTTCTAATCCAAAAAGGAAACTTTCTTATAGGAAAACTAATCTAAAGAGGAGTCCAACCTTCCAAGTAGAGAGACCTACTCAAAGTTGAAAACCTTACCCATGGAAATCCCATTATGGATGTCCCACATACTAATGCACACCATGGCCCACTTACAATTTGTCTAGAATTAAATTCATGTATGCCATCAAAGGCCTATTTGAATTTAAACTCAAAATTATTTTTTCACTAAAATAATTCATCCAAATGTTATTTAAACATTTTAGGAAACCATGCCAATCTTGGAAAGTGACTAGAGAAGGGACCAAAAGACATATTTTCCATTGGCTCCAAAAATGACCAAAATGTCCAAGCTAAAACCATAGCAACATTAAGACCATTTTAACCTTAACTCATTCCACTAAAGAGTTATGGTTGAACTCCAGGAACAAATATATAATATAATAAGCTCGTCATAAAATGACAGTTGTCTTCGACCTACTAAGTGTAATGACCTGAATGCCCCTCTATGTAACATCCATAATCAAGTCAGGTTATCACATGTACTATCAACCTTCTCGATTACATCTTAACCTTAGAACTTCATATCCTTAACATAATCATCATCCGGATATCAATCTCTTGGTCCAAGGAGCGACCCACAAGTTCAATATCCATATGGAACATCCATATACTAAGATCTTAGATTTTGATGATTAATCAGATAATTCTAAGGGGATGATCATTCCATCATTAGATGGCATAGATTCTTTATTGCATCTGCACGTCCCAACTGATCAAGTCCGAGTACCCAAAACAGAGAGCTGTTGACCCATGAAAAGAATCTCACCCATAGTGAATTAAAGCACAAGAACTTGACTTCGTCAGTTCATCCACAAATGCTCAAGATTAAGAGCACTGGTCACTTAGTAGCATGAGGTGACTTGATCTCTCTCTGTGATAGTACTATTTTAGAGATCACACCTACCATGGTCATGTTCAATGCATTGCATATGCACTAATGAGATAAATCCGGGAAAGCCCTCCCATGACTTAGGTAAGTCATCCTGAATACAGGAGAGTCTCTCATTATAACTTATACCAAGATGAAGTGTCCAGCTCCATCTCTCAGTTATGAACAAATATGTTATTTCCAGTGTCCATGAATTAGACCTATCTGTGTGTAGACACTACACACCTAATTCATTTACTAGAGACAATGGGCCTTACACAACCATACATATATACATGTTTAAGAGAAAAGAGTCTTTCCATTAAATAACCAGTAAATATTCAGTAACAAAAGATGAGAGTGCAGCTAGTGTGCTTTAGGGCATACACCAATCCCCTTACGAGGTGCCTGTGTAGGAGGTCTTTCAACCTCCTCAATGTCTGGATCTTGATGGGGTTGTTTATGACTAAATGCCTGACACAAACTCGCTCCCCCCGATCCGGATGAACCACCCTGCTCATAGTGGCTACCTCTAGCTGCTGCTTTATATTGCATTCTTCTCCTTTCTTCCTCCTCCTGAAGTGACCTTACAGTTTCTCTCCTATCCCTTGTCATTTCCGGGTATTCATCGTCATCATCAGAGGAACCAAATACCTCTTCTCTGCATGCTTCAAGTTCCTCGATTCTTCTACTTTCTTGTACTACTTTTTTTTTGTGCAATTGCCTTAAGGAGCCCCTGCATTTCAGCTCTCACATTTGGTGGCACTTTCGGACATTTTATCACCTGTCCTGATACATGTGCCAAATGTTGTTTCAATCATGTAATCCCCACATTGAGAACCTTTTCACAATAATTACATTTTATTTTGCTTTTACTTCCTACTGCTTCACCGTGACTCCATACTGGATCTATGTCAGGCACCATTGTTCCTATAAAATAAGAAATTCATATAATAGTAATACTCTAACAACAATTATAGATTTAATAAAATCATTTTCAAAGTCCTAAGCCTTTGGTAGTTAAAGTATCATAAATATTAAATACACTTGAACAATTATTTTTAGAAAAAACTAAAGATTTAATAAAAACATTTTCAAAGTCCTAAATATATAGATCTAGCATAAAAGTATGTAAATCAATCATTTACATGCCATACAATGATCATGAATCATTAAAAGAACATATTTATGATGAAATCCCCAAAAAATAATATAATATAATTCAAATATTAGAAAATCGAAAAATAAAATAAAAATCTAAATGATGTTTATGACAATGAGGAGATGTAGATCTATCATCTACACACTATTAATAAGCATTTGGTATCATAAATACTCTAACAATTAACATCAATTATTTTTAAAAAAAATAAAGATTTAATAAAATCATTTTTAAAATCCTAAATATATAGATCTACCATAAAATTATGTAAATCAATCATTTACACACCATACAATGATCATGAATCATTAAAAGAACATATTTATGATGAAATCCCCAAAAAATGATATATTATAATTCAAATATTAGAAAATTCAAAAATAAAATAATTAAAATAAAAATCTAAATCATTTTTATGACTATGAGTAGATGTAGATCTATCATCTACACACTATTAATAAGCATTTGGTATCATAAATACCCTAACAAGTAATAATAATTATTTTTAGAAAAAATAAAGATTTAATAAAATCATTTTCAAAATCCTAAATATATAGATCTAGTATAAAAGTATGTAGATCAATCATTTACATACCATACAATGATCATGAATCATTAAAAGAACGTATTTGTAATGAAATTTCAAAAAAATGATATATTTTTATTCAAATATTAAAAAATCCAAAAATAGAAAAATTAGAAAAAAATACAAAATCATGTGTATGAGTAGATCTAGCATGAAAGTATATAGATCTAACTTAGTTCTAAGTGAAGAACACAACACATGTGACATTCTCATGATTTCCATGCTTCATCTAAAAAAAAAAAAAACACATAAATACATAATAAAATGCTTTAAGTTGATTTTCTCTTACCTTAAATAATACTTTCTTGAAGAAAATATGCAAGAGGGATGTGTGAATGTGTGGCTGGTGCTCTAAGGAGTATGGATATGAGAGGAGAGGGGAAGAAGATGGACATGAGAAAAAATAGGGTTTTTAGACTTTTTAACGGATCTCGGCCGATATTTTCAAAATATCGGCCGAGATCTCGTAATGGCCGATATGAACATCATATCGACCGATATCTCGCGATATTTTCGCGATATGATACCCGGTGTCACCGATACCGATATCTCAGCGAGATATCGGCTTGGTACCGGCCGATACCGGTTCATATCGGCCAATACAAACCAGTATCGGCTGGTTTTTTAAACCATGGCCTCGACTTCACATGTTGGGTCTGGCGTCTGGACGCCCGGAGGCAGAATGCCTCGGTGCGTTTGGATGGTTCTGGTGTCCCAGATGCCCAGAGGCAGAGTCTCCGAGTCGTCTTGGTTGGCTCTGACTTTCTCCAATTTAGCTTTGAATTATTCATCTTCGCCTAAAACACCTGCAAACATTAAAATAACACAAATAAGGTCATATGCTACCATTCCAAGGTGTAACAAAGTCATCATTGAGGAGTTTAAATAGTACATTTAAGCTCTCATCATAGAGCTACTCGGCTGCAAAGTGCTAGAAGTGGTAAAAGGAAAGACCATCTCATCAAACACCACATGTCTACTCATATATATATATATATATATTCTTTTGGTAATAGGGTACTCCAAACATTTATATCCCTTATGGTTGTGCCCAAGAAAAACACAGGGAATTGTCCAGAATAATAATTTTCCAAACTTGCAATGGCGAAGATAAGGAAAACAAATACACACAAAAGATCGTAAAATGGTATAGTCCGGAACTTTGTGAAAGAGCTTTTCATATGGAGAGATATTATTGAGCACACGTGTGGGCATTCGATTAATTAAAAAGACTACCGTATCAAATTCAGCATTCCAAAAAGAAAGGAACACCAGAATGTGAGACAGCCCAGTTTCGACTATATGTTGATGCTTTCTTTTGGCTAAACCATTTTGTTCTGGGGTGTGTGGAAACGAAATACGATGAGAGATCCCATTTTGAATTAAATTATTTTTAACACGATTGTTAGTGAACTCGCCACCACCATCAGATTGCAAAGACTTTATTTTGCAATCAAGCATATTCTCAACCAACGATTTAAAACTAAAAACACATCAAACACCCGAGATTTAAAATTAAGTGGAAATAACCAATAATATCTACTAAAGTCATCAATAAAAGTAACATAAAATCTAGCCCCACTAAGGGACGATGATGAGGAGTATCCCTCAACATCAGATTGGACTAATTCTAAAAGAAAAGAGGAAGAGGAAAATGAATTTTTAAATGGAAACCTTGATCGTTTCCCCATTTGACAAGCAGTACATACAACTTAAGCTTGGACTCCCCACGAAAAGAAAGAGAACGTAAGTTGTTGGAGAACCGAGTGTGAAGGATGTCCCAACTTGTGATGCCAGAAAGTGCTAGAGATGCGATTACTAAATGCCGACAAAGAAGCGATTGATTTATTCTAGTTGCATGAGTTCAAATAGAGGGGGTACAAACCATTACTGGTCAGTCCATGGAAGAGGATCTTCCCCATTTTGTTTTCCTTCACATAGAAACCAGAAAAAAGTAAAAATAAAATAACAATCATTATCTTTAGTAAACTGGGACAATGATAGTAGATTATGAGAAATATTTGGCACATGTAAGATATTACGTAAAGACACAATATTACGATTAAATAAATAATGAGAGGAGTCGTTGTAAGAGATAGAAAGTCCCTTTCCACTTCCAACTGTAAGATTGTCATTACCCATATATTCGACATGATTAAAAAGATTGTTGAGATCCGGTGTCACATGATTGGTAGCTCCCGTGTTTGTGAACCAAGTGGCTTCTCCTTGTTTAACAGCAACCATAGCCTGAAGTTTCTCTCGTGGTTGTCGCCCTTGGAAAGAGATACCCAACCTATTGAAATAGTCAAGGGCAGAGTGCCCTATGCGATTGCAGACCTGACATGTGGGAGCAGAGTGCTTTGGACTTTGATGTGAAGTGGATGAAGAGCCGCATCGAGAGTTGGAGTTACGGCCACGACCAATACCACGGTTAGTAGACCGCCAACAGGAGCCAGATCGTCCACTAAAAATAGGTGTGTATAGCGCAGTAACATGAGTTGCGGTGGCAAAAGTGAAATTATGCAACTCTAACCTTAGTTCAAATGTAAGCAGCTGGACAAATAACTTTTCAAAAGAAACTGGTGATTCGCGATTTGCAATGAAGGTATGAACAGAGTCAGACTTATGCTCTAATTCATTTAGGATTTGATAACATGTCATATTCAGATTCTAGCTAGGCAATAACTTTAAGGGCATCAACTATCCCTTTCATCCTATCAAGGTAATCCGTAATAAAAAGGCCACCCTTTTTTTTATTTTGAAGTTGCCATTTAAGTTACAATACTTGAGACCTAGACTGGATGAGATGTCATTTCTCCAGTCGCTAACCAAACCTCCTTAGTAGATTGGAGGCCAATGACTCTTTAAAGAACTCGAGTCGTAAGAGTGGCATTAATTCATAGAAGAACAAGAGAGTCATGTTCAATCCAGAGTTCATACACCGGATTTACGGTGGCGGTGGGCTTATTTTCTTTATCATAAAGAAATTGATCGGGGCAAGGTGCAGAGCCATCCTCATACTTCAAATTTTTCTTTTTTTTTTTTTAAAGAATTGAAAGAAATTGACTCTTCCATAGAAGGTAATTGTCACGATCCAATTTTATAGAGATTAAACTTGCAATGTTAGAAATAAAGACTATACCTTTAGAGGGATGAAAGCTAGAACCCACCATTGAATATAGACAAAATAGAAGAGAAACTCCATAGTGAAAACAGACGTAGGGTTCAACAACAAGTTTGAAGCACACCAGTTGGTGTTTGCAATAATTCCACACATGCAAGTGGTAACACAGAAACTACACATGTAGCTTGTTGCAGACCAGTACTACAGTCGTTGTTATTGTAGTAGTATGAATAACAACATCACTACTGAGTTGCTGCAATTGGTAAGTGCCAACATGCGTAGAGCCTACCCGTACTGAGCAGTTAAGAACACGATGTGGCAGAGAGCTTCGTATCACGTATCAACAAAGATGTGTTCTGCTAGAGAATAACCAACGCGTTGCACAGATCTACACAGATATGTAACGTGTCTCGCAAGAAAAGAGAGGATCGAAAAAAAAAAACACCTCCGATACAATTCAATGATCCTTGATCAGGCATGCATTGAGATCTTGTATTCATAGTAATTTATAATACAATGTATAGAGATTTGTGAGAACCTAAATCCTACATAGTAGGGATGTTACATGTGGATCTTATAATCAGGACCCTATATGTTAGGGATCCTATATGTCAAAGAAATCATTCAAGAGCCTTTCAGTTTCATTGTTAATGCATGTAATGTGATTTGAGTTCGTTGAAACTTTCCTTTCTATAGATTGGTAAGCTTATGAGTCCACATCTCTTGTTCTTTGGTTCTTGACTTTTGGGACATGTTATATATTTTGCACTTGACATTATTATTTCCTTTTTTTTTTTCAAAAATAAAAGTACCTAAGTCTTTTAACGTTTTTCTTATCGTACTTTGAATATGTTTTCCCTTTTTTGCAGTAGTAAGCAATAATATTTTTATTTTTAAATTCCACCACCTAGTTTTTTTTTTGTACAATTCTGATTTTCCTTACTCCTTAAGAACCTCTTTTTGGTAATCAGTTAATGTAAGTTTCCCTTTAAGAATCCATAATCCACATTCGTTCAATCTGTGCAAGACTCTTTCTTTCATTAATTTTAGGCCATTTGGACAAAAGACCCACACGCCAGTTCCATAGCTTTGCTTCCGCTATCTCGATCATGATTTTCCTACCCCTAGAGATAAAGGAAAGGTTCTTCCCTTTTGGGCCAGTTGTGGGGGAGGAGGGATTCGAACCACCGACAGTTGGTTAGTAACCACATGCTCTAATCCTCTGAGCTACGGGCCCCCACCCCGTCTCCACTGGATATGTTCTTGGAGTTCCTTAAAAAGGAACTAAATCAGTCTCTTTCATATATAATAATTGTATCTCCTCTAAGGGAAGGTTCTCTCCCTTCGTTTAACCACAGGCCTCCAAAGTTCCATCCCTCAATTCATAGCATACATGAAGATAGCTGTGGTGATCTACTCTCTCTCCACTCCCCAACTTCCATATAACTTCCTTAAAAAAAAGGGTCCCACTACGTAATTGAACTCCCCACTCTCCTCTAAACTAACTTCCATATAACTTCCTAAAAAAAAGGTCCCACTACGTAACTGATCAACTGATTTGATACTGGAAATACAGATAACATTGGGGAAAAAAGGACTACTAGAAGAGGAAAAGAAGAAGAAATAGAGGAGCATCAGAAAGAAAGAAGAAGAGGGCAATGACTCTAATTGTTTAGAATATAAAACAATGACGAAAAGCACTCCAGCAGCACCGTCACTCTTAGTGGTCAACCTGCAACTCCATCTTCGTTGCAGCAACAGCGCCTCTACCATCCGTTTTTCATCTTAGAGCAAGTAAGAGATAAACCCTTCCCCCTCCATCTACTCTCTGCGTACAAGCAATGAGGAAAAATATAGATAATAAAATGCTTCCAAAAACACGTCCTTTGCCTCTCTCTGATCAGACACAGGATGGTGGGCCAAACAGGGCCTACCTCGCACAGTTCCACCACCTACTAGGTCGCCCGTGGGTCCTCCTTCGAATCCACGGATCAGATTGGTCATCAGGTGGCCCACCTGGGTCCCGGTATCAACGCAAGAAAATCAAGCCCTCACCGAATCCTCCCATTAGATAATAAAATGCTTTCTAAAACACGTCCTCTCCCTCTCTTTGATCAGACGCTAGATGGTGGGCCAAACAATGCCCACCTCGCACGGGTCCACCACCTACTATGTCGCCTGTGGGTCCTCTTTCGGATCCACGGATCAGATGGGTCATTGGGTGGCCACCTGGGTAACGGTATCAATGCAAGAAAATCAAGCCCTCACCGAATCCTCCCATTAGATAATAAAATGCTTCCTAAAACACTTCCTCTCCCTCTCTCTGATCACACACTCGATGGTGGGCCAAACAAGGCCCACCTTGCACGGATCCACCACCTGTTAAGTCGCCCGTGGGTCCTCCTTCGGATCCACGGATCAGATGGGTCATCGGGTGGCCCATCTGGGTCCCGGTATCAACGCAAGAAAATCAAGCCATCACCGAATTGGTGGGCCAAACAGGGCCCACCTCGCATAGGTCCACCACCAACTGGGTCGCCCGTGGGTCCTCCTTCAGATCCACGGAACTGATGGGTCATCGGGTGGCCCACCTAGGTCCCGGTATCAATGCAAGAAACTCAAGCCCTCACCGAATCCTCCCAACCAAACACCCTTGAATAATCAGAACCAAACACCCAAATAAATTCAAATCCTCCTAAACAAACAACTTGGGTCCTCATATCCAAACAAGTTGAAAAGGGCTAGATGACCCAATATCCTGTCACCCAGATGTAACTCCGGATGATGGGGCAGGATTTGTCAGGCGCGGAAGCCTGGGCCATCAAGCACCTTGATCAGGGAGAGGGCATGTTTGAAGAATAAAAAACTATTTGGGTGTCTTGAACTGTGGGACCCAATGGGCGATCTGATCAGGGGATTGTGTTTTTTATTGTTTTTAATCAAATAGTCACATTTAATTAAAAGGCCTGGGCCATCCAGCGCTTTGATCGGGGAAAGGGCATGTCAGGAAGGGGAAAAATAAAACATTCACGTTTTTTGCACCTCCATCTAAACTTGATGGGTTGGAAAAATAAAATAGTAGGACTTTATGTTAGCATTGTTTTTTACATGTTCTCGACGTGGCATTGATCTTTCTTTATTTTTTCCAGATCTACAGCAGTTAACTCTATCATCAGACCATCAAGGCTCTAAGAAAAAACCCATCCTCACACCTTATACTAGAAGTTGGAAAAAGGGTGGATCTGTATTCCTGTTTGCAAACCGTCCGAGCAATAAATACTTCATTTTTATAGAATAAGGTAATCTTTTCTACTACTCCATACAATAATATCAAAATAGATGGAATACAATATGAGGCGTTGATTTTTTTTTTTAATTACAAGATCTACTAAAAATGATATAAGGGTTATGTTTAAATTTTTGTATCTTTCTTAGTGTATATTTTTTAAATTTTCAATCCATGCTTATGTTTACGAATTATAAAATTTTGTTTTATGGACTCCAAATAAATAGCTCCCGATCTAATCCCAATTCGAAGTTTAGGTTGCTAAATGTTTACTGTTGATAAACCAAAAATGACATAGGATTTAATGCCTTTCCAAATAAAACAACTGAAGGGATTGGGTACTGGGTCTAACTATAAGCTTGTGATTAATTAGATACCTAGGCATGATATTAGGCCCACTCATTTAATTATGGGTTTTAGTAAAAAAAAATATTATGATTACAATGTAGTAATAGGGTTTAGTTATGAATACTAGAATATCACATATGAGTGATATGAGTCATAAAAAATGACTCAACTGTTTACTAATTAAATTATTTAATAAAAATAATATGTATGAGTCTATGCATTTAGTGGTTATGTGGTCCGTGCATAGCATGGATGGACAGTATTATTTGTAGAAACTGATATTTTCCCTCAGTCACATCATAAAACGAAGCTGTGGACCCTATGGCATTGAAGCGACATTTATGGTCCCGAACTAAGGTCAACCGCGAAGTACTTGAAAGAAGGAGTTATGAATACTCGGCATGAGTATTTTGTTTGATATTGTCTGTGTCCTAATTTGTATATATTTTGAATTTCTGGAGGTTAATGTAACCGTTTCATTATTTGCATTTAGTTCTGTGGTCCGTGCGTAGCGCGAGGTTTTACTAGTAGAAAGAATTAGAATGGGAGAGGATCTTAGGCCGAAAGCATGGGCAACATCGTAGTCTTCACCGGAATCGTTAGCCAATCAAATAAACCGGAAGCTTTTTAACTTCGAGGATATCAAGGAAGTGTTCGCTGAATACTTCAAAGGACAAAAACAACCGCCACCAACCCCGCAAATCCCACTCATCTCCTCTAAAATGGGTGGTCCCATGAAGATTTTCATACCCTTGAACCTATGCATAATCTAGACCGTCCAATTGGTATCCATTTTTATATGTTTATCTGGAGAAAACGATATTGTCCTAATCATCTTATTTAAATTATTTGTGATCTGCCTTTTGCTTGATTTAACTCACTCATATCACGCACGCCCGAGGGAACTCATGGCCACATTGGACTGGATCTAGATGCTATTGAAGGCTTGTGGGTTGAATCCAATCCTAATTTCTTCGCACAATATTATCCATCGAGTGAGGACCAAATCAACGCAGCATGCTTATAGCAAATGTATATATAGATTGCCAATCACCTTCCTAGACCAGCGGTTTGAACCTTTGGTTGAAATCATTAGGTTGTGGGTTCGAGATCTGGCACCCGAGAGGGAGAGAGGAAAAAATGTATATATAGATTTGTAAATTTGTTGGGCCTAGACTTAAGTTTCAAGCTATGCACGGACTACAAAACCACCAAATGCACAGACTTATATGTATTATTTTTATTAAATTTATTAATTAGTAAACCTTTATTTGTCCTTCTTTTTGTTGCTAATTTGATATTTATATTTTTTTTTCCAGATGTTTTATTCTTTACGCGAGGTGTACATTGAGTTTGATGAAGCTCGAGCACATGTAAAAAATATTAAACTGAAGACATATTAACAATAAAACATCAGAATAAAGCAAGTAAATGTAGCTTTAATAACAAGGGGTTCACAATATATACATTCGTACGATTTATACAAATGAAAATACAATGAATTCAAATTTTAAAATGTTTACGTTAACCTCTAGAAATCCAAAATATGTACAAATTAGGACACAGACAATATCAAACAAAATATTAATGCCGAGTAATTGTAACTCCATCTTTCAAGTGCATTGCGATGGACCTATAGGCATAAAAAAAACTATGTTAATAATTAATAAATTATCATGTTAATGGTAAATAATCAATTGAAACTATCATAGTAGTCATCATAAGAGAACATTTTTACCTGAAATATGGAGATCGACTTTCATATGGTGTTGTTGTTGTTCAGTCCATCCTCTAAATCTCCTAGAGCCTTTACCATTGTAAGGTCTATCTCGATCTCTTCCAACATTTCCCCTAATTCCCTCATGTCTACGAAATTATTCTTGAGCTTGGCATGGATGTCTTGTACCGGCCAAGGAGGTTGTAGAGTGCTTACTATGGAACGTACCAGATCTGCAATATTCGGTTCAAATCCTTTTTTTTTTTCTGAGATCGTAGAATAATTGTTCTTTGTTTAGAAAATGTTCCCTAACACTTGTGCCTTGAACCATTTTATCTTTTCTGAACCGTATCCATAAGGGCTAAATATATTTTTCAAATGATTGTAATATGTCGACAAACTCCACTGCATGCCATGGTCGCAAGATCTCAAATATCATCCTTTTTGCAGCATCCCAAGATGGTGGCAATGTTTCAACAATTTTTATCATTATATATCTTTCAGGGATGAAGTTTCCACACACTCTCAGCCACTAGGCTAGTTGTATTTTGAGTGAACCATGCTTTGCTATTGGGGTGTCAAATTCAAATGGTTTATATTCGAACTCATCTGTCCATTTCCTAACACGTAGACAGTCATTGCCACAACAATATTTGAGAGGTGTACTCATCTTATATGGTTTAGAATTGAAAACTTCAATTATAAATTGTAATTTAAATAAAAGCAAAAATAGTTCAATCAAATTAGTAATAACATAGTAAGCAAGTTATTAACTTGGCACACATTATAAAATACTTGTAAAATAAACATAACAACAAATAAGCAACCAACTATATTAAAAATAAAATGAAATACAATTGAAGAACAATTCAACTAATCTTTATCCTGATGTATTTATACATTAAATTCACCAAATATCAAATCTCATAACATATTTACGATTTCAATTTGCAGGGTCTTGAACTTATTTTTAAATTAAAGTTTATATCAGATTGCATGTGCTAAGGAAAAATATATGGTGGACCACCAAGGTAAAAATGGCATCAGGTTTATTTTTTCAAATTAATTTAAAAAATTATTTATTGTGGTCCGGGGCCTTTTTTGTGATTTCAATTTGCAGGGTCTTGAATTTATTTTTAAATTAACGTTTATATCAGATTGCATATGCTGCCTTGTTATGTGAAGAATAAAAAAAATAATTAACTTGATCTTATGAGAGCACCATTCTGATATTTTCCCAGGTTACAGGCCTTTTTATGTAGGACTGGGCTTAAGATTTTAAAAGCTCAAGGCCTATGTGAGACTGGCATCTGTGGAGCTTAGGCCTCATTAGATGTATTAAATAATAATTTCTAAATTAAAAAATTATTTATTGTGATTCGAGGCCTTTTTTTTATTTCAATTTGCAGGGTCTTGAATTTATTTTTAAATTAACGTTTATATCAGATTGCATATGCTAAGGAAAAGTATTTGGTGGGCCACCAAGGTCAAAATGGCATCTGGTTTAGATGGTTCCATAGATGCATAGCTTGAGATATCAAATATGCTAATAAATTTTAAAAATTTAGAAAAACATTGGGCCACCCTAAGTATTTGGTGGGCCACCAAGGTCAAAATGGCATTTAGATGGTTCCATAGATGCATAGCTTGAGATATCAAATGTGTTAATAAATTTTGAAAATTTAGAAAAACATTGGGCAACCCTAATTTATTTTATAAACTGTCTCATATAGTAGTGAGTCCTTCCTCATAAATTGTTCCTCACATTTCCCCTTCCTCATCTCACTGCAGAATGAAGAAACCCACGCCCTCCCTGTTCCTCGTCTCCCTTGCGGTCGAATTCTCTCTCTTGCCCAAATGCCTACGATCCCAGCCCCTTTCCTCACCTTTCCTTTCTGGATCCCATCCTTCTCAATCTTGGCTCCCTCCCTCCCTCCCTCCGTTCCTCCCTCCCAGAATCAAACACTCTCCCTTTACTTTCTGATATGGGTTTTTTGATTCTCAAGTATCATGTACATTATTGCTAGAGTGCTAGATAGAGTAATCAAATAAGAAATACCCAATCTATTATTAATACACGGATTTTGCATCAGAATATCCAATAAAGAGTTGAGTAGTGTAAATGAATTCCATGCAATCTAATTAGAGAAACTAACACCCGCATCCAACATATCTGTTTGTGCATTTCATACACCGGCTGAATCAATACATATCATCACTCATCAGTAAATTAGGAATACAATGAAACATAAAATTGGATAGTGATTCAGGTGGGTTTGGGTATTAGGCATTATTGATTCCTCCAAATCCAACCAATGCACAACTGGAAAGAACCCAAAACCGAGAACGCCTCTTTTTTCTTTTCTTTTTATACATAGTTCCAAGGAAGAACCCAACTCCCATACAAACCCAAAACAAATATTTACTCAATCTGCCTCTTTTTTCTTTCTTTTTTTTTCTTTTTGTTTTTGTATCTTAGTAGATGGAATGCTTTTAGCCCAGAAAATTTGATCTCATCATTCACGGGGTTTTGCTCATGAAGAGATCTTATGATCTCGTGAAGAGATGGAGGGGGAAAGGTTTCTCTCTTACTTGCTTTGAGATGAAAAAAGGAAGTGAGAGGCGCTCTTGCTACAATGAAGATGGAGTTGCAGGCTGACTACGAACATTGATGTTGCTGCTGGAGTGCCTGTCATTGGTGCCATGTATTCGCAAATCTCAAACTCAATGCCCTCTTCTTCTTTCTTATGCTGCCCCTCTATTTCTTCTTCTCCTCCTCTGCTACCAGTCCCATTTCTTTTAAAATATTATCTGTATTTGGAGTTACAGATCAAATACGTAGTTTTTTTTTTTTTTTAGGAAGTTATGTGGGACAGGTAGTGAGAGTGGGGAGTGGAGAAAGAGAGAGAGGGGATACTGATAGCTGGCCTGTTGTATGTTAGGTAGTGAGGATTGGTACTTTAGAGCCCATGAGGTTAAACAAAGGGAAAAAACATTCCCATAGAGATATAGGTTGGTAAGCTTATGAGTCCACATCTCTTGTTCTTTGATTCTTGACTTTTGAAACATGTTATATATTTTGCACTTGACTTTATTATTTCCTAGTTTTTTTTTTCAAAAATAAAAGTACCTAAGTCTTTTAACGTTTTTCTTATTGTACTTTGAATATGTTTTCCCTTTTTCGCAGTAGTAAGCAATAATATTTTTATGTTTAAATTCTGATGAGTCAGGCCCAAGTGGCCTAGAATATGATGAGCCAGATCCAAATCCACCAGGGAAGCCCAGGTCCAGATCCACGAAGAGACCAAGTCAAGGCAGCCACGTTGCTCCGGAAGCAATCCCGCTCCTACCAGGTCCTGCGGAGAATTATCTCACCTGCCTCGTACAGCGCGATGGCAGTTCCTCACCTGCCTCCTACTGCGCGAGGGTAGTTCGAGGGCTTCAAGGACGAATGTTGCTGAAGAGTCGTCCCCATCTGTTAGGGGAGGACTATAAATCAAGGACTTCCACCAGCACTTGGAGAAGGATGGATCTCTCTCTATTTACTTCGACGCTTGTATTCCTCTAGTTTGTAATAATCATTGAGGAAGTAAAACACCACAGGCAATCTCTGCCTTTATGAAGTGGACGTAGGTCATCTTGACCGAACCACTATAATCCCTTTTCTCTTTTCTTTAATTATCGCATTTACTGCATTTATTACTTGACCGGTGGTGTCCGAAACCCTATTTTGGCATCATCAGTTTGGCGCCGTCTGTGGGAAACGAACAAAAGTTCTCATCCTTTTTTCAAAATTATGGTGATCACCACTAGATCGACAAGACGAGCAGAGGGCGAGGGTAACCTCACTCCTACCCCGAATGCTCCTGCTCCCACTCCTCAGCAGATGTTGGAGACCATGCAACAGCTGGTAGCCGCCCAAAACCAGCAGATATTACAACTCGTGCTGGCAAGGCAAGGTGGAGCACAATTTGGAGGAGTACCACAGGGAGCATCACGCCAGGGACTTCCCAGAGCTTCACGCCTGGGAGCTCCCCAACTGGGCCCCCATCCTCAGCTGGGCGCGCCAGGGAGCTCCCCATCAAGCGCTCCACGCCCGGGACCTCCCCAATTGGGCGCCCATCCTCAGCTGGGCGCGCCAGGGAGCTCCCCATCAAGCGCTCCACGCCCGGGACCTCCCAACTGGGCGCCCATCCTCAGCTGGGCGCGCCAGGGAGCTCCCCATCTGGGCGCCCATCCTCATGGCGGCGCCCAGGGAGTTCCCCAGGGCGCCCATCCTCTCAATGCCGTTGTTGGGCACATTTCTGCTCCAGATACAAGATGACCCCGCAGCAATAAAAGCATCAGCAAGGCCATCCTATGAGTCATTATCAGCCAGGACAACCCTCTCCTCAGTTTGGGAAGCTCAATCCCGTGTTGTCACTCTTAAAGTTGTCCTCGGCATCACCATAGACATCATCAGTTTGGCCGAGGCATGCTCCATGGCGAGAAGCACCTCACCGGGCGCCCATCACCATGGCGCCCAGGGTAAAGGAGCACCTCACTTGGGCGCTCATCATCATGGCGCGCCCAAGGTCGAGGAGCACATCACCATCGACATCATATATAAGAGCTGCCACTACAATCATCAAGCCCCTCAGTCAGCACGAAGCCTATGAGGACAATATCTGGGAAAGCAATTCTCTCATGTACCGCCCCAGTCATTGTCTCCACAACGGTCTCTCTGAGCATCACCCTCTCACGGGTCTGTACAAGCTCAGCCTCATTGAGCGAAGCCCTCTCGCGGGTCTTCAGAAGCTCACCTCACTGAGCGAAGCCCTCTCGCGGGTCTTCGGAAGCTCAGCCTCATTGAGCGAAGCCCTCTCGCGGGTCTTCAGAAGCTCACCTCACCGAGCGAAGCCCTCTCAAGGGTCTTCAGAAGCTCAGTGAGCCCTCTCGCGGGTCTTCAGAAGCTCACCTCACCGAGCGAAGCCCTCTCAAGGGTCTTCAGAAGCTCAGTGAGCCCTCTCAAGGGTCTTCAGAAGCTCACCTCACCGAGCGAAGCCCTCGCAAGGGTCTTCAGAAGCTCAGTGAGCCCTCTCAAGGGTCTTCAGAAGCTCAGCCTCACTGAGCGAAGCCCTCTCAAGGTCCTTCACAAGCTCAGCCTCTGCCCTGGCTGCCCTCTCTTAAGCTACTAAGAATTCGGTCTCAAGCCTGGTCGCCCTCTCGCAGGCCGCGGAAAGATCAGCCTCGGAAGCTCTTCCAGCTGGCACAGCCCTCTCCTAGCTGGCGCAGCCCTCTCCTCAGCCTGAGAAGCTCTCTCATTTCTTCTTTTGGGATGACCCATCAGAAGTTACCGAGGGGCAGAGTCTTGGAATTTACATGTGCTAAGGGATATATCAGGCGCTACGCAGAGGGGGTCCGGGGGTGTCCCCCGGCGGGGGTCGAGCTGACCGGTCAGCTCGCGGGGGCCCAGGGGGCAGCGCCCCCGAAAAAAAAAAAAAAACAACAACAGGCTCGCCCACAGGCCTGGGGTCGCCCGCGGCCAGCACCTCCTCGCCCGGACTGGTTTTCTCCGGCCTGGCCTCGCGCAGGATCCCCTCGCCCAGCGAGGATCCCTCCTTCTTGCCGCTGTCGCCCGGGACGAGCCCGTGCCTGCCCTCGCCTTCGCCTGGGAGCAGGCTGTCCTCGCCTGGGAGCAGCCTGCCTTCGCCCTCGCCCGGAGGCGAGCATCCTCGCCGCCAGCCAGACGACCGGCGCCCTCAGCAGCCACGTGACCTGCGCCCTCATCAGCGAGGCGACCCTCTCGCCCGACGCCCGGGCGACCAGCCCCCTCGCCACTGCTGCTCGCCCAATGGGGGCCTCCGCCACTGCTGCTCGCCTGAAGGGGGGGAGCGCCATGTGAAGCCTCGGGCTGGGCGCCCAAGGCCCAGCCCTCGCCACTGTTGCTCGCCCGAGGGGGGCCCACGCATGGAGAAGCCTCCGGCTGGGCGCCCGAGGCCCAGCCCTCGCCACTGCTGCTCGCCCGAGGGGGGCCCACGCATGGAGAAGCCTCTGGCTGGGCGCCCGAGGCCCAGCCCTCGCCACTGCTGCTCGCCCGAGGGGGGCCCACGCATGGAGAAGCCTCGGGCTGGGCGCCCGAGGCCCAGCCCTCGCCGAAGCTGCTTGCCCGAGGGGAGGGCACGCCCAACCTTGCCTCGGGTTGGGCGCCCGCAGCGGGATTCAATTCATGTTCGCCTGATGCCGCATCCTCGACGTCCGTCGACGTCCGGCCAACCACTCTGGTCTTCGTTTGTTTTTTCTCTACTGCACCCATCATTACAGCTACTTGCACACTCTTCTCATTCTCTTGGGATGATTTTCTCTCTCTTGGATGTTCCATTTGGATGAATCATCTCGCGGATCGCCCTACGTGGTGACCTGCCTCTGTACTGTTCTCAAACAGGCAGCCTATCTCCAGCTTAGCGGCTCTCTCACGGGTCGCCAAAAAAGCTTGGCCTCTGCACTGTTTTTAAACAGGCAGCCTATCTCCAGCTTAGCGGCTCTCTCGCGGGTCACCAAAAAAGCTTGGCCTCTGCACTGTTTTTAAACAGGCAGCCTATCTCCAGCTTAGCGGCTCTCTCGCGGGTCGCCAAAAAAGCTTGGCCTCTGCACTGTTTTTAAACAGGCAGCCTATCTCCAGCTTAGCGGCTCTCTCGCGGGTCGCCAAAAAGCTTGGCCTCTGCACTGTTGTTAAACAGGCAGCCTATCTTCAACTTAGCGGCTCTCTCGCGGGTCGCCCAAAAAGCTTGGCCTCTGCACTGTTCTTAAACAGGCAGTCTATATATCCAGCTTAGCGGCCCTCTCGCGGGTTGCAAAAAACGCTTCGTCTCTGCACTGCTCTCAAGCAGGCAAGAAGTCTGCCTCTCTTTCCAGATTGAATGTCAACAATCGGGCCTCAACCGCTCCTGGATACTAAAGATCCTCCTGGCACCCCAGCTCCTTGCTGGCGCCCAGCACCCTAGCACCTTGGCGCCCAGCACTCTAGCACCCTGGCGCCCAGCTCCCTGGCACCTTTGCTCCTGGCGCCCAGACTGCCTGTCGACCGCCCAGGCCTCTTCCGGGCGCCCAGCCTCCTGCTGCCTGCTTCGTCTGTTGGCGCAACCACCTCCTCTCTGCCTGCACAGCAAACTGCAGATCGGCCGCTTGGTACCTCGTCATCTGCTCCAACTTTGGGTCTGGGGCATTCTTTTTAGCAAGTTTTAGGCTCATCTCCTTCTTCTCAAAATGCCCCCCTTTCAAAGCTTCTTTGTGCGCAGGGCATTGGGGGCAAATGATGAGTCAGGCCCAAGTGGCCTAGAATATGATGAGCCAGATCCAAATCCACCAGGGAAGCCCAGGTCCAGATCCACGAAGAGACCAAGTCAAGGCAGCCACGTTGCTCCGGAAGCAATCCCGCTCCTACCAGGTCCTGCGGAGAATTATCTCACCTGCCTCGTACAGCGCGATAGCAGTTCCTCACCTGCCTCCTACAGCGCGAGGGTAGTTCGAGGGCTTCAAGGACGAACGTTGCTGAAGAGTCGTCCCCATCTGTTAGGGGAGGACTATAAATCAAGGACTTCCACCAGCACTTGGAGAAGGATGGATCTCTCTCTATTTACTTCGACGCTTGTATTCCTCTAGTTTGTAATAATCATTGAGGAAGTAAAACACCACAGGCAATCTCTGCCTTTATGAAGTGGACGTAGGTCATCTTGACCGAACCACTATAATCCCTTTTCTCTTTTCTTTAATTATCGCATTTACTGCATTTATTACTTGACCGGTGGTGTCCGAAACCCTATTTTGGCATCATCAAATTCCACCAACTAGTTTTTTGGGTACAATTCTTATTTTCCTTACTCTTTAACAACCTCTTTTTAGTAATCAGTTACTGTAAGTGTTTCCCTTTAAGAATCCACAATCCTCATTCGTTCACTATGTGCAAGACTCTTTCTTTCATTACTTTTAGGCCATTTGGACAAAAGACCCACACCCCAGTTCCATAGTTTTGCTTCCGCTATCTCGATCATGACTTTCCTACCCCTAGAGGTAAAGGAAAGGTTCTTCCCTTTTGGGCCAGTTATGGGGGAGGAGGGATTCGAATCCCCGACATTTGGTTCGTAGCCATGTGCTCTAATCCTCTGAGCTATGGGCCCCCACCCTGTCTCCACTGGATATGTTCCCTGGAGTACCTTAAAAAATGAACTAAATCAGTCTCTTTTATATATAATAATTGAGTCCCCCATTATACTATATTAAGCTAGGAGGTTTTTTTTTTGGGTGATTTTGACCACCTGTGATGATTTTGACTATAACTAATACGGCTCACTTAAAGTCCCACACGATCTCTCCCACTACTTCTTGCCTGTGACTCAACACTCACATTCTCCCTCCACGTCTCCTATCCTGTTACTCCCTCCTGCAGTACTTTATAATGACGCAACCACAGACGAATCCAAGTTTTTACACTTCCACAACATTTCCTCTTCCAACTCACTCATCTTATTCCATTTATGCATATTTTTTTGCAACTTCCATTTTCCTCCCAACTCTATCTTCTCTGGAAAGGTGATAAAAGGTACTTCCCTAATTTCAGTTTTTTCACGCGAACATGATTTTTCTTATTGCTTCCGTCCATTGATTGTTATCATATGCGCCTACCAACTATTTCATATTTTTGAACGCCACATATGAACACAAGAAAAGTCTCGATTTTTTCTACTTATGAAAAAAGAATTGCTAATGGCGTGGTGACAATCAAATTTTTTTTCTCCCCAAATAATTTCGATGTTTTCTCTCCCTAGCACGCGCCCTTCTCTCTAAATCTTCCGTTCTGGGATTCAGGTACCAATCTGGCCATCCATGATGTCATGAGCAAGATTGATGAATTAATTTTAGATCATTGACGGCCTGATCAAATCGAGTGCAATGGTTAAATGATAATGCCTTCTCTATGTTGGTGGGCATTGAGCCAGTTGGAGATTATTTTTTGGCAATTAGAGAAGCATTGTATGTTTGAGGTACTTTACGGGAAATGTGCTCATCAAGGGGGTGACTCTGAGTGCAATTGGGTGGGCAAACATTTGAAGTGAACCATGTTAGTTCTCATTTGTAGCCAATAAGCTCAAGGAGGTGGGTTCTTCTTATCCATTTTCTTCCTTGCATGCCTTGAGGAGCGCTAATGAAGTGTTCCCCCTTCCCTTTCTTTCATTTTCTTTTAATATCTCGATTTTGCTGGGATGTGATGTACTATGGTTATTCTATTCCTCATTAATTCTTGTTTTACTTCTTCAGTTTATGGATGTGTTTATGCTGCACATCTTGAGTATTGGGTTAGAGATTAATGTACTAATTTCATAGTTGGGTATTGGTTTGGAGTCATTGATTTCATATTCGGGTCTCATTGGGCTGTTACTTCATACAACTCTCTCCATCTTTGCAAATACCCCATCAATCTCTATTCTGATCTACGTATGCATTTCATCTTTTTATTTCTTAATTGATTGAGATTTGATCAACTACTTGTCAAATGTATGGCGCTAAACTATTATAGCAATCTCTAATCAATGTCATCCATAGTAGATATCAAATGTTTGTTTTCAAGAAATACTGTAAAACCCATCACTATTTTTTCTCGTTCGTGTGCATATCAGCATGGGTTTTTGCTTTAAACAACAATTATCTGAGATTTCCAATTAATTGTAATCTCTTTTGTAGTTTTTTCTTAAATGTGTCTATTTTAGTTAGAAATTCAAGAGGGCTTATATATGGATTCTTGAGGTTGGATCCTTCAAGTATTATACAAATTGGGTCCTTCGCTTTAGTGTTTAATGCTTTAAGGACATGTGGTTCTTAAGGCAAAATCCAACGGCCGCTTCTTAATTGTTCCCTCCCTCTTACTTAATTCATTGACGAAGAAAAATCTATTTGGTTGTAAGGATAAAAGATATTTCTCCATGTCCGGGGATAGATTAGATATAGCCCAGTTTTACTTTTACGTACTGTTGTAAATTTGATTTGGGTGTCTGGTAATGAGTTTCTTTCATTGCTTCACTTCATTTGATGTAAACCATCTCATTTGCCATCTATTAGTGATGCTTATTATATGAACTTTTATTCTTTGGGGTGGATGTGAAATGTACCTTTTGTAGGTGCAGAAAAATAATGACCCACAATAATCGAGGTGCCTTAGAGGACTTATCCAAATGAAGAAGACGACCGGCTGCCTGAAAGCCTGAAAGGGAAGAGCAAACGGTCAGAGGACCCTGACCTGGGCGGCGCAAGGCTCTCCGATGCCTAAGTCAGTGAACGAACTGGAACAAAGGAAGGAGAGGTAGAAGAGAGGCAGAGTAACAGCTCTGGTTTTGATTGTGCGTACCTTGCATGTGAAATGAAGCTCTATTTATAGACGATTTGGACGATATTTTTGGATGATATCTTGGTGGGGTCCCATGACTTGACAGGGAAGTCATCATCAGCCCACAAAGTAATAAATGCGGTCCAATCCAGCCCACTTTGCATTTAATGCCAGCCGGATCGGCCCATATCGCATTAAATGCGTGTCACGTTGGGCCAGATTGTGTTGGACGCCTTTGGCGGTAGGGGTACCATCGGATCCACCCTCGGGCCTTGCCCTGATTTGGCCTCAACCGTTGGATGCCGCCCTGTCAGGGATCTGGCGAAGATTGTGGACGGCTGGATGTCGCATCTGTCCCACTGGCTCGCGCCCCTATTCCTCCACGTGTCCGATGACGTGGGGGGCGAAGGGCGCGGGTGGAGATTCTCTTCTTGCTTCGGCTTTCGTCCCGGCACCTTCGGCCGAGGTGGAGTTTTCAGCCGAGGTGGGCACCTGGGGTAGCCGAGCTCGGCGCTAGCGGCCCGGACCTGCCTGACTTCAGCTGGGGCCCCTGTCCTTGTAGCCGAGGTGAGTCTGGTGCCACGTAGGTGGCACGCGGATGGCACGTGAGAATGCTTAGTCCCATTTAATGGCTGTGATTAGCGTAATCCTGGAGCTTTGGAAATCTCCCCACATAATTTCCCCCTAGCTTTTGACCTCTTAAGCGTCCTAGCCTTTAGTGGTCAGAAGCTAGAGAACCTGTCCGGGGATGCGGCGATCATTGCCTGGTGTCGCTTCAACTTTTCTGAGGCAATAAATGCTTCGTCCTGTCCGTCCTGGGAAGCGAACCGACGGCTACACGTGTAGCCTCTTCACTGATTGCGCTGTCTCATTGATGGAACAGGCACGGATTGCGAAATCTGTCTCTTCAAATTCGAAAGTGGCGCCCAAAGAGGGTTCCCTTTCTATAAATAGGGTCATCTCCTTTCTTTCTTCTTTCTGATTTCCTTCACCCCGGCCTTCGATTTCTGCTCTGTTCTTCGAGATTTCTCTGGCGAGGACGACCGTAGGATGCGCCCAGATCTGTTTTTGACTCGCCTTTCTGTTTCTGTAAGTAACTTCGTGCCCCTGTCTGGTTTTTAGGGTTTCTCCACCTTTAGGGTTTCTTTCCGCTGTCTTCTTCTTTTAGACATGGGCACCCCTAGGTTTCGGTTAGATACAGACGAGGGCATGGCTAGGTTTAGGGCTACTTACAACATCCCAGAGGGAGTTCGCCTTAGGCCGGCGGATCCCATCGACTAGGCCACGCGCGGCTGGTCTTGCGGCTAGATGCCGTTCCCTCTGATCTCCGTGATCGAGGGCGGGGTCAGATTTCCTCTGCACCCCCTCCTTAGGGCCTGCCTTAGCATGTGGTCTATTACTCCATGCCAGCTGATGCCCAATGGCTTCAAAGTCATCATGGGTATGGCAAAACTGAACGAGATCTTGGGGACCAACCTGGGTGTCCATGACATCGAGGACGTCTATGACATTTGCAAGGCTGGGGGAGACAATTACTACCTCCGGGTGAAGCAGCGCCGAATAGGCTTCGTCCTGGCCCTGGAGGATTCCAGTAAGAACGCCGAGGAGGACCTCTTCTGTGTGTCAGGGGACCGGGAATTCGGCGTTGGCGAGGACAGGAGACTGATGGTCCCTCGCCGCCTCGGGGCCGTCCCAAGTAAATACTGCCTCTTTTCTGTTTATTTTGCTCAGCCATTATGTCACCGAGCTGACACTCTTTGTTGTTTGTGCGCAAAACTGCACGCTAGGCGATGCCGGGCTGTGAGCGAGGGCTGGAGGAAGAACGTTGACGACCACAAGAAAGTCGAGAGATACAAAGGGCACGAGACCAGATCGGCCACCCTCAGGAGGATTGGAGCAGCTCCGGAGGACGAGCCGCAGCTTGACCACCCTCCTGTCACCTTGGCCGTGCCTGCCAGGGTCCCTTTGATCGATCCTGCCGCAAGCCGAGCGGCGTCTGGCGCTGAGGCATCAACTTCTTCTAGCTCGGGGTCGCCGAACCTGAGGGAGATAGTAGACGCCTATTCGTCCGACCAGGGGGAAGGGATGGAGGGAGGCTCAAGAGTGCCTGGTACCAAAGATATGGCGGCCAAGTTCAGGCAAAGATCTTCATCTTCCGCAACACCTTCGTCCGCCAACACCCGCGCGGCTTCGGGCTCGAGGGGTGCCGCTGCCACTTCTGCTCCTGCCCCTATACCGAGCGAAGGAGCGCGGCGACGTTCGCTGGATCGCCCGAGGGAGGGGTCCCCGCCCAGGAAGAAGTCCAAGGCGGGCGAGAAGGACTCTGGGGCTGAACAGCCTCCGAAGGGTAAGACTCCTGCGCGAGCTCCTGGAGGCAAGGCTCCGGCTGAGAAAAGCGCGTCGGCCAGTAAGTTGACTAGCGGGGCAGCCCGCGAGCTAACCGTCTTGGCAGGGCAGGGGTCTGGATCGGCCTCCGGACCTCGAACTGCCCCAGCGGCGTGGAGACCCAGGATGGAGACGCAGCCCGGGAAGCCTCTAAACGTCGAGGACCGGCTGATGGGGAACACCGACGTTATTGGGGCCCTAGCAAAAGCTTGTGCCTTGCCGCGGGACATGGAGACCCATGCGAGGTATGACAATGATAGCCTGATGGTCTCGGCGATTCAGGCTAACCTTTTGGTAAGTATCTTCAACGCCTTTCTGCAAGTACTTTAGTTCGGCTGCTGTTATTTGACTCACTCTTTCCTTTTGCAGAACGTGCAGAGGCTCCTAGCAGTGATGGAAAGGAGTGACAGGAACGTTGCCAAGGTCACCCAGCTGGAGTCTGAGAGGGAGAGGCTGAAGAAAGAGCTGAAGAGCTGAGGAAGAGCAGTGCCGAGGCGACCGCTCAGCTGGAGGTAACTCTGGTCAGCGTTACTGACCTCACGTCGAAGACTCATCAGCTGAAGGGTGATATCTGGACGAAGACCAAGAGGATTGCCGAGCTGGAGTTGGAATTGGCCAGATCGAGGTCTAAATCGGCGGCTGAGGCGACGAGGCTGCGCGGTGAAGTGCTGGCCGGGCGTGCCGAAATTGAGAAGCTGAAGCAGGGAACGCCGAGCTGAAGAAGGAGAAGGCTTCTCTGCTGTCCGAGGCGCAATCCTCTTTCCAGAGGGGAGTGGACCAGGCCACTGAAGAATATGAGAAGCAGGTGGAGGAAATTACCTCCATTCTGTTCAAGGAAGGGTGCTTGGCCACACTGAGGCGTGCGGGGGTTCCCAAGGACCACTCGGTCTATCGGAATCTGCCGAAGTACTCGGACCCAGTCCCTGAGCCGAGCTCTGCTCCTCTGGGCGAGAGTGCCCTAGTCGAAGCCCCTGCAGCTGACCTTGCCTCGGATGTTGCACTAACTACCCCGGCTGCCAACGATGCCCCGGTCGCGCTTCAGGGCGAAGCTTCTTCCGCCCCTGCTGCTGGTGATGCACCAGACAAAGCCGCGGTCGTAGCCGAGACCACTGGTTCGTCAGAGTCGGTGATCATACTGGTGGAGTCGCCGAAGCCGCAGTAGTTACACCTTGCTCTTGCTTTTGCTCTTTGTAACTTTTCTTTTCTATCTTTGTTATGCAACTTTCAGCCCTGTAATATCCTATATCTTTAATGAAAAACAGAGCTTCTTTACTTGTGCATTTTCTCTCCTTCTCTTTCTTTTGAATTTGGCTGAATAACTTTTTTGTGATGTGAAGTGTGAGTTTTGAGTCATAGAGAGTATCGAACGATCTTCATAGCTATCTGTGCCGATTCTCCGCATTTTGGAGACCATAAATAGCAGTAAGTGTGGCGGTACAGCCAATAAGGAAAACGAACGGATGGCTCCACGTGGTGTCACCGGAACCGCTGGTCAGCATATAGGAAGACGTGCATCTTACGTAAGGTGTGGGAGACCTCGCCTCATAATTTCCCTCAAAGACCGGGCCCTTCTATTTCCTATAAATAGGAGTGGTAGGCTCGCCATGGGAGAGAAAAAAGAACTAGGATAGCATAATTCATATAGACATAGGAGCCTGTCTTTCTCTGCTAACCAACTCAGCAGCCATGTTTGGTAGATCATTAGGAATATTTGACCCGGGGGGAACCCTTGCGCCAGAAGACGGCTTTCTCCGAGGGGGAAAGTTTGTCGTAGTCTGCGTGCCCTCTGAAGACGATCCTCGTGGACTACGCGCTCTCTGAACGTGGGTCCACGGCCAGCCCTCCCCGGCGCGGCTGCATGGGAATCTTTGCAGTTGTGGGCTGGTGGCGCCCCCTGCGTTTGGGGGTCTTGTTTTCATCCCACAGGGCCCTGCGTGAAACCATGCCCCTGAAGCATGTCACAGATCTTCTTGCGGGATATCAAGACCTCCGAGCGGCGGGCAGGATCGAGACACCGCTGGACCGAGGGGGCTCTTTTTTGCAAAGTTTGGTCTAACTAACCATAGGGTATTATAGAGCTCAGCGAGGTCCAGGGTCTTTGAGCTGAGGGGGCTCTTGTTTGCAAACTTTGGTCTGACCAACCAAAGCGTATTGTAGAGCTTAGTGAGATTCAGAGTCCCCCAAAGCCTCCAAACAGTGGACCAGCGAGGATCGGAGTCTTCAAGCTCGCAATCCAGAGGGCGTTGAAGAGCTCAGGGCGCTAGAGACTGGACTGAAGAGTCGGTGAAGATCAGAGCCTCCCAGCCTTCGTCTCTTTTTCTGTTTTCAGAGGACTGCGAGCCTCCTTGCTGTATTTTGTTTTTTCTTCTGTAACCCTTGTAATGCAGTAATTACAATGAATAAAAAGAATAAATTTTGTGATCATACAATCTGGGTACAACATTTTTGTATTCCTTTTTGCTTTTCTTGTACTGTTTTGTGATACTTGTATTTTTGTGCTGCTTTTTTGCACTTTAGTGCTTGCACTGCCCTTTTTCTTTCGAAAACTGTCGTTGGCCGAGATGGACCAGCATTGGCCGAGATGAACTGTCTTGCGCTGAGATGAACTCAGAGTCTTGATGATCTCGGCTGTGCGAGCCTGAGTTCGGGAACGATCTGGAGGGGTGTATGAACCCGAAATTTAGGAAGCGACTGGATATATGAACCCGAAGCCTCTCCCAGGGTTAGGAACCCAAGCTTTAGGAAACGACTGAGTGTATGAACTTGGAGCCTTTTCCAGGGTCAAGGACCCAAACTTTAGGAGACGACTGAGTGTATGAATTCGAAGCCTTCTCCAGGGTCAAGGACCCAAACTTTAGGAAACGACTGAGTGTATGAACTCGAAGCCTTTTCCAGGGTCAAGGACCCAAACTTTAGGAGACGACTGAGTGTATGAACTCGAAGCCTTCTCCAGGGTCAAGGACCCAAACTTTAGGACATGACTGAGTGTATGAACTCGAAGCCTCTTCCAGGGTCAAGGACCCAAACTTTAGGAGATGACTGAGTGTATGAACTCGAAGCCTTTTCCAGGGTCAAGGACCCAAATTTTAGGAGACGACTGAGTGTATGAACTCGAAGCCTTCCCCAGGGTCAAGGACCCAAACTTTAGGAAACGACTGAGTGTATGAACTCGAAGCCTTTTCCAGGGTCAAGGACCCAAACTTTAGGAAACGACTGAGTATATGAACTCGAAGTCTCTTCCAGGGTCAAGGACCTAGAGCTGCCGAACTCATATGAGGAGAGATGACACAGATTGACGGCAAAGGTTGCTTTCATTGATTCTGAGACTCATGTTACATCTTTAGAAATAGAATTTCTTCAAGTGGGATGCATTCCACGGTCTCGGCAACGGCTTGCCTTCTAAGTCTTCGAGTTTGTAAGAGGATCATCCTGCCAGTGAGACCACCTTGAATGGGCCATGCCAGTTCGGGGCCGATTTTCCTTCATTTGGATCTTTGTCAGCTGGCAGGGTCTTCTTCAAGACTAGCTCTCCTATGGAGAAACTTCTTTCTCTGACTTTTTCATTGTAGCCTCTGGCTAGCCGCTGCTGAAAGTCAGTCAGTCGTAGGGCTGCTGCTTCTCGACGCTCATCTGCTAAGTCCAGCTCCATTGCCAAGTTTGTGTCATTTCGGCCCTGGTTGACCAATTCTGTCCTCAGGGTAGGGAGGCCAATTTCCAAGGGAATGACCGCCTCCATCCCATAAGCCAGAGAGAAAGGGGTCGCTGAGGTGGATCGCCTTGGAGTTGTTCTGTATGCCCACAGCACACTGGGAAGCTCCTCTACCCATCTCCCTTTTGCCTTGTCTAGCCGCTTCTTGAGGCCGTCCAGGATTATCTTGTTGGAAATTTCAGCCAGGCCATAGCTCTGTGGATACACCGGGGTGGAGTAATGGTTTCTGATGCCATGTTCTTGGCAGAAGTCCTTAAAGGATTTGGAGTCGAACTGAGTCCCGTTGTCTGAAATCAGGGTCCTGGGGATGCCGAACCTCGTTATGATGTTCTTCCATACGAAGTTTCTGGAATCCCTATCCGTGATGGAGAACAGCGGCTCAGCTTCTATCCACTTCGTGAAGTAATCGTCGCAACGATCAGACACCTCTTGTTCCCCGGAGCTCGGTGAAGAGGCCCCACAATGTCCAGCCCCCACTGAGCGAAGGGCCATGGACTGGTGAGGGGACTCAGGTCTTGCGCTGGCTGATGAAGAGAGTGGGAGAACTTCTGGCACTTTTCGCATTTCCTGGCGTACACTCGCGCATCCTTCTGCATGTAGGGCCACCAGTAACCTTGGCTTATTGCCCTGTAGGCCAGTGATCGGCCTCCGATGTGGCTACCACAGATTCCTTCGTGGATCTCATACAGGAAGTTGTCCACCTTGCTGGGATGGACGCATTGGAGGTATGGACCCGTGAAGGATTTTCTGTAGAGTTTGCCTTCGGGAGATAACCAGAATCTAGCTGCCTTGAGCCTGATTCGATGGGCTTCAGTCTTGTCCTCGGGGAGCTGGTCGTCCTTCAAGTAGGAGATGATTGGGTCCATCCAGCTCGGGCCGAGGTCAGCACAAAGGACTTGCTGAGGTGATTGGAGCTCTAAGCTTGATCTTGATATCGATCCAACTTCGACAGTCCTTCTCTTTCCTGCTTCGACAGCGGAGGCCAGGTTTGCAAGCGCATCAGCGTGCGCGTTGGTGTCTCTGGAGATCTGCCTGACCTTGGCTATCTGGAAATGAGAGAGTAGTTTTTTCGCGAGGGCTAAGTAGGCCACCATCCTATCGTCCCTGGCCTGGTAGTCTCCAGCGAGCTGACTGGTCACCAGTTGCGAATCGCTGAAGATCACCAGGTGCTGAGCTCTGAGGATTTGGGCGCAGCTCAACCCAGCTATCAGTGCTTCGTACTCTGCTTCATTGTTTGTTGCGTTGAAGTCCAAGGTGAAGGCTTGCTCTATGACCAGTCCCTCTGGCGATTGGAGGACTATGCCTGTGCCAGCTCGCTTGGAGGTGGACGAACCGTCCACAAAGATCTTCCACGCTAAGGCGGGAGCCTGTTCGACCTCGGTGACTTCGGGCTCATGCCCTACGCCCCCCAGTTCCGTGCCAGGCTGGGTCGGAGCCGAGCTTGGCGAGACGAACTCTACAATGAAGTCAGCCAGAATCTGGGCTTTGATCGCAGTCCGGGAACGGTACTGAATGTCATACTGCCCCAGCTCGACTGTCCACTTGGAGATTCACCCTGAAAAGTCGGCCTTTTTAAATATAGAGTGGAGTGGATGCTTCGTGATCACCACAACGGTGTGGGATTGGAAATAATGGGAGAGCTTGCGGGAGGCGCTGATGAGCGCCAGAGTGAGCTTCTCCAACAAAAGGTATCTGGTCTTGGCATCGAGCAGGATCTTGCTTGTATAGTAAATCGACTTTTAAACCCCTTCGTCCTCTCTGACGAGAACGGAGCTCACCGCATGATCCGAGACCGCAAGATAAAGAAACAAAATCTCCCCCTGGGTTGGGGGAGAGAGTAAAGGTGGTGAAGATAAATAAGTTTTGAGTGCTGCCAACGCTTGGTCGCACTCAGGGGTCCACTGGAATTTTAAATTTTTTCTCAGAAGCTGAAAGAAAGGCCTGCACTTATCTGACGACCGGCTGATGAAGCGATTGAGTGCTGCAACCATGCCTGTGAGCTTCTGAACCTCTTTCATGGTAGATGGGCTTTGGATTTCCAAGATCGCAGTAATCTGGTCCGGGTTGGCCTCTATCCCTCTCCGCGTTACCAGGCTTCCAAGGAACTTGCCAAAAGCTACGCCGAATACGCATTTGGAAGCATTTAACTTGAGCTTGAACGCGCGAAGGATGCTGAAGACCTGGGCCAGATCCGCCAGATGGTCGCCGGAGTGCCTCGACTTGACGACCATGTCGTCAATGTAGACTTCCACCGTTTGCCGAGCTGAGCCTGGAACATCTTCGTTACGAGGCGCTGATACGTCACCCCCGCGTTCTTCAGCCCGAAGGGCATGACTTTGTAGCAATAAGTGCCGCGGGGGGTTATGAAGGCGGTTTTCTCCTCGTACGGCTCATACATCGGGATCTGATGGTAACCTCTGTAGGCATCAAGGAAGCTCATTCGGTCGTGGCCGGCGGTGGCGTCGATCATCTGATCAATCTTCGGAAGGGGGCCCTGTTGAGATCGGTGAAGTCTGCACACACCCTCCATTTGCCTGTTTTCTTCTTAACCACCACCGTATTGGCCAGCCAAACCGGGTACTGGACTTCCCGGATTGCGCCTGCCTCCAGTAACTTGCCGACCTCTTCGACTACCGTGTCTGTCTGCTGTAATCCCATCCTTCGGGCTTTTTGCACCACTGGCTTGTGGCTGGGATCTACATTCAGCCTGTGGCACATGACCTCGGGGTCGACCCCAGCCATTTCGCTCGGGGTCCAAGCGAAGACATCCACGTTCTGCACTAGAAACCTTGAGAGCTCGGCTCTCTCTTCATCTGGCAGTTGCGTGCCAATCAGGAAAAACCTATCAGGGTCCGCCGGGTCGAGCCTGACTTCGGCTAAGTCTTCAATACTTTTTTTGTCAGGGTCTCGGCCGATCTCATCTAGACCCTTTTCAAACTCTGCCAGGTTGATGCACTCTGGCTCCTTCTCTGCTGGGACCACGGCCAGCATGCACTGCCTAGCCTGCTGCAGATCTCCTTCTACTGTGACCACTTCCATCTTGCCCTCTTTATTCTCGAGCACGAACTTTAGTTTCTGGTGGAGGGAAGATAGGACTGCTTCCAACTTGTGGAGCCACGATCTGCCCAGGATGACGTTATAGGGAGAAGGGGTGTCCACGACTAGAAAGTCGGCCAGCACGGAGGCTCCTCCCACTCGGGTTTCCAGGGTGATTTTACCCTTAGGATACACTGGTTTGGCGGATAACCCTAGCAGGGGCGCACGGACCTCTGTGAGGTCGGCTTCTGAGAGGTTCTTCTTCTTGAAGCACTCATAGTAGAGGACCTCGGAGGAACTGCCGGAGTCGACGAGGATCCTCTTCACAGTGAAGTCCTTGAGCCTTATGGTCAAGAGCAGAGGGTCGTTGTGAGGGAGCTGGATTCCCTCCAGATCTTTGTCCGAAAATGAGATTGCTGGTCGGTTGCGGCGAGGTCTCTTGGGCGCTGGCCCGAGTTCGGCTCTCATTACTTCCTTCCCGTGCGAGGCCCGCCTGGCTTCGACTTGAGCCTGAGGGCTGTCTCGAGCTGAGGGCGCCAGGTGGATCACATTGATGATCTTTTCAGAGTCTTCACTATCTGGATCCCTGGCCGCGCCCTGATGAGCTCTGCTACCGCTGCCGCTGCTGATGTCTCCTGCTTTCACGAACTCCGCGAGATGGCCTTCCTTGGCGAGCCTCTCCAAGTGAAACCTCAGAGTTCTGCAATCTACAGTTCTGTGCCCGTTACCCTTATGGTAGGCACAGAACTTGGATTGGTCACGAGTGAAGGGATCGCCTGTCAAGGGACGAGGCCATCTGAAGAATGGCTGGGATTTGACTTTGTTCATAACCTGGTGGATTGGCTCTTTGAAGGCGATGTTCATGGCCTGGTAGGTGTCGGAGGGAGGTTTGGCCCTCCTGCCGCCCCCAGACCGGGACGTTGAGGGTCTCGCCGAATTGGAGACCCAGGCCTGCTTCGGCTCTTGCCTTTGGAATGGCTTTTTACCCCGCTGCTGGGGCTGGCTGCTTCTTTCCTTGGGCTCCGGGCCTGCAATCTCCCGGCCTTCCTCCTCCCGAGCTCTGATTTCGTCCTCCTCCTGGGCGATAAAGCGTTTTATCCGGGACATCAAGGCCGACATGGAGGGAGCAGGATCTCCCGCCAAATCTTTCCGCAGCTCGTGCCCTGGTAACAGGGCATTCTGGAAGGCGAAAATCGCCACTTCTTCTCTGGTATCTTCGATTTGGCTGTAAATTGCCCAGAACCACCGGGCGAACTGGGTGAGGGCCTCGCCCTGCTTCATCTTTAGAGCGAGGATGTCAGCATCGGTTTTGGTGACGACGCTGTAGGCTTGGAACTTCTTCAGGAAAGAGAGTTGGAGTTCCTTCCAACTCGAAATAGACTTCTCTGGCAGAGCACAGAACCACTTCAGGGGGAGGTCGCTCAAACTGGAGGAAAAGATTTTGCAGTTGAGATGGCCCTCGTTTCCCCAGATGGACATCTTTTGGGAGAAATGACGGAGGTGAGCAGACGGGTCAGACAGTCCGTCGTAAGGGACGAACCGCGGGACTGAGAACTTCTTGGGCAAGGGAGTTCTCTCGATGTCCCGGGTGAAAGGAGAGGCCCCCAGATCGGTGGGGCCACAGATCTCTTACTGGCCCGCATCTCCAGATTGCGTTGGAGAGCTAGCTTGATGCGCTTGTCGAGCTGCTCCTGCTCATCGTCCTTATCTGGTGTCGGCGCTCTTGGCTTCCACTTCGCATGACTTCGACCATGGTGGCTATTAGCTCGCCCGTCGCGACCATGATGGCTACGGGTGTTGCTCGAGCCTTCATCGTAGGCATGGCTGCGCTTCTAATCCAGAAAGACTCTTAGATCCTCTTGGGATGGCTAGACTACCTTCCTTTGGACAGCTCTCTTCTCGCCTTGAGGCCCTGAGGGTTGCCTTTGAGAGGCATTTTGCACCGCTCTCAGTTGCTGCTGGAGTTGGCGGATCAATCGCTCCTGGTCCTGGAGGAGAGCGTTTTGAGCTGCGATGTCTCCTCCAGCATTAGGGGGTTGCACGTGGCGTGGCTCCTCCACTGCTGGAGCTTTGCCTTTGAGAGGGTGCTCTCGTCGACGCTCTCCCCGTGGGGGAGGCGGGACTTCATCGTCAGAACACGAGGTCTCGACTCCCTCTCGGAAGGGAACCTCGAAGAAGGGTCGCGAGGCTACGCGCTCCTCGCCTGCTGACGCGTCATGGTCCGCTCCGGGTCGTCCCTGAGGAGGGACGTCCGCCGACGGGCCCGGACGCTCGGGTATTGCTCTCTGGGACTCTCTGCCTTTTTTAGCTTTCGGAGGCATGGTTTTTGGAAAGATTGGGAAGGTTGGGATAGTACCTCCCCACAGACGGCGCCAATTGTAGGTGCAGAAAAATAATGACCCACAATAATCGAGGTGCCTTAGAGGACTTATCCAAATGAAGAAGACGACCGGCTGCCTGAAAGCCTGAAAGGGAAGAGCAAACGGTCAGAGGACCCTGGCCTGGGCGGCGCAAGGCTCTCCGATGCCTAAGTCAGTGAACGAACCGGAACAAAGGAAAAAGAGGTAGAAGAGAGACAGAGTAACAGCTCTGATTTCGATTGTGGATACCTTGCATGTGAAATGAAGCTCTATTTATAGACGATTTGGACGATATTTTTGGATGATATCTTGGTGTGGGTCCCATGACTTGACAGGGAAGTCATCATCAGCCCACAAAGTAATAAATGCGGTCCAATCCAGCCCACTTTGCATTTAATGCCAGTCGGATCGGCCCATATCGCATTAAATGCGTGTCACGTTGGGCCAGATTGTGTTGGACGCCTTTGGCGGTAGGGGTACCATCGGATCCACCCTCGGGCCTTGCCCTGATTTGGCCTCAGTCGCTGGATGCCGCCCTGTCAGGGATCTGGCGAAGATTGTGGACGGCTGGATGTCGCATCTGTCCCACTGGCCCGCGCCCCTATTCCTCCACGTATCCGATGATGTGGGGGGCGAAGGGCGCGAGTGGAGATTCTCTTCTTACTTCGGCTTTCATCCCGGCACCTTCGGCTGAGGTGGAGTTTTCAGCCGAGGTGGGCACCTGGGGTAGCCGAGCTCGGCGCTAGCGGCCCGGACCTGCCTGACTTCGGCTGGGGCCCCTGTCCTGGTAGCTGAGGTGAGTCTGGCGCCACGTAGGCGGCACGTGGATGGCACGTGAGAATGCTTAGTCCCATTTGATGGCTGTGATTAGCGTAATCCTGGAGCTTTGGAAATCTCCCCACACACCTTTCAATGTTTATCATCTCTTTTTTGGTGATGAGGGTGCCCATTCATACAACAGTTATATGTAATCAACATTTTACTATTGTGCAATGTATTTGGGCCACCTCTCAAGTCAATGATTATTTTCCAATAATTACATGATTGTATGGACAGACTTGTGCTCAGCATGGGTACTTGTGCTAGTTCTATATTAAGATGATTATTCACTTTTTTAGTTGTAATATTGCCAGTAATTATGTTCGAAATCAAGACTATATATTGTAGTGCTCTCCCCTCACATATCTTTACAATCTTTATAGGTTGGCCTTTCTCCATAGCTTAAATGAAAAAACTCTACTTATGATGTAGACTATCTTTGGCATTTCAAAAAAAAAAAAGGCTTGAAAAGTCAATGTTCCAATGCTAAAGAAGTTCACAGACATGGGTACGCTTGTACAACAAGAGGATTTTGAGTTACAGAGAAAGATTGTAGTGATTATTCACATAGCCTACTATTGCATCAGTCGGTGCAAGATATTTTCCTCATAGAAAATTGAAGAAATAAAATGACTATACTTAATAGAGGGAATTTTATTTTTGATGGGAGGGGTAGGAATGCATGATACATCTCCTCTATGGAAACAAAAATTCATGGAGTTATTTGAATCCTTTAGGGCCTATTTGTGTAGGGCAGGTTTCAGCGGAAATCTACTGCCGACAAGGCGCCGGAATGTCCTGCGCGTCCTTCTCTTGTTTGGTGTAGCCACGGCAAGGATGCATTTTCCGACCTTTTGTGCTTATTTTCCGCTCAGAGAGTGGACTACGGGATCCCAGCTTGAAGGTTGGAAACGTCTTCCGTGGAAGAGAAAATTGCGCTTTCCTCTCCAGCAGATGCGCACAAACACTCCCCTAATGCTCAAACAAGTCCCAGGTCTCCATATCAATATGACATGAGTGTCAAACTCCCCTCCCCTCTCCTCTCCCATTCACTTACCATGAGTGGAATGCGTGGATCTCCCCCAAGGGATTCCACCTATTGATAATCTAAAGCGTTCAAGAAGAATATCATCCTCTTGAGTGACTTATCCTCTACTTTTACCTCAATAGGAATTGGTCTCATCCTAAGACCGAGCACATGGCTGATAACATAATTAGCATAATCTTATGCATGAATCATGTGTTATAAATCATGCAATCGTTCTTACAATGGGATGCAACTCCTTCGAAGTAAAATGCAAGGATATTCACCAGAGGTGATGAAATTTAGTTCAAACGGTTCAAATTATCACTAGGTGGGCCCCATAGTGGAGTTCCACATATCCACTCCAGAAAGCACAAGGCAGACATTGAGTAGTAGTATCTGTATTCAGAGTGCTCATGGGCTAGGCTCAGATATAAAACCTGGCCCGTTTAGTATTTGGGCCAAGCTTGATTTAATTGTGTCCGGCCCAACCAAGCTTGAATAACGACTCGACTGCTTCATCGAGCAATTGCTATAAAGCCCATATCGCTAACAAAAAACCTGGTTCGGCCCAACCAGGGTCCCACCTGATTGATTGAACGGGCAGGCTTGGGCCCAACATTTACGGTCACGTCGACCTTATGATGGACCTGGGCCTGTATTTTTAAAATCGAGCCGTATCTGGATATTCCCCAAGCCCAGCTTGACCTAGTCCATCAACACCCAAAAATGTAGGGGTGAGCAAAAACCGAACCGACCGATTTACCAAACCGAACCATAGCCGAAATTTAATTTCGGTTCGGTTATTTCGGGTAATTCGGTTCAGTTCGGGTAAATTTCTTGGCAAATTCAGTTATATAATTTCGGTTCGGTTAATGATCTTATTTAACCGATTAACCGATTAACCGAAATATATGCAATTTTTTTTTTGAATATTTTTATTACCCATTATCCAGCCCACTAAATATTTTTAGACTTGTTAGTTGGAGTGTTGTTTATGGTTATTGTCTATTTGTGTAATTGTGTTTAATGTATTTTCAAGCACTTCTATGATATATCATTTATGGATAATGGATTTATGGGCCAATTATTAAGCCCAATTTCACAAATGAAATGTATATAATATAGCAATCTAGTTCTAAATTTTTAAAAACTTGGGCAATTATTAAGTCCAACAAAATGCATCACATTAACCGAACCGACCGAAAACCGAACCTAAATAATTCGGTTCGGCTCGGTTCGGTTAAAAGTTTTACAAAACAAAAAATCGGTTCGGTTCGGTTAATACATTAAAGTGGTCAAAAAAATCGGTTTGGTCAAAAATTCTTAAAATAACCGACCGATTAACCGATTGCTCACCCCTACAAAAATGTACTCCAGTTCAATTAGATGTGTATTGGGCTCCATCCAAACTCAACCTAGTGTCGGTCAAATAATATAAAGTTCGGATCGAGTTTGGGCTTAGGTACTATTAACTACAAGAAAGCAGGAGAGGGAGAGAGAATAGAGAGGGAGCGAGGGAGAGAGAAGAAAAAAGCACGGTCGCCTCTGCCTCTCTCGGTAAGAGAAAAAAATACACATCCAAACCCTAGTTTTCGCATCGAAAACCCTAATTCTTTCTATCTCTCTCTCTCGA
Organism: Litsea cubeba; assembly: GCA_012931725.1. Classification (NCBI taxonomy): domain Eukaryota; kingdom Viridiplantae; phylum Streptophyta; class Magnoliopsida; order Laurales; family Lauraceae; genus Litsea; species Litsea cubeba. The sequence goes on from CM022951.1 coordinate 18,229,122, forward strand.
GAAGGGAGAAGAATAAGAAGAAGAAGCAGCAGCAGCGAACCCTAACCCTACCTTCGTCTTCTCTTTTGAGGAGAAACAGAAGCAGAGGAAAGAAAGAAGAGGAAGAGAGAAGGGGAATCGATGGGGAAGAAGAAGAAGAGAGCGGAGAAGGTGTGGTGCTACTACTGCGACCGAGAATTCGATGACGAGAAGATATTGGTCCAGCACCAGAAGGCCAAGCACTTCAAATGCCATGTTTGCCACAAGAAGCTCTCCACAGCTGGTGGCATGGCCATTCACGTCCTCCAAGTTCACAAGGAGTCCGTAACCAAGTGCGTCTCTCTCTCTCTTTGTTTTCTCCAAATATGTGATTTTCTTAGGAAAGTTAGAATTTTGTTAATCACAACAATTAAACAAAAGAGAGAACCCCCATGCAAAATGAATCAGCTTTGGCCAAACGCGCCACCCCAGCCTGTTATGGCGACTTATGCAATGAATTTTTTTTTTGTTTTAGAAAGATGCGATTCTCGGTCGAATTCTTCGTTTTGTTATTATAATTGCGAGAAGCATGGTTGGTGTTTAGTACTATCATTAGATTGATTTGGGCTTTGTTTTGATGTATATTAAATCAAGTCAAAGCAAAACTGTTCATGTCTTTTTCTGGTGTCCTGTTAATTCAAACTCTTATTTTTGAGACAAGTAGTGTGTTTGTGGTGTGTTGTATGACTACTTTGTGTTTTATTGGGGGTGATAGTTAGGGTCTTGCTTAAAAGGAAAGGAGGGGGGGGGGGGGGGGGGGGGGGGGGGGATGCTTTCTCATCGATTTTGTTGCATTTCCTGCATATTATCTCTTAAGAGCTTGTTTGGAGTGCGACACTAAGTCATTTTTTACCTCTTGCATTGGCTGCGGTAAAATGACATGGTAGCAATCACAGAGAATCCAAAGGCTTTAAAATAAGTCGCACAAAGACAAAATATATGGATTGCAACTTTGGTGGTGGGCATATACAAAGAGCTGAAACTATTGTGAAAATTGAAGCTTAGGATGTATCAGAAAGAGATTCATTCAATTACCTTGGCTCGATAATTAGTAAGGATGGGGAGATTGATGAAGATGTCGAACATAGGATAAAAGTGGGATGGTTGAAGTAGAAACTTATTTTTTGAGTGCTTTGTGACCAACAAATGCCAATAGGATTGAAAGTAAAATTTTATAGGACAACAAATAGACCAGCTATGACTTATAGAGCAGAATATTGACCAAAAATGGATGTAGGCATGTAGCAGAGATGAGAATGGTAAGATGGATGTGTGGTAAAATTAAAAAAAAAAAAGTGCTTTTGAGAGCATTTAGGGGCAGTATTAATAGGGGATAGAATTAGAGAAACCCGTTTGAGATGGTTTGGGCATGTCCAATGCAAGCTGGCAATAGCGCCGATTAGAAAAAGTTTGGCTGTGCAGTTTTATGGTCCACCAATGGGAATGGGTAGGCTGAGGAGGACGTGGATGTAGGTAGTAAAAATAGATATGAAGAAGTGCAACTTATCTAAGATTTGGCTCAGGATAGATCGGAATGGAGAAACTGAATTCATGTAGTTGACCCAACATAGTTGGGTCAAGGCGATGATGATAATCTGTTAGTTTCACCTAATACTTGCACTTATCCAGATCTGAAAAGATCTTGCGGTAGTTGATACTGCACCGCCTTATATTTGTATAAACATGCTTGAAGAGTTCTTGCACCTGTTTTTTTCCTTCTTCCAGAAATGTGTAGCAATTTGTGGCATCCTTAGACATTTGCCATTAGTAATAATATGTTGTCTTTATTGCATGCATTTGTTCTCTAGACCTAGAGTTTTGGGTTATATTAGTTTAAGAATGGTAGTAGTTATCCTTTATAAGACATCTTGTAGTGTGAAGAAATAAATGATGCTCAACAGAGTGCTAGAGGCTCCAATAGTGCCCAGTTAAGATAAAGCAAGGTGACTTCAGGGCCTGTTTTTTTGTAGGGAGTAGTAGAATGAAATAATATTGAGTGTGAAATCAAGATGAAAGAACAACACCTTTTTGTCATTTTGTTGTTGTTTAAGAGTACTTTTTTCGTCATTTCATGCTTTTGCAGAGTCTCTTTTTTGTCATATTGTGCAACTAAAAGCAGCACAACCTCTTTTGGTACTTAGAGGACTGCTTTTAGATAACAGTATGGCCTCTGTTATTTTTGGTGTTTGGGGCTGCGCTGTCCCTGATGATTATGTTTGTGGTGGGTTATTTATCCCCCGTGTCTCATTAGGGAATATTTATGCAACAACAGCTCATACAGAGGCTTTCATTAATGCGTAGCACATTCTTATGGGTTTGATCACAGTCTTGCCTTTGCAGGGAACATGCAAAATTTGATATTTGAAAAAAAAAATGGTGTCTAATGGCTATTGTCTCTTGGAATTTAACTTCTGTTTTTGTGGGATTCATAATTGCAGATGTTGTGAGGCCACTAGGGTTGTGTTGACCTGCATTGGGAGAGGCTGAACTATTGTTTGTTTTGTGGTCTTTTTTTTTCCTTAAAAAAAAAGAAAATAAATAGAAGCCACATGAACTTTTATGTTGGTAAGGGTCTACATTCCCCAGTCACTACGATGAATTGGGCCTGTTTGCAGGTTCATAAGCATTTTTTTAAGTTTCCGATTTCCCAATGTTTGTTGGTGAAGGTTTATATCATATATATATATAGGGAAATATTCATGTGCATCCATTCCTCACTATGTTATGGTGAGGGACAACATAGTAGGTTGACTTAATAACACATCCGAATTATCCACACACATGGAACCCCCTAAAGTACACTAGACCCATTGATTTTTCACCTATCCAAATGGATTGGACCGTTGGATCGAGGGTCAAATTTTTTCCTTTAATATAAAGTCATTAAATTTGTGGGTCATGGATGAAGGGGTTAGAGGCATGGGATTGACCCCAAATTTGATATATGGTCTTATCCAAGATGTCTCCTCCCATCCCCCACAAGTCCCATGATCAGTGGGTCCATAGGTGGGTCCCATTAAGTTTGTCCCTCACCATATGGTGAGGGAAGGATGCACAGGAATATCCCCCATATATATATGCCTAAAATCTTGTTGTTGCTGTTGGGTAGGTGAATTTAAGACGTATTTTGGCCGTTGTTTCATAGTTGTGGACTGGAATCTGATCTTTGACATATCTTACTGATACAGTGCATGAATGTGAATGTTCAACCTAAGATCTGTTTTGGCTATTGGATGAGATACATAATTTACCAGTCTCTGAGTTGAAGCATCACTAGAAATCAGAATTTTTTTTTTTTAATATTTTTCTGATCAAATTCACGGATGCTCGACCTGTTGTTTTAACAGTGTATTTTTTCCGTTGTTCTTTATTTATGATGCTTCTACATAATATTGTCAGGGATGAAATTTTATATCCACCAGGCAATAGTGCACTTATCATAGTCAAACTATTACTTTGTTATACTGGAATACCCCCATGGATTAGATTGAGGAGATTGAAGAGCTACTTTCTTTACCATTTCAAACCAAACCAGACCAAGCCTTTTCCCACTAGGTGGGGTCGGCTATATGGATTTGACGACGCCAATCAAATCTATTTAGGGCCATGTCCTCCGTTAGATCCATGTAGGCAAGGTCATGTTTAATAATTTCTTTCCAATTTCTCTTGGGTCTCCCTCTCCCTCTCCTACTCCTGGCAATCTCCATGCTTTCACACCTTTTAACAGGTGCCTCCGTTGGACGCCTTCTAACATGGCCGAACCATCTCGGTCGATTTTATCTCCAATGGGTGCTATTCCTACTTTGCCCCTAATCTCCTCATTCCTAATCCTATCTCGCCTTGTGATCCCGCTCATCCATCTTAGCATTCTCATCTCCGCAACTTCCATCTTCTTGACATGATTATGCTTTACTGCCCAACACTCTGATCCATATAACAACGCTGGTCGTACCGCCACCTTATAATACTTTCCTTTAACCTTGAGGGGGACTTTCCGATCACACAAGACCCCCGAAACACTCCTCCATTTGGTCCACCCGGCTTGAATCCTGTGACTTACATCAGTATCAATCCCTCCATCCTGTTGCACCATAGATCCAAGGTACCTAAAGTTTTCTTTCTCTACAATCTTTTGTGTGCCCAAACTTACTTCTATGCTACCAGGTGTCCTACTTTGACTAAACTTGCATTCCATATATTCCGTTTTGCATCGACTTAGCCTAAACCCTTTTGTCTCTAATATTTTCCGCCACAATTCTAGTTTAGCATTCACTCATTCTCTCGTCTCATCCACTAAAACAATGTCATCTGCAAATAGCATACACCACGGCACCTCATCCTGGATATGTCTTGTAATCTCATCCATAACTAGGGCAAACAAGTACGGGCTTAACACTGAGCCTTTGTGTAGACCAATCATGATAGGAAACTCCTTAGTTTCGCCTCCAGTCGTCCTTATAGATGTCACGACTCTATCATACATATCCTTTATCGCCTCAATATATGCGACACACTATTTTCTTTTCCAGAACTCTCCAAAGAAACTCCCTAGGAACTCGGTCATAGGCCTTCTCCAAGTCAATGAACATCATATGTAAATCTCTCTGACCTTCTCTATACTTCTTTACCATTTCCAAAAAAAAAAAAAAAAGAGCTACTTTCTTTTCTTTGAATGTTACAATCTCTTGTTCCCAGGCATGGCAACATGGAGGTTGGTACTTTTGCTAGTGAACATTGTTTTACTGGGGTTTTCATTTTGCTTCTGTCTTCTTTTGTTTTAATTTTGGCCTCTCTCTCTTGACGTGTGCTTTTGGTTTTAGCTTTTTGGTTATTTAATAAATTCTTTGTTGGTAGAAAATGATATTGCATCCAACAGAGTTTTACAATGTCATCTTAAGTACAATTTGTGTTTTTCAATGAAAAGGTTACCATTTATGTAAGGTTCAAAACAAATATCAAGCGTTCATGAAATGCTGCTTGGTGAAATAATTGCATCTGAGGCTAGTATACCAAACCAAGTGACAATGTGCAAGTATTTTAGTTTTAGCTTTGTTATCTTCCTTAATTTATGGATTACGGTACACTTTTATTGGAATGATAACTATAAAAGATACCTCTTAAGATAGAATTTTTATTCTATTTTGTTTCCTTTGTTTTGTTTTTTGTAGTTTCTTGGTAGTTTTTTGCCATAAGTCTGTTGTACTGTTTGACCTACTTTAATAAAATTTTAATCACCATTCAAATGAAAACAAAAGAATAAAATAAATTCTGTTATTTTTTTTGAGTGGTGTAAATTCTTTTGGCTTTGAGAGGATGGATGTGGACAAAGATTGAATGTGGTTTGTTGATAAGTAATTGTGAGAACTAGTCTTGACTGTGGGGAACTATGGTGAAGCTCACTTGTAGAGATTCAAAAAGCATTTCTCCTGCCGTGCTTAATGATCTCATTCTCCTCCTTTAGTCGATACTAGACATGGATTGATGCCATGTTGTGGCGCATGCTCCCCATCTTTGATACCTTTACCATCACATGTCATCATCTTGTTGGTCCAACCATGAACCAACTATAACAAGACCATTAGATCCATTCCACATGTCATTGTCTCCTCATCTTTGTTCCTTGTACCTGATCTGGAGAACCTTTGTGTCAATCTGCAACCCCAGCTAAGGGTGGAACAGAATACCCTCCAAAAAAATTTCGGCCAAAATTTAGTTGTTTGGGCAGATACAACTGAACTAGGTTTGTCCCGGCCAAAAACTATTTGAAATATGTCAGTTGAAGAAGAAATATGAGTCGAGCACTCTAGCAGAGAAGAGGCTTCTGGAGGTCAACTTTGGTGAACTCCAGCCGCGTCGACGACCAGGTGCGAGGTTGATCAGGTGTGAGGTTTTCCCCCCTTGGTTCGACGACCTCTGGGAGCTCTCTCCCCAAATCTTTTTCCACCCCTCTGTTCTTGCCCAACTGCTGAAGGCAGAAAGCCAGAAAGCCTCCTTTTTTCCCTCTTGTAGTGTTCTCTCTCTTTCTCTCTCTCTCAGGTCGGCAGGGAATTTTTTTGACTCTCCAGCCCACAATTTTAGAAAGGTAGTTCCTCTCTCCTGCCCACAATTTTAGGAAGGTAGTTCCTCTCTCTCTCTCTCTCACACACACACACACACACACACACACACACATTTCCTCTCTTTTGTATACACAACCGGCAACTCTCCAAAATGTAGAAACCTTTTTTCATTTTTTAACATGCTCTTTCTACTGCCGACAACACTCCAAAATGTAGAAACTTTCTTTTACTTTTTTTAATGATGCTCTCTCTTTGTGCTCCAACACCTCTTCTCTTTTATGTATCACTCCTACTCTCTCTCTCTCTCTCTCTCTGCTCCAATGCCTTTTCTTTCATGAAGTTCAATTGATTTGATTCTTTTTTATATGCTGTATACACTCAAATAATTTATGTGCAATAAATTTTTTATGGTGAATTTTAATTTTTTTAAATTTTACGTATTTTTTTTATAATTTGAACGGAATGCTGGAATTGACCGAAATGCCGGAACATCCTAGTATAGGGCCAAACTGGAACAAAATTGACAACTATGCCTCTTCCTGAGCCACTTATTATATTAACCTGCGCTAAGACTTTAATTTCATCTCCCAAGCAATCTTGTCATGCAACAAGAATATGATGGGGGTGTAAGATTTTTTATGTACACATTACAATGGTTCCTCGGGAGTAAGGGTGGCAATATGTGACCCGACCCATTTTGACCCGCCAAATACAACCCCTAAAATACAGTGATTGGTCACGGGTCAAGTTTTCAAGACCGGGTTAGGGTTGACCCACTTAACCCGACTGACTTGTACGCATGATTTTACTCTTTCATCGCTCTGGATCCTGTTTGCCTCTCTCTCTCTAACCACCCAGATCCTTACACGGGCAAAAAAAAAAAAAACTCGCTCTACCATCTCTCACCCAAACTCCATACCCCACCCAACAGGCAACAACCCAAGCAGAGAGATGCGGGACAGTATGGGTTGGGCGGGTGTGGGTTTGAAAAGTCCGACCCATTTTTGGGTTGGACCCCCACTTGCTGGCCCAACCTGACCCGTTTGTCACCCCTACATGGGAAGGGATGCAAACATAGATGGCTAGGAATGCTAGAGAAAATGAGAGAGATTGAGATCATTGCCTCCATGACGCGGCCAGGGTGCGAATACGGGAGTAGATTCCTAGTACTCTGGGTTTTGACAAGCCACATCTACCTTGGAATTTGCAGTCCCTGAGGGAGAAATCTTTCTCCTTGTTTGTATCAAATTGCCTAATCACATTTCAAAACTGGAACTCGAAGCATGTTTTGTAGAGCAGGACTAATCGCTGATATCTTCGTACCTGTTGATCGTACAAGTGGGAGGAAGCAAGGCTCTGTTTTTGTCAGGTTTGCTCCCAAATGGCAGGTAGATCTGGTCAGTGGCAGATCTTGGGGAGGACAAAGAATTGTACCTAACTTGGCTTATTTCATATCTGGCAAGTATCTGGAATTTCAGGGTGGGAAGAAGTGATCAGGAGTGGATCTGGATCTAGACAGACGGTGGTGCTGGGACCTTTGTCAAGAAATCAGATGGGTGTTTTGCCTGGGAGAAGGGATTCTTCTGGAACAAACCTACTCGTTTCTGTCTTCAAGAAGCCAGATTTGATTGGTGCCCCTGTAGTAGGACGGATAATCTGTGGGTGCCTGGAGAAGGGGTTCATGTGGCCCCTTGGGTGGTCAAGGAAGATAAGAAGGCCCTTTACTACAATTTAGCAGGGCTTCTCAAAAGGTAGGAGGGATTGTTGCGGGCAGAATTGTGGCTGGAACGAGGCTGGGGTCATGATTCAAAATAGTGTAGCAGCGGCATTATCGGCCGTAGCGGCCTTGGCTGCTACGTTATTTTGAAAATAATGGTGCTACGGTCTAAAATCTTGTTGAGCCAAGCACTTTTAATTTTTAACATGTTTTTTCTATTTCTTCTCCTCAGTGACCTTTTCTAAAGTTGCCTTCTACCCTTATATGGTTTCAAATCACTTAAAAAAACACAAGATTGGATGTTATACAAGATTAAAAAAAATTTGACCACTTAAAAAATTCACACCGCTACACCGCTATATATCGCTGCACCTGCTACGTATCACTTGCTACGTAGCGTTTTGGGCCATTGGCCGCTAAACTGGCCGCAACCGCTATTTTGATCCTTGGTTGGGGTAAGATGTCGGTTAACATCCTCTTGCTGTATAACTAGTTAGTGTGGATGTAGTTTCTTTCGGAGGACTAAGTGGAGAATGTTTTAAGTTGTGCAGATGCTGACCTAACCCTTATCCATTCAATCTAGAATGATGGATGGAGCACCTTGGCCACACCCGGACCCCCACCCTCTCTCTTGGTTGTGACGCGTGGCATGAAGATGTTTTTTTGTCTCCTGGGGGATTGAGATGGGAGCACCTTGTACGTTGAGTGAAAAACAATCTTGAAGGGGAGTTCCAAGTTTGATTTTTGGACAAGACAATCACTTTGTTGACGTCTACTTCTTTGTGGGTAGAGGATCATCACGATCGTAGAAGATCTGGAGAAGCAAGCGTCCTATTGGAGGTGTTCTTGGGGAGAGAGATTTTACAGATTTACCTGAAAATATGAAGGAGAAAAGCAAAAGCAGAGGAAGTAGGATCGTCAAGGTGGAGGAAGATGACGATTATGTTGGCCCCTTAGAAATTTGAAATTCAAAGCCCCCTTTCTTCCTGATGATGGCATTGAAAGATGTTTGTTGATCATCAAGGTTTTTCAGAGCTTGATATGTGTGATCTCATTTATCCAGTCTAGATATTAACTACCGGCTTTCTTGTGGCCTTGGGTCGGGAGCTGCTGGTTCGAATGATAAGAAGCTTAGAAACGAGGCTTTAAGACTTTAAACTGCCTTTCGGTGATTGAGGGGTCAAAACTCCAGAGAAGCATGCCTTGCAACATTTTAGGTCTTTCTAGATGCTATATAACTTTGTTTTAGTTGAAGCTACTCCTATTTTGTGTTTGAATCCCCATTATGTAGGATAAATCCTACTCAAGCGTCCAAGATAAGAATTAAGTGAGTTGTCAAAGTCTTCTTCTTAGAAAGGATTATTTGCTTTGGTCGACTATTTCATTTTTTTTTTTTTTTAATTTTAGTTTGTTTCGACTTAATAAGTAGAGGCCAGGGTCAAATTGTGTAGGGGATTTTGTGTCATAATCCTATGTGGGAACACCATACCTTATATTTATGTATTTTCGACCATTTTAATAATATGCATTACATGTTGACAAGAGCCGGTGGAAGGTGCTCACTATTGCGACCTTTAGGTTGTGGTTTCAAGTCATGGTACCAATAAAATAAATAAATAAATAATGTAGTTCAAATCTCAGGTTTTTTTTATATATTATTTTTGTCTGTGAATCCATTGTTGCCTCCCGGTGAGACTCCATGAGGTACTACAAGAAGGTGAATGCTAAAGCATAATTCCAAGGCGCTCGCATTACACTGCTTATGCGTTTGATCTAGCCAAAGCCAATACAACTGTAATGATAATCCTGTAGCTAGAAAGGATTATTTGATTTGGTTGATCACGTCATCATTTTGAGTTTGTTGACTTAGGAAATAGAAGCCAGGAAAGAATCTCTTGGGAGATTGGGAATCATAATCCTAATATGTGGGAGAGCTGAAGCTCTTATGTATGGGGAAAATACTTTCCTGCTCACAGTGCACCGTGCATCCGGATCATGTGACGCGTATTCAGAGGTGGGTTACGCCTCTGTGTGCAGGTGAACTTTTCCCTTTATGTATGTATTTTCAACCATTCCAATAATATACAGTTATGGTGTGACTCCATTTCTGCCTCCCAGTGGAGCTCAGCACGTCCTACAATTAGGTCAAGACCAAAGCACGATTCTGAGGTTCTCACCCTGCATGACTCATGCATTTGATTTAGCCCAAGCCACCACAATTGTGTTGATAATCCTGAGTGGTCTTGTTCTTGACAAGGCTGAATCATGACCTAACCCCAGTCTTAACACATGTCTCAAGCAAGTCCACATTCATGTTTTTAATTTGGATCTGCCTGACAGTTTTATTTATTAATCCTTGTCATCTTATTCATACTTGCTATCTGTTGAACTGATTTTACATGATCTTATTATCATCCAGAGTTCCAAATGCCAAACCTGACAGAGAATCAACTGAAATTGAAATTTTTGGAATGCAAGGAATCCCTCCAGAAACTTTGGCAGCTCACTATGGAGATCAAGGTAATATTCTTTTGAAATGGAGAAGTTAGGAATTCATCTCTTTCTGCAACTTGGACATATGAGCTGAATTTATTTTATTTTATTTAAATTTTTGTAATATAATTTTTTTTGTGCACTGCAGAATTGTTCAATGTAGGACAGAAATGGTACAAACATGTTCTCTTGTGGGACAGTGCCATAATCAATATACCACTAGTGTTATCAGTGTCGATTTCATTATGCTGCTCGTTTGTGAGTGTATTTATTGTTATGTGAAGTTATTAACAATAGCAATAACAATGGACTTGAAAGTTGCTGAAAGGCTTGAATGCTTGCCCAGTTTTGTGATTCATTAGGTGCAATGATTGTTTTATTATTGTTTCTAGTGACATAGCGGGTTTATTAATTTGAATTATTGGGCATGTGACTTCATAAAGAATGCAAGAATTTTTTCTTTGTTGCAGTGATAAGCTCCATCAAAGTAGGTAAATTACTTGAAACCAAACCACTCATGTAGAATCAACTGGGGATGGAGTGGTTAAATGTCGTTAAAACTGGGTCACTAATTGGCAAAAGTTCCCTGGAAATTTTGTAGGATAGGTGTCTTAAGATATTGTTCGGACCATTCAAAGTTTCTGGGTAGTATTGGATTTGAACACCAAGGGCAGCAAGGATCCTTTGACCCCATAAATTGACATCAAGTCTTAATCTTCATTCATGGAGGAAGACTATTGCCTTGCTTTGGGGCTTTTGCTTTTACCCACATTTGATAAGACAATCAATGCGCGTCTTATCACAACAAAAATTTAAGAGTCTTTCGAGTATGATGTCAATCCTTAATATTTATTGCTACTGCTACCTTTTAAGTAGCCTCCAAACTTCTAAATGAAGTTGGGTGACCAAATTGCATGCAATTGGTTATCTTTTACTTGTCTATATAAACTACTGAATCTGTTGATTTGATGATGCGATACCTGAACTCGAAACAAATTGTCTACTCCAATCTCCATTTCATATCTTTTACTTGTCTATATAAACTACTGAATCTGTTGATTTGATGATGTGATACCTGAACTTGAAACAAATTGCCTACTCCAATCTCTATTTCATTTATGACCTCTTTTTGTGAGTGTATAAGTGTTCTAGCTTAATCAACAACAACATGGATGGTATCATATAATTAGAAGTAATCTATCAACAAATTGCCTACTCCAATCTCCAATTTCATTTATGACCTCTTTTTGCGAGTGTATGATTGTTCTAGTTTAATCAACAACAACATGGATGGTATCATATAATTAGAAGTAATCTATCAGCATCAGATTTCTTTGATGTCTTTCTTTCTTGGAGGTCACATTGGTAATTAGTCTACTTTTCTTTACTAACCTTTTTGTATAATTAAATAGTAATAAGAAGAAAAAGCTATCCAAGGTGAGGGAAGATGTGTATGGAACCCAACTACTTTAGTAGTTTTTTTTTTTTTTTTTAAATATAATTGTGAAATTCATTGAAACGAAAAAAATGTAGTAGTTGTGTAGCTGTCCAAATAAGAGATGACAATGCTAAATAAATAAGATAATAGTATGGGCCCTATATGCATATTGATTCTATTGACTCCTTGTTTTGCTAATGAGTCTGCCACCTTGTTGCTGCTTCTTAAGATGTACTTAAAACCAGCTTCCATTTGCTTATAACATTCTTTAATATCTCTCCTAAACTGAAAGTCATTCTCAGTGCCATTTTTACCTTTTGACACCCAACTATAAAACTCGGTGAATCACTCTCCAGTTTTTTCTGTTCCATTGAGAAACTTGTGAGAATTTTCAATGGCACCCTAATAACGAACATTTTCCTCTCATTGGAATCTTTAGTCCTAGTCGATTTCAAGGAACATATTAATGAAATTGATGAAGAAATCTCTTTCTTCCCTAAATTATGAAGAACTGCCAACCGACATGGTGCTTATGCTTTTTGTGGAGCCACTCCTAGTCTTTACTGAATGAAAGAACAATGGTACACGGACTGAGCAACATATACCTTCAAAAAGGGATTTATTGAAGATTTCTCTGGATGGGCTGCAGGTTCAAATCATCCTCCTCTTGAATGGTAACGTAGATTTTATTAAAGTGAGGCATATGACATAATAGGTAGATATGGAAAGCTACAGGCCAAAGAGCAAAAACAACATAAAAAATGCCAACCAAGAGGAAAACATAATAAGAGATGTAAGAAATGCCCCCAAGAGGAACAAGCAAATTCTGACTCGCAGTTTGAATTATATGGTGGAAGGATGCATTGAGAAGATGGGCTAGATCCACTACGTTTGCCAATTTCCAAGGAGAGCCGAAGAAACGCAAGAAACTCAAAAACTGATGCACATAGAATCTCCTTCCACCATAATCTGCCTAGGTTGAGACAGTGGGCTTCTCAGATCTTAGCCCTTGATGCCATCCCGCTTTATTAATAGAGGGAAAACCAATAGGCCAGAGAGGAGACAATAGATATTGCCACATTATCATGATTAATCCCTCTGATTTTAGTCAATTTGGGATTGCTGATGACACTCCTATCAAAGTTAACTCGAACATACTCGATGAAAGAGGAAGAGAGGTTTTTTTTTTTTTTCTTTGGTTTTGCGGGGGTGGGTGGGGTGTTGGATAGGAAGAAGGGGTGGAATGAGATCACAGAGAAGAAAAACAATTTCTTTCTAGCACTTAGTGGTAGCTGATATTTCTAATATCTTGAAATTGAGGAAGGATACAGGGGCGGCCACTGCATAGTATTTCACCTTTTCCACTAAGGGCTCTATTGAAGCACATTTCCCTTTTAAGCAAAAGCCCATTCCTTTACTCCATATGACCCATATTGCAGCTATAGAAGATGTCTTCTCTTTGATAGCCAATAACTAACTTCGATGCCTCAAATAAGCCCTTTGGGGTGTTAGGAAAAACCCAACTACACTCAAACCATATACTGATGGCATTTTGGATTTGTTGCGCAATTTAGCAATTAAATAAAAGATGGTCCATCGTTTCCGTGTCTACTAACCACATGGGACAAGCATAATCAGTAACTATTTTGCGTCTCTGCTGGGTATCCATCATTATAATAACCCATAAAATAGCCATCCACCCAAATGCTGGTGCTCTTGGAGGAACCATAAAACTCCAAGGCCAGATACAACATTAAGCCACCAAGAAATTACCATCAATCATCCCCATCCACACTCTTCTATCTACCCATTCGTCTGACACGTACACTTTGCTAGTATGAGTGAGCAACTATTGACTAATCCTCTACCGCCTTGGGGAGGTTTCTTCTGAAGATAGGGCTCCGTATCACCTTGCCTCCCACTCTCATTGTAATTTCTTTCCATAGCTTGTAAATTTTGAGCACAACAAAAAGGGTTTGGGTACCTATGAGCAAGAGAGTTCTTTTCCGCATCCAAGTTGTCAGATTCATAACTTTAGATGAAGAGAAGAAGCTTTGGAATGTTGGATGATCTCAATGATCAGTCCTTTGCTCTACTTATAGACTTAATGGCCTTAATCAAGGCAAATTACAATCTAATTACAATCTATATGAATGGAAAGAGAATAAAGAATATTGATACAGATTATATACATGGAAAGAATTCAAAATAGATTGATGAGTCATAGTCCACTAATCCTTATCCCACGTGGTATATGAGAATGGGCCAATGGGCCTATTGTACATGGGTCTTGGCTCAACTATTGTTGACATCCCCCCTCAAATTGATGCTGGTCAAATAGGAGCAATTTGCGAATCAGGAACTCATGACGTGGCTGAGGCAGTCCTTTGGTGAAGATGTCTGCGAGTTGGAGTTCACTTGAAACATGTGGAAGACTAATCACCTTGCGATCATATTCATCTCGAATGAAATGACAATCCAACTCAATATGTTTTGTACATTCATGAAAAATGGGATTCTCAGTGATACGGATGGAACTAGTATTGTCTACATGAAGTGGGGTAGCTGATGTTTGAGAAAAACCAAGATCTGTAAGTAAGCCACGAAGCCAAAGGATTTCAGAACAGGCAGCGGACATAGCACGATATTCAGATTCAGTGGAAGATCTGGAGACCCTTTCCTGCTTTTTGCATTTCCAAGATATGCGTGATTCACCTAAATACATACACCAGCATGTGGTGGATCTGCGAGTATCTGGGCATCCTGCCCAATCGGCATCAGAATATGCAGTAAGTGTCAGAGGTGTGCCAACCGGAAAGAACAATCCTCTAGTCGGAGAACCAAGAATGTACCGGATGATCCGTTTGACTGCAACCATATGGTGATGTCTTGGAGCAGTCATGAATTGACTAACAACATTTACAGCATAGGAGATGTCTGGTCTAGTGATGGTCAAGTAGATCAGACTGCCGACCAAGCGTCTGTAGAATGTGGGATCGGAGAGGAGATCCCCATCATCTTTCTTGAGTTTCACATTGACTTCTAATGGAGTGTCCACAGGGGTGGTATCAGTTAAGCCAGCAAGGTCATGAAGGTCAGTAGCATACTTATGTTGATGTAAAAACAGTCCCTTCCTAGACTGTTGGACCTCAAGTCCCAAGAAGTATGTTAAAAGACCTAGATCTTTCATATGGAATGCAGCTTGAAGTGAGGATTGAAGATTTTTAATCATGTTACTGTGAGTGCCTGTGATGATGATATGATATCATCCACATATACAAGAAGTATAGTGGTAGCATGATCAGTCTGTGATCCGAGGTGGGCCCCTGATGAGTTGCTACAAATGGCTGACGAGAATGGCTCCCAGAACAAAACAGTACTCAGATTTTTCTGCTGAGTCAATTCACAATCTTTGATTAACTGATGATCAAGATCGGATGATGTCCTTGATGAACTTGGACTGATCGGAGGTGGGCCACCAGTGATCAGACTTCAAGATGTTGATGAAAACACTATGTTAACATGCACGAACAGTCACAAGCAAGATGCCTATGACAGTTATATCACCAAGATTCGACAACAAGGTCGAAGAGGAAAGCTAGAATGAGAAGGAGAAGAAGAAAGGCTCATGTCAAAGTTGCTAGCCAGTAATCCCAAAACCAATTGGTGATAGGAAACTGCACAAACAACTACTTAACACCCCCCCTCGGGCGGGACACCGCCCGGATCCGAAGCACACGCCCGCACAAGACTATAACGCGGCATGGGGCCTTTTTGCCCTGCGCATTTTGCGCCCGCACAAACACACAACGCGGCATGGGGCATTTCTGCCCTGCGTGGTTTCGAACTCGAGACCTCAGGCTCTGATACCATGTCAGATTCAGAACTTTAGATGAAGAGAAGAAACTTTGGAATGTTGGATGATCTCAATGATCAGTCCTTTGCTTTACTTATAGACTTAATGGCCTTAATCAAGGCAAATTACAATCTAATTACAATCTATATGAATGGAAAGAGAATAAAGAATATTGATACAGATTTATAATACATGGAAAGAATTCAAAATAGATTGATGATCATAGTTCCACTAAATCCTAATCCACGTGGTATATGAGAATGGGTCAAGTGGGCCTATGTACATGGGTCTTGGCCTCAACTATTGTTGACACAAGTGTCCATCCAGAATGGATTACGCTCCACGTTTCTAAAGGTGGCTCACACGGTGCACAAGTCTCCCCGGCTAAGCGGGGGTAGGGGGAGGGTGGGCCGCATGTGTACGCAGCCTTACCCTGCATTTTTAATATTCTATAATTGCTGGAAAAAGCTTCTTTTACAGACATGATTACTCTTCATAGGTAGAATGGTGGGCATTGGGTGCCTGTGTCCCAACCATTTCTTTTAACTCCCTATTTAGCAGCTAAACCTGCTTTAATAGATTATCTGAGCTGTCACACATCCTCTGCACCCCTCTTTCCATATAAAGCTTGATTCATCTTACATAAAGGCTTGAAGCCAAGTCCTCTTTCCTTTTTATATTTGCAAATTGTTTTCCAATCTACAAGATGATAAATCTTTCTGGTTTCTCGTCCTTACCATGGAGACACTCATTGCAACTTTTTAATGTGATTATATATTGCTATTGGGCATTTGAATGAACACAATAAATTGGATGATTCAAGAGAGGCGCTTTGATGAGAGTAACCCCACCTTTGAAGGAAGGGCATTTTTCCTTCAATGTGGTCAGCTTTCTTCAATTCTTCCTACTCGCACAAGTTTCCATAGAACTTTAGAAGCAGTCCCTACACAGAGGAAGACCAAGGTACAAGTTGGCTACACACATGGGACAAGCATTAATAACCATCTTGCATCTCCTTGGGTGATCCACAGTTAGAAGAACCCCTACATAGATATAACACTTGGAGGCATTTTGAAGTGATTTGGTTTACTAATATTAAGTAAAAGCAGTGGCTTTTTTTTTTCTTTCAAAAATCCCTTAAATCTGAAAATAGACTAGCAAAAAAATTTCAAAATACATCAAAATATGTGTGCTTGATCTATGGGAAGTATAGATCTATGTGCTAGAATGCATTTCCAAGTGATTCATTGAAAATAAATAAAGAAATAAACAAAAAAGAAGAAAGTCACAAAAATGAAAAAAAAAAAAAACCCTAGAGAAGCTCTTGGAAGCTCTTGAGTGCAATGTTTCGTATTAACTTTGATTTTCTCATATCTATATTAGCTTCAAAATTTCCATATCTTGTGTTTTTTAGTGCCTTTGTAACCATAGAAGGGCAGCGGAGAGCTCCAGGAAGGGCTCTTGGGAAATGGGAGGTAGTTAAAAGTGAAAGAAGTGATGCAAAAACTTCACTGGATTTGTAAGTCGCCGCTACGTATCGGCCGATATGGTTGAGCAGCGGTCTTGTGGCAGCTCGGTTGCTAGTAGCACTATTTAGGATTACTGCCACTATATTAGATATCGTAGCAGCTGATAATTTGTTCCGTGCTACTCAGATTGTTTGTTGCAGCAGGCCCCTGCGAGCTTAAAAATTAGAACCAGCCTCTATTTTTTAACCTACCTTTTTTATTGATGTGTTATTCAGTATGACAAAGTAACAGCCTATGTTGGCATCTTATTTGAGTGGTTATTTGCAGTTCATCCGTTGTGGTTCTAGAGTCCAGGATCTCTTCTTGTCGCGGATTTTGCTTTCATTTCTAATGCACATATATGTTCTAACATGTTTCTAATATTTTACTCCCACTGTTCCTTACTCATAACAGTTTTAATTATTATCTTTTAGATGCTGGTTACACTTTTTTTTTACCACTACTACTTATTGCTGCTACTATCACTACTGCTACTACTATTATTTATTTTATTCCCTTGGGTAAAAAAAAGGAAAGGGGTGGTTATCTAACATGCACATTTGTTAAAGATGCAGTTTAGGGCAAAAGATTCTCAATTTCTGATTGGGAAATTATCCAACTTGTTAACTGTGTGCACATATACTATCAATAGTTCTTTCTGAGAGGAGTTACTGTCTGATGTTATCCATCATCTTCTGTAGCTTGTGCATTTTAGTTTCTGTTCAAATTTGGTATGGTTCCTCTGAGATTGTTGCACCATAATGATTTGATTTTAAAGGCTTAGCTACATAATATTTTGGCCAAAACATTTCATGAATCCCATTTTTATACTCCAATGAGGTTGGTTTTGGTCATTAATATCAAAATTTCTTGTAGATGAAGATGCTCCATCAAAGCTGTCCAAGGTTGATATCCCATCCTCTGACTTTGTTGGTGGTGTGGTTCCTGGAGCAATGGGCATGGGCTTTCCTCCACAATCAGCTTATGGTGCAATGCAACCGATGTATGCTTTATTTACTTTATTGATTCTGAACAATTACTTTAGAATAATGACCTGTTATTGCAATGCATTTTTTTTAAAGACAACATTTTTCTGTTAAATGTCACTTCATTGGACTTTAATACCCCTCATCGAGAATGTTGGCGGAGCTTGTTTAACTATGCCAGTGTATTTACCAAGTTGCCGTAAGTGCTCTTTTTTTTTTTTTTTTGAATGACTACTTTCATTAATAAAAAACAATCAGTACAAGAGAAATATACTAACTAGCAAAAGCAGGAAAAACAGGGAAACCAAAAGAAACTTGAACAATCCACTAAACCAGACTAAGTTGGCCGTGAAAGGTAGAAAGCCAACTCCTTCCAATGCATCATTATTTGCTCGGACGAGTAGCTCTTGAAAGACGGATTGATTGACACTCACTGCATGACCAAAAACTTGAATAGCTCTTTTTTGTTATGTGAAAAGGAATTTAGTGACAATGTTCGCAACAATTTGAATACAATTGTTTTATTGTTCAATTAGTGTGTGCATGTCAGTGTTTGCAGCAAATTATTGTCGCAAAATTTGGGCATGAGAACACGCTTGTGCTTGTTTGTACCTGTCGCATTGTTCTGTCTTGCACGCATGTGCGTGTGCTCTCTGTTTTGGCTATATTGAGGAAAATGTTACAGTGAGATGGTGAGATGACTTTATATGGCCCACCTTGATGTGTGCAAACCATGAAGGGTATGAGGGGTTGAAAGATCCTCATGAGGGCTAGATATGTGCAGAAAACCACGCCATCCAATCTTCTATTCCCTTCATCTTAGCAGTTTACATTTGAAAATATTTGTGATGTGGAGTGGGGTCGATGCGGGGCAGTTATGGGAAGATGGATTCATAGGCCTCACGCCCAAAAGCTGCTAGGGCATCACACCGGATGGCATCACACCAGTCCTTTCACAAGAGAGAGGAGCCAAAAGCACTCATTTTTTTTACTTAATTAATCAAGTCTAAAAGCCAAAGAGGCATTACAATGCTTATATGAGAGAAAACTAACCCTACATCTAATCTCAACCATTAAAAGCAACCAATGGCTAACTGAACTTAACCAAATTACAAAATTGCCCAAAACATATAAGAAATTAAATGAAATAAGAAAATAGTCCTAAAATGGGTGTCACTTATAATGGTTGGACGTTCCCCTAAATTGGGCCCAGTGGACTTGGTTGACCCATGGATTAACCCAAAACATATAAGAAATTAAATGAAATCAGAAAATAGTCCTAAAGTGGGTGTCACTTATAATGGGTTGGACGTTCCCCTAAATTGGGCCCAGTGGACTTGGTTGACCCATGGATCTTGGGTCTGTCCTTGTCTTGGAGAGATCTTGGCCTCGAGTTCTAGAAATGTTCTTGCTCATATATCCACCATATGAACTTTGTAATTTTTTGGTTGATCACCGTTTTCTTTACATGTCTTGGAAGCTTTATACGATTTTTACCTCCAATTGGAAGTAGACTTGACAGTTGACACATCTTTTGGTGGCTGGATTTTGTCTTGATCCGCACTCAAACCTTTTGATACTGCAATTGTAGAATTTGTCGGAATTGAATTCAATCTTTGAGTTTCCATTGTTGATCCCCGAATATAAAGCCAATGTGAGGGATGTCGATGAATGGATCTTCTTGTGAACTCACTGCAACAATTGGTTTATTCTTTGATAATCCAATTAGCTTTTTTGGAAGTGGCACTACTATTGGATCCATTGGATTTTCAGTTTTGTTGCTAACCATATCCAATTCTTAAATGCGTGTTTCTTCTTCCTTTGCTGCTTGCATTTGTTGATCACTATCATCCAACAGAGGCACCTGTTAAAAGGTGTGAAAGCATGGAGATTGCCCGGAGTAGGAGAGGGAGACACAAGAGAAGTTGGAAAGAAACTATTAAACATGACCTTGTCTACATGGATCTAACGGAGAACATGACCCTAAACAGATTTGATTGGCGGCGTCAAATCCATATAGCCGACCCCACCTAGTGGGAAAAGGCTTGGTTTGGTTGGTTATCATCCATAGAAGGAATCATTAAAAAAAATTATCCATAGAAGGAGATTCTTTCTTCTAATTCTTCCAAAATATGACCTTCAGGAGTTGTGCATGCTACTTTATCCAAGGTTGTCATGGAATCTTCTATTTCTTGTTTTGGCTTCTCAATCTCAACCTTGATGTTCTCTTCCATGGGTTCCACAAAATAGGCTCTTGTCATTTGTGGAGACATTATTTTTGCATGTGAGACCGTCTAAGCATGCGTTTAACATGAAATGCTTCTCTAATTGATACTTTAATGGTCTTGCAGTCATTCATGTTCTCCAATGTGTCTGGTCTCACACCTCTTAGAAAACTATTTATCAAATCATGTTCTTAGCTCTCCTCTATTTAACATAAATACTGCAAATTTGAATATTGGTGTTCATATTTAGCGACTGTCAACTCTCCTTATGTAAGGAAATATTCAAGTGCATCTATCCCTCGCCATAGGGTGAGGGACACTCCCCTTTTTGGGAAGTTAAACTTCCCAAAAAGGGGAGTGTCCCTCACCCTATGGCGAGGGATAGATGCATAGGAATACTCCCCCCTTATGTATATTTATACATAAATCTTTGAAGTGTAGCGGAGTTCAAATGTTTGCATATTGACTTGGATGCACGAAAAACATAAAATATAACACTTCAGCAACATACTACGTACCACCAAGAGTTTGCAGGAAAAAAAAAAGGACCATTGATCAGAGTCCTGATGATCAAGATATTCTTGTCTGATTGATTCACGACGTAGTTCAAAATCTGCTGATGTCAATGCCTTGTCAGCAGTTGGCTGGAACTAGGTTAACAACTGGCTGGGTGATGCAGGCCCTAGGGTTAGGGCTTGCGTAGATGCCGAAACACGTGTCAAAGTCACTTCAAATTATCTCCGCAGAGATTTCTAACACGAGGAAAACCTCTCCAAAGGGAAAATCCCAATTTTACTTAATTCCAAATCTGAGATTATCATCTCTACAATGCAATATAAATAAGCAAAGTAAACTTAGGGCCTAAGAAAACCTAATCTAATAATAGAAACTATCTTAGTCAAACTAGGAAACCAAATAAATCAGAATGTTAATCCTAATTACAATAAAATTAGGAAGCTACTTAGAAAATAAATATTCTAAAACTATGTTGGGTGGGATCGGTGGAATTATAGTAGCCCGTTCTGCATCATTCCCCCCAAGTTGAAAGAAGAGTTCGACCTCGAACTCTGGTCTTCTTCAAGTTGCCTCCGTATATATGATGTACGTGAAGCACTTCCTTTGGAGGATGGGCCCTTGATTTCTTCTTCGGTGATTCTGGTTTCTTGGGATGGAAAGTAACTTCCTTTCCACCATGCATGAAGGTATACGTGTTGTTGCGCATCCCATGAGTGCCATTCTTGTCATACATCCATGGGCGACCCAATAAGATATCTCCACTATCCATTTGTAACACGTCACACCAAATTGTATCTTGATAATCATCACCAACTGCAAAAGTAACTTGACATGTATGTCGCACTTGCGCTTCATCACCTGTCATTAGCCATTTGACAAAGTAGGGACGATTGTGCTTGTAAACCTTCAACTTCAAGGGATCAACAGGAGTTTGTGAGATAATATTCTCACAACTTTCACCATCAATCACAACTGTATAATTTTTCCCATGTATTGTACCGGTGGAACGAAAAATATTTTTCCGCAACCATTTTTTTTTTTCAACAGTGGGTATAGACTCTTGTTGCACCAAGAGAAGCGCACCATCTGTTTCAGCTGCTATTTCCTCCACTTCATCGGATTCTTCACTTTTAGGGTCATTTTTTGTTTCCGGTTCTTCTTGTGCACCTTCCATTAAATTTATTCTTTTGGGGCATTCAAACGCACGGTGACCCTTTTGCTTACAATGAAAACATGTGAATCTGTTCCAATCTTCAAGCTTGGAGGAGATTTTTTCAGAAGAACTGGCATTTGGATTAAAATCTGACTTTGATAGAGTCCTTTGCGCAGACCATTTAGATGCATTAAGTTTTCTGGCTTGATGATTTGCAATCCCCTCAGCTTTGATAGTATGCTGAACAATCTCATCAACATTGTCAAAATGCTTGAATGTGAGTATATGTTGTATGTAGTGTGAGTCCATTAAAGTATCTGTCAACTAACACATCATCATCTTCATTCAAACTA
The DNA here is from genome assembly GCA_012931725.1 of Litsea cubeba. Taxonomy (NCBI): domain Eukaryota; kingdom Viridiplantae; phylum Streptophyta; class Magnoliopsida; order Laurales; family Lauraceae; genus Litsea; species Litsea cubeba. Next base: position 18,251,444 of record CM022951.1, read on the forward strand.
CAACGAGCTTGATTGGTCATGAACTCCTCTGAATACTCAATAACCGTCTTAGATCCTTGTTTCAAATCTTGAAAATTTGAACGCAGATCTCTGGAGTAATTGACCGGAAGAAATTTTTGCTTCAACAGATTTTTCACCTCAATCCATGTGTCAATGGGATCAATTTGTTGGTTTCTTCTCTTCTTTTGCAACTCGGCCCACCATATTGCAGCATAATTACAAAATCGAGTTGCCACTAGTGTAATCTTATGACCATCCGTCATTGGCTTGTATGCAAAAATATTCTCAACACACTAACCAATCTATGAATTCATCCGGTTTCAATTTTCCATCATATTCAGGAATCACGAGTTTAATACCCAAATCACGATCAACATTGATTGCATGTGGATCTCGTTGATTCCGATGATGTCCTCCATCATCACGATGATTATCCTCACGCCGATCAGTTTCCAAATTGGTTAATCGGGTTTCAATTCTTGTAAGAGTATCATGTATTTGAACCATCGTTGCGGATAGTTGATTAACCGTTACCGATAATTCTGCAACGGTTCCCCTCAAATCATCATCATTATTGGAGGAAAACTCCACTTCTACATGCTTCTTGGGAGGCATTTTGTTTTTAATGCAAATTTAAAATTTCTGACCGACCTGGAGTGAAAATCTGGATATTTGAAAATGGGAGGCTGAAGACTTGAAGGAACTTGGGCCCACTGGATGAAAATATTTTGCTACTCGTTTAATTCGAACTGCTGAGTTGCCAAGCCCCAAACTAAAATCGGGCCTGGAACCCGACCCAAGTGTTGTGTTGGGCTTCGTGTCGAGGGAGAAGGGAAAAGGGTTGTTAACCCTTTCTGTTGCTCCTTTGCTCTACGAAGATGAAGCTCGGGCGATGGCGCTGGAGGAAGATGGAGTAGGCGACAGCATTGGGGCTCGGCGGCGCTTGCAGTAGGGTGCACGGTACACACTTCTTCCCCTAGTCTCTCTCTTCGCTGTTCTTCTTCGTTCTTTCTGCTCATTCTTTCTCTCTCTTTTTTTTTCTTTGGTTTGGGGCGACGAAGACTCTGGGTCTGGGACGAGGAGGGGCGGGGACGGTGACGACGACGATGGGGAGGTGGCTGGGTCGCTGGTTTCGGTTACGGTGGGGACTGGATGTGGCTACTGGTAGGGAATAGGGCTACTGTGTCTGTCGGTTTGGAGTGATGGGAGGCGAAGTGATTTATGGGGTTCGGCTGTGGGCAACGGGTGGTTGTTGCGGGGTTGATTGGGTAAGTGGATTGTGGTTAGGATTTGGGCAGCGGAAGTTGGGAGATGTCCAACGAGGGTGGTAGGGGTGGAGAACTGAGTGAATTGGAATGGGGGCAGCGGATATGGAATGGGATCGTGCTGGTCGTGAGGCGTGTCAGGATTGGATGGATGGTGGACGATGGGTAGGCTCTGATCGGTGATCGGAGACAGATCGGAGCAAGATGGATCTTTGCTCTAATACCAAACTGATGCAGGCCCTAGGGTTAGGGCTTGCGTAGATGCCAAAACACGTGTCAAAGACACTTCAAATTATCTCCGCAAAGATTCCTAACACGAGGAAAACCTCTCCAAAGGGAAAATCCCAATTTTACTTAACTCCAAATCTGAGATTATCATCTCTACAATGCAATATAAATAAGCAAAGTAAACTTAGGGCCTAAGAAAACCTAATCTAATAATAGAAACTATCTTAATCAAACTAGGAAACCAAATAAATCAGAATGTTAATCCTAATTACAATAAAATTAGGAAGCTACTTAGAAAATAAATATTCTAAAACTATGTTGGGTGGGACCGGTGGAATTATAGTAGCCCGTTCTGCATCAATGGGCTGGGCTGGGCTTTGCTGGGCACTTGATCTCGGGTAGCCTTGGCTTGGGTAGGGTCAAATTGACCTGACCCAACTGTTGTTATAACCTGATGGAACAGAAGGTGCGAAAGCTCCCCCGACTTCTGTTTTTTTTTTTTCCCTTCTATTGTTGTTCAGAACTGGCCCAGCTGTTGGGCTCAACTTGTGTCAGACACGTGGGCTTGTCTTTGTTTTTTTTTTTTTTTTAATCACAAAATAATTGCTTGTCTTTGGCTTTGTACTTCATGCAAGAAAGAAATAAAAAAGAATGGCTTCAAACGTTTTCCTGCTTACTGCCTTTTGTTTGGATGCTGTGGTTGGAGACTGGGAAGAGATGAAGACGATGATTGCGGGACGACGTTGACGATGCTGACCTGCTGATGTGCTTCGTAACGATGACAACCAGGAACTGACAAACTACCGATGCTGCTTTGAAATTGGTAGTGATGATGATGAGGATTGCGAAGGAGGAGAAGATGGCGATGGGGTTGGATGATGCTGGGCGAGGGTTAACTGAAGCAACATGTGGGTGCGTGTTTCAAATGGGGCTTGGGAGGGGTTCTGCGACTATGGATTTGGGAATGAGGAAGGCTTGGGCAGAATGGGTTTGGGTTTGGCGTCGGTGAGGCTTCAGCAGGTGATTGGGTTCTTTGATTATGAAAGGGTATGGAAGGAGTTCGGCTAGGAGGTTTGGGGTTGATCATTGATTGTTGTCGGCTTTTGGGTTTTGGTAGTATGATGGAGTTCGGACAAGGGTTATGGAAGAGGTGGAGTTTGGATGTTGGGATTTGGTCTTTAAGATGGTGCGGCCAAGTGTGCTTAGGTTTAGGATGTGGTCGGCCAATGGAAAAGGGGTTTTTGATGAGGTGACAATGGAGATTAGGGTTTGGTGATGTTCGACCAATTGGTTTTGTGGAAGAATGGATGTTAGGTGATGGGGAATATGGTGGTCGACCGAATGGGTTTTCGGTTTTGGGCTTGAGGATTAGGGTTTAATGATGAAACTGATAGAGGGGAAGGAAGAGGATTACCTAATGAAATACCAATTGATGCGGAGCAGGTCGATGTGAGGCAGGTTGGGGAAGATGGATACGCAGGCCTCTTGCCTGAAGTTGCTAGGGCATCACACCCGATGGCATCACACCAGTCCTTTTACGGGAGAAAAATGCCAAAAGCACTCGAAGTTTTTTTTCATTAATCATGTCTAAAATCCAAAGAGGCATTACAATGCTTATATAAAAGGAAACCAACCTAGATCTAATCTCAACCATTAAAATCAACCAATGGCTAAAATTAAAACAAGATAACTTAAACGTATTACAAAATAATCCAAAACATAAAATAAGATAAATTAAAGTCATAAAATAGCTTTAAAGTGGGCGTCCCCTATAATGGGCTGGATATTGCCCTAAATTGGGCCTTGTGGACCTGGTGGACCCATGGATCCTAGGTCTGTCCTACGTCAATTTGCAATGGCTGAGATAAAAATACCACATTTCACATATCAAATCATATTGGATGAAGCTGATTTTTTGCACATAGTTGGTCTCATCAGGATCTTTCAATCCCTCATGCCTTTCATGTTTGGTACTCATCCATGGGCCATATACAAGTGATCTCACCCATCTCACCATCTCACATGATCATTTCTTATGTGTTTTTGTTATATTTAAGGGCCTAGTAACAATGTCACATGGACTCAGATTATTCTTATTTGTTGAAAATATGGAACTTTTGTGTACAATTGACGAGTTACATTAAAGAAAAAGAATCCATTTACAACATCTGCTATGAATTGAATTTTTATGTTGACTTGAATATTCTGAGTTTTTTTTTTTTCTACAATTGTACATGTGTAGGAATGGAAATGGTTCAGTCCATGGTGGACCTGTACCTGATTAAGTTTAGATCAATGTTTTAAAGCCGTTGAGGCACAAGGCAAGGCATTCCTATGGCCCAAGAGTGGGACATAAGCCTCATGAGCTATGATACCCAAATACTTGTACAAGCCCAAGGCATCTGTATCTGATGGATACAACAATTGTAATTGTATCTGATACTGTTTTGATACTTCTAGGAAACAAGTGTAACATATCCTACTTATAAAGTCCATTATTTTATATAGTTCTTGTAATGTTTTTACTTCTCACCATAAAAAATGCTAGAAAGGGACGAAAAAAATAATAATTTCATTGATTCAAAAGTGATCTAAAGAAAAAATTAGGATACCTGAATCCGTATCCATATCCTAGATTTTCAATAGGGAGTCATCGTATCCTCAATCCCCATATCAATGTCTGTATCCATATCCGTATCTGGGCATCATAGATCATGAGCACACCTTCTTATAAAAATAATATTATAAAAATAAAAATATTAGCAGTTTCGCTTATTTAAGCCTTATAATAATAAATTAACTATGGTTGAATTTATTTTAAACTAGTTACAGAAGTCTTAGATTAAAAAAATATGTAAGTTATTAAAATGACTGATTGTCCTCTTTTTCTTAAAAATGAGATGTATAAATGGGGAATATACCCCCGATATGGAGCATGACTGAAGCACATGCTCTATCAAACATGCCTCATATAGTGAGTTGCATGCCTTAATGCAAGAGGCGCGAGGTGTAGGGTGTTTATGGGAAGCCCGGCTGGAGGCGAGCCTCAAAGCACCCCAAACTCTTATAAAAACACTGGTTTATACTGCTGGTCCAGGCCCGACTCCAGTGGACCTCTGGACACAACCTGACTCAAGACCTAAATATGTTATAATACAATTTATATTATTCATTATTATATGTAACTGGGTGAGCAGAAGTTCATTGACATTACTCTCTCTGTGTGTGCGTGCATTTGTTAAATTTGATTTTAAGTCATCAAAGATTTCTTTTCAGGGTGATAAGAGCCTGTTGGCTTAGGTACTACAAATTATGACATGTTTCTCATATGGAAGTTGACCACTTTAGTGCATTCAGAACACAGAGAGGCGCATTACTGATTTCTTACATGCAATATATTTGTTTATTTTTTGGGTACAGCTACAATACTGCAGCATTAGCAGCACAGGCTTCATCTTGGCCAATACCTCCTCGTCCTCAACCTTGGTTCCCAGTCCCACCTCCTCCGGCAATTTCACAGCATCCAGCAGTTCACTTGCCTCCCATTGCATCTGCAGGGTTAGTGCAACAACAGCCTTTGTTCCCTATACAGAACGTGAGGCCTCCTTTGACATCAGCTGCTGCTCCTGCACTTCGACCATATCCAATCAATCCACCTGGGCTTCCCTCATCAACACCTCCCGTTTCTGTACCTCAACCCTTGTTCCCTATTAGTGCTAATAGTAACTTACCTGTGCAAAGTTCACCATTTTCAGTTGCTGCACCTTCAGCGACCCTTCCATCAAGTTCTCCAACTGATTTTAAGAGGCCAATTGATTCAAATCCCATCTCTAACACTTCTACAGAGAGCACTTTCCTTCCTCCAAGCATACAAGGTTTGGATTCTCCTCCTTTCTTATGGACCTTTTGATCTTAGATATATTTAGTCATGCAGTTTCTTTGTTTCGCATCACCTATATTCTTGAATTTCATTTATCACAACTTAAGATAGGCATCTTATTTAATATTTGTATGACGACTTTCATTCCACAAAAAATGTTCATAATGTACTAAAAACATTGCTTGTTATTAATGATTTAATGCGAAGACTCTTTTATCACTGCTATTACTATTATGCCATAGATGTGATATTCTTAAATTTAGTGACATTTTTTTTTCAGTTCCTTTATTTTGTGTTTGGTCAAATGTCATGGCTACCTGAAGGACTTGACTGGAAAAATCTAGGAATGGACCCTTCCTATTGGTCCTATTGATAGTCGGCTCCGAGTCTGGATCCAGAGTTGATTTGAGTTCGGGTCCCGGTCATTTCAGATCCTTTGTTAAATACCCATATATCTGTATATGATTTCTTTATATGGACAATATTTAATATACTTAGTAAATATTATATTAATATTATTATATATTTTAGTTGGGACAAGGCTTGGATGATGATGATGATGTTATTATAATCACCATTTAAATATATGTGTGTGATGTTATTTTAAATTTAACATGTAATTTATTGTAGTGATATACTTCGGCTTTGAGCTTTTTGGAGTTGGGTTTGGGTCATAGTTGGGTCTTATTTGCTAGACCCATGCCAGATCTGGTTTGAGTACAAAAAATAGTAATTTGCTTCAGTTCCAGAACTGACCCAACCTGTTTACATCTCCACATGTTATGTAAATATGTAATCTAACTTGTTGGATATTCTTGTATTATTAAGATTTACCTCTTTTATGACAAGATTTTTATGTTTAATGTGGAGTAAGGATGGTTTTAACTAACATATTCCAGGTAGTTTGACTCTGCCGGTAAGTTTCAAGATTCATGTACAAACATCATAGGGTTTTCTTTATTTTAAATGAGAACTTAATAAATGCATCCTTATAAGGAGAACCAAATAATTTATTAAGGAGCATTTTTTTAAAAATAATTTATCAAGGAGAACCAAATAATTTTAAGACCACCCATTAATGATGTAAAATCAACCTACAACATTACACACAACACCATTGAGATCTGAAGAACAACACCAGAAGAATTCCTTGGGCAGAGTCACCCACTAGATGACTTTTGCCTGGGCCTTGATTGCACACCAACTAGGGTATCCATCATGTTATTAAAAACTCAATTGGTTCATCCTGACAATGAACTTCCCTTTTTATTATTATTTTGGGGATACCTATATTTGAAACACCGTATTAGGCCACTCACTGAACTTCAAACGATGCATAAACTAATCCCCAACTTGCAACATTACGGCGATTGAAACAGTGTGAATGCTCTCCACATTCTCAGTCAAAGAATGCCAACTTTGACTATTCTCTTCATGACTTCGAAGATGATCCACAGTAAGAATCTCATCTAAATCCAGGGCCCATGTGAAAGCCTTTGTTGTCCTGGCCCTTTGATTTTCCTAATATGAGGAATCCTTCGTGCTCCTCTTTGCCTTCCTAGCAATATATTGTAAAAGGTTTTTTAACAGAATACTGTTCATTCGCATCCAGCCACCAAACATGAGTTTCATTCCCTATGCTATGAATGTACATACAATATGTAATAGACCTTCCCAAGTCCCCAATCTCATCACGACATAAATCCCAACAGAAAGTAGGAGTCCAAACAATATTACCCCTCAATTTTTCCATTTATGTTGACACCATAGCATTTTGTCAACTGAAATAGCAAATATTGTGGGAAAAGAATTGCTAACCTCGTAGCACCAGACCATCAGGGCTGTTAACAGGCTAGACTTGGCTCGGACCTACCTAGGCCTCAGTTTGGTCGTAATATAAATGGTCTGAGTCTGATATGGCCCTAGATCTCAGGTCCAAGCTTGTCCAACGAAAAATATAGGATGCACAAACCCTCCTGTTAGAGGCCTGAGGTCGATTAAGAAATGAGTCTGTTTAAGGCCCATTTTTGCTCAAAGAGCTCTCGTTTTACCATTCAAATAAACACTGAAAATGTATACTATATACATCTTTATAAATACATTATTATGCAAATACATATATACATATACATGAATGGTAAAATCTATCTTTTACTAGAGTCGAACGGGCCTAATTCCTAAAGCCCAAACACGGCCTGATAAGGAATCTAGATACTAAATCTTTGTCCGGGCCCAGCCCTCATAATCCTTAATTTTTGGACTCCGGCTCGGGCTGGTTGGTGCCAGACTTGGGTGGGTCCATTGACAGCCGCAAACCCCATAAATCTGTTCAAAAACTGGATACGAGAGCGGCCTTCACATCTGTAATGCATCTAAGCAAAGAAGGTTGAGTTGTAGATAACCTGCCTTCAAAACACCTGATCCATAAAGTTTAATTCTGTAACATTCCGCCCATTATGGCCAATATTGTACTTTTGGATTATTCTGTTTTCCCGCCAACCACTCTCATCATTAGCGAACCTCCCAACCTCCGTAACACTTTCCAATTTCAGCCTCATCACTTCTTTACAGATCGGATCCCGATTCCCCTTTCCCTTATTGTACGACATACCTTTTTCCATCCTGCAAAAGTAGTTTTGGTGGTCTCGAGCCCCAAAAAAATTTCTTTGGATTGTGTCTAACTCTTCCACAATTACACTTGAAAACTGGCATGTAATAAATTGGCAATCTTGTGAGAATAGACACTTTTTTTTTAATGATTGGTAACGGCGAATTATATTAGGATACTAAAAAGCTTACAACCAACACTGAAACCAATACTGAAAAGAAGAAAAGCCAAAAATAGAAACATTGGTATAGAAGCCTATACCAAAAAGAAACTGCAAACATCAAATAAGAAATAGAAGCAAACATCAAAACTGCCCTTGCTTTGCTAATGAGTCTGCCATACTATTAGCTTACCAGACCACATGACGAAAAGACACCTCTATAGAAGAGGATAAGAAGCGGATCTAATGAAGGAGAAATTGGAACTTGCAAGGGCTGCATTCCAACTTTGAAAGCCAACTGAGGGCAATAGTGGAGCTGCTTGCCAGTTGCCACTATTAATCTCTCTGTAAACTACAATGAATAAATCTGTAGAGCTTCCAAAACAGCTAAAGATTTCTGCCTCTTTGGAATCCTTAATGCCAACATCTTTTGAGAACATATATAAAACCTTCCCTTTGGTGTCTCGAAGAACAACACCAATGCCCATCAGCTCCAGTTTACCACTAGCAATGCCGTTGACGTTAAACTTTAAGAAAACCATCTGGAGGACAGCCCAAAAAGACTGACTTCTTTGCCTTAGAAGAACCAAATCTCAAGCATGCTTCCCAGTTGTGAATAATGCTATCCAACTCAAGACCAACAAACTCTTTTCTTATAATTGCTCATTTAGCTACGCTAAACTCCACATTCAAAACAAGGGAATCTACAGTTGTCAACAATCGCCTGAAGATTCTATCAATTCTATCATTCGTTTCTTTCCATACTATCCAAAACATAGTAAAGGGAATGAGCCTCCACATCACTAAACCAAATCCATGGAAAGGTGACATCCTCGAGCATCCACCAAACCACAACCATTAGCCTAATGACAGGCAAGAAATTTCATTGGATGAATCACTATCCAATATCAGCTTTTCAAGAAAGGAAATTGAGAAGATCCTCAAGCCGCAAGAATAGCTAAGACATCCACTTCATGAGTCGTTAACTCCAAATGGGCTTTGAAAATAGAATAAGCATTTCTCCTTGATATTACGAAGGAACCTCCAATACCTACTTATCCAGGCTTACCCCTCTCTGCTCCATCCACATTAAATTTTAAGGATCCTTTTATAAGCGGACATCAGCTCTCTTAACTTTTTCACTTTAATGGGACCACACTCCATGCATACCTCCCAATTAGCAAGAATGTTATCAGGATCAATGTTGGCAAATTCCTTCCGTAAAACAGCCCATTTGCCAATCCTAAGAAGCACTGCCACAAAATCAAGAAAATTCTAACATTTATTTCTCTCTAAATGGACCATAAAACAGTAAAAAAAAAAAAAAAAAGCCTAGCCTCAATAGAACCCTGCCACAACCGCCAAAGGGACACTGCAAGCTGCTATCACCTAGCCTAAAGAACTTGGAAAACACCATGATACTCCACATTTACTCATTAAATTGCACCAATTGGAGGAAGCCAACTCAATATAAATGTAGAAATGATTAATAGATTCTGCCTCCTTCCTACACACAGCGAAAATTGCTAATTGCTTCCGAATTCAGAGATTTTCTTCTGTAAGTTGTCCGTGGAGATTTTACCTACGGCCACCAACCAACAAAATGCCCCCAGTCTAGGGGGAGTGAAACTCATCCAAATACAAGAGCAAGAGGGGATGATTTCAAGAGAAGAAACCAAGAGATTATTGATAACTAAAAGAACAAAAGCCCATTTCAGTAGAGGCTACTGCTGCAAAAATATCAGTATAAAAGTGAATAGATTTGTATCTATTATTTGAAGCATGTAATCAAAACCGATCATTGATGACAGATAATCTTAAAGAACAATATCCCATTTTAGCAAAAGCATTAGCCCCAACAAAAGAAACCAAAAAATCTTTAGTGAGGCCAATCTTTTTTCTTTCTTCTGTTGGTTTTGGATTTTTTCTTTTCTTTCTTGTTAGATTCTTCACCACAGGTATAGGTCTTGCAAGTCATTGATGAGGATGTTCTCATCTTGATCTCAGCACAAGCCAATAGGGCCTGGGCCTTTTGGATGAAGGGTTTCAATTACTGCATACATAGTTATCAGAATCCTACGATTCGTATCCCGAATATTAAGGAAAACGATTCGTATCTATGTAACGAATCCCATTTACAAATGAATCTTAGGATTCAGGTGTGAATCCTAAGATTCAATACCCATTTCATCGAATCTTATGATTCAAGTGATTCAGATAAGTGGGAATAGCCACAAGTCTACAACCAATAAGTTGATATTAATAATCTTTTACCTTTTTTCTTTCTTTCTTTTAGTGCTTTTATTTTCAAAAGGTTATTTAGTAGTTAATGAAACCTCCTAAGAATTTTTTGCGGCTTTGATAAGGTTTTAAAGATGAATAAAGAATATGCATTTAACTAAAGCATTCGACTATATGTATGGTGCTTGTCCATATCTTCTTCTTTTTTTTTTTTTTTTTTTGGTTTTTTTCTTCATGAACACTTTCTTCACTTTAAGAGATATCCTACTGTATAAGATTGATGGTTTGGATTTTATTTTTACTTTTATATTTTAATTTAAGGATAATAAAAATATATATATTGATACTTTAAACTTATTTAACTATTTAGACTTTATTTATTTCATATATATATATGTTATGATGTTCTTGATATGATTGTATGACTGACTTGTTATTACACTTATGCTACTATAAATGGGAAAATGGATGGTTATGAATAATTAATTTTTTCTTCTTTTTTTTTTAGGGGATTTTACCAAAAAAAATAACTTTTAGTGGCCACTGCACCAAATAGGGAACTTTAGCCAGTAGTGCACCAAATAGGGAATCCGTACAGAAAAAGTAACTTTTTTTACTATTTTTTTTTGTGGTCGCATTCGACCTTCATTTTTTGTGTTGTGGGTCGACTGCGACCCTCGCTATAACAAGTGAGGGTCGTAGTCGACCCTGAGCAGGCATAACCTCTTCATCTTCTTCCTTCTTCCTCTCTTCCTTTACTCGAAAACTCGAACACCCACATAGAAAGGTCATTTGGATGAGATACGGGTGATGCAGGGCAGTGATATAATTGTGTTCCCCTCTCTCTCACATATATATATAAAACCTTGATTGGTTGGATTGGGAAATTGCTGATGGTGGTGTTCTTGCAGGGAGTAGGGACAGTTAGGATGATACAGGAGTTGCCTGTTGGGTTTGGAAATGGGAATTGGGGATTTAACTGGGTTGGAGAAGGAGATGAACAACTGCTTCATAGATTGTTTGGATGCTAGCTAGGAAGGTGAGATAAGTGATGGAGAGGAAGTTGGAAACATCCTCACTGGTTGCATCCAAGCAGGTTGAAACTCTACCAAATATGGTGTAGCCCAGGAGGGGCAACACAAATGCAAGCAGGTTGAAACTCTACCAAATATGGCGCAGCCCAGGAGGGGCAACACAAATGGAATACGCAAGGATGCAGTGTGACCTAGCGTACTTGTTCAATGCGAGGATTTGAATGGTGGATTTAATTGACACTTAAGGATGGATGCGCTAAAAACCGAGTAAAGAAGAGAATCTCCCTTTCTCAATTAGGAACATTCGATGAGTACTTTTATTCCTTCGTCTCTCATGGGAAAAAACCTATGGAGGTTACCAAAAAAGGGGTAGCGATAATGAAAAGTTGGATAAATCTTGGGTCCAATTAGGTGGGCCTTCCTTGTATAGATCCCTTTGTGTGAGTCCACTCTGGGGCTCAGGTTGATTGGCTCCATCAGATCTTTCAATCCTCTCTTCCTTTAATCAAAACGTCAAACACTCGAGGAAGAAGGAAAAAGATGAAGAGGTTATTCTTGCTCAGGGTCGACGATTGTTATAGTGAGGGTCACAGTCGACCCTCAGCACAAAAAATGAAGGTCGAATGCGGCCACAAAAAAAATGGTGATAAAAGTTACTTTTTCAGTACGGATTCCTTGTTTGGTGCACTACTGGCTAACATTTCCTATTTGGTGCAGTGGCCACTTAAAGTTATTATTTTTTTTGTGGTAAAATCCTTTTTTTTTAATTATTTTTTATTTTTATTAGAAAAATTAAAAAATCCTACGATTCACGATTTGATTCGATTCATGGGTATGAACGATTTGTGATACGATTTCAATTTTGAAAACTACGACTGCATATTTTCCTTTCATGTATAAACTGAAAAACTCTTGTGAGTTTGTTGTAACTGCTGGTTCTAATGTGTGAGGTAGGTTGACAGCTGGCGTCAAATTTTTTTCACAACTCCAACTTGTATAAACTAAACTTCTGAATGAACTGAGCTCATTCTTTGGCTTATCCTCGTTTGGATTTTCAGATAATTTATATGTGGAAATGGGAGCTGAGACTATCATCTGTCCATCTGTTGTTGGATGCCCAATTGTCAAACCAGTTTGTTTTGTGTATGAATCTTGCTGATTGAGTTTTCTGTAGGTGGCGGGCCATTCATCAACTCACATATGTATGCTTCTGGTCCAAATACTGGTGGTCCTTCAATAGGTCCACCACCTGTGATATCCAACAGAATGCCAGCTACTCAATCTTTGACTAATGAGGTCTATTTGGTGTGGGATGACGAGGCTATGTCAATGGTCAGTTGTCTCCTTTATTTTTGTTATATTCTTGTAAAAGTGTTTTTGATGTTCATTAGCAAAGTTTGACTGCTGCTGAGTCTTTATGGTCCCTTGTCTTTAAATTGCGGCAGGAGGAAAGAAGAATGTCCTTAACAAAGTATCAGGTGCATGATGAGACTAGCCAGGTAAGTTGTGACTATCTCACTTCTATACATTCTAATGGATACACAAGTTGCTTTGCACATCCATCCAAATGGATAGGTAGGTGTATCTTTTACTGCTTTGATATTTTTCAATTAGCACATTGGGGTGTTTTTTTCACCCGTCTCTCTCAAATGTCGTAAACTGTTATGAATATAACTTGGCAATACCCATCCTGATTTCTTATTTATTAAATGTTCCTTGAAAAAGCTTTTGTTTGTTAAAAAAAAAAAAAAAAAACTGGGAAGATTCTTGGGCACATTAGCATCTAATATTATAGGGAGAAACTATTGGGTCATGTGCCTCCATAAGAGTTTGTTTTGCTGTGATCCCAATGTGGGTGCCATGGTACAGTGGTCTGATAGCTGTTGGCTAAACTCTCCCCATGATTGGAATATCCTAATCAGATTATTCAACTTTTAGTTAGCAAATACATCTATTTATTTAACAAACAGGTCCCACATTTTAAGGGGTCCGGATCCTGATCTAGGGGATCCAAGGTCTTGATCACTGTATCATTGGTTCATCATACATATGCAAATTTTGATGTCTCGATGATGTACAGTTCTCTTGATGCCAGACCATCTGCCTCTCTGTTCTAGGCCCTTTAATCTTGTAGTCTAGTCTGATTTTTGGTTGATGGGACACTGTGTGCTCCCTTAACTCTCAGCCTCTACAGTTTGCAAGCAATTCTTCCTATTTTCTGGGCATGGAAAGATTCAAGTAGGTACTTACAATTATCCTTTCTGTTAGTATTACATTTCTAACAAGTGTGCTGCGATCAACTCAAGGGTTCCTTCATTTCGCATCAGGCCCGTGTGAAAACACATGTATGTATTTTGCTTTGGTTAAAATCTGAATCTTTTCATTGGTATTCATCCTCCTCTGCTTTGAAACAAGTGTGGGGGTTTGGGTGGAACGACAAAAATGACCGACAGGCTTTTGCCAATATGTAGCATTTCTTGTTATCTTTTTCCATCAAACAGTGCAGTGAGACTTGGCCACAGGTCAGCAGCTTTCATTCAGCCCAACCAGTTTGATATCTGTTGCATAGAAATACAACCTTAGAATCTAATTTGTTTATTGGGGATGGATTAGTTCTTACAGTTCCTTTCTAATTTATTGTATGATGTTGGTGTTTCAGATGAACTCAATTGATGCAGCCATTGACAGAAGGATTTCTGAAAGCAGACTTGCAGGTCGTATGGCATTCTAACTTGGTGCTCATGTTGGAGGTTGGCCATTGCTTGCTGCCTCATTGATTGCGGAAAGTGAGGCTCTTAAACAGCAGCGATCTGTCTTAAGAGTAAGTTCTCTCCAGGCTCAGCGGTCATTTGTGTTATCTTGTTTTCTTGTGAGAACTTTGGAGCCATAAGCCATTTCTTCAACTGCTCTAGGGGGCCTTGCAAGAGGGAATAATACTCGGGTTTTTCCTCCATCTTGTTTGGATTCTTTTCCTTTCATAATTTACATTTTTCATTCTTCTTTAAGGTGATGCGACCAGAATATTTAGACATTCCGTTTCTGTTGAAGTTCGAAACTTTACAGAAGTTGCTTTAATAGAACACAAATGGTCGGTAAGATTTGGAGAGCAGTGTATTTGTCATCTTTTTAGGACACCTGTCACAAGATGTTAATATGAATTTAGGATCTTAACCATGTATGGTAGCTATTCGGCATCTCATTGAATAACAAAAACATGATTATTTTGATTGATTTGTTGCTGATGCTGCAGACCATGTTGATTGCATTAGATGAATTGCGTATTGTTCCAATTAGCAAGCTTGTGGGCCCTTCGTAGATCTCTCATCTATGAATCATTGGACAACCATAATCATCAGCAGTGACCCTTATCCCCCCCCCCCCCCCCCCCCCCCCCCCCCTCTTTTTTTTCTTTTCGAAATAGAATTTCATTAAGAAACCAAAGCCAAGACGACAAAAAAAAAAAAAAAGAAAAGATGTGAGCACCCTCATTCTTAAGACCTAGGAACACAAGAAAATCTGACATAGACAAAAGATGTGATCTAGTCTTTGACATTTAAAATTACTGGGTTGATAGCCCAATCATAGCAACCATTGAGAGCATCCACCATCTCCTTAGCATCTAGCAAAACACACACTTTGGGGAAGCCCTTGCCTTTAGCAATCATGAGAGCACCTCGCTTCAGCCTCTTTGGGTGAGAAGACCTTTAGACCTCGGCATGCCCCTGAATGCAAAATAAATCCTTTTGATTTCACAAGAAAATCATAAGAGGCTTTTTAATTTGTTGCCCTAAAAGCTGCATCAGAGAAGACGAACACATCCTCCTCTTCTTGGATCCCTCTAGTCACATGGTTATAATATTTCTTCATGATACTTTCTCCCTTTTGAGAAGATATACTTCTATCTATGATGTTTTTAACTGATGTTGATAGGGTTAAGAGGGAAGCCTTTAAAGAAGTAGTTATTTCTCGTTTAGTGATGAAGAGAAATAAAAACCTTAGCTTTGCCTCTTTAACCGAAAAAATAAAGTACAGGTAACTCTTATTAGCACTGCTATTATGAGCTCTACTTTTCCACCAAAAAACAGATTTCCATGCTTGGATGGAGGGAGGATTCCTACAATTTGTAGAAGTGTGATCCAATGGTTAAAAACGTTTTTTTTTTTTAATTTCTCATAATCCATGAAAATCACGATCTCAACATTTACCTCATAGTTTTCTGTGGTCATCAAGAGACTTTGATCGGTTCCGATCGTGCAAAGAGGCCCACATAAATAAAAAATAATAATATTTTAATGTATGTACTTTTTTACAAATATCTCAAGATATAGTAAGGATCAACGATTGAAATTTGGTCACCTTGTCGTGTTTGACATTTCCGAACTAATGAGTAATGACTAGTTCCGATCATGATTGTAGACCCCACATAAAGTAGAGAATTGGGGAAAACGAACTGGTTTTATTCCCATTTTATAGTGTAAATGGTTAGTACATTTTGTCACATATCTCGAGATATAAGAGGAATCAACGGCTGGAATTTGGTCACCTTGCTGTGTTTGACCATCCCGAACTAATGACTGGTTCCAATCTTGATTGTGGACCCCATATAGACCATAAAATTGGGAAAAACGAACTATTTTTTATTCCCATTTCACATATATTGTAAAACAGTCAGGATGTTTTGGTACATATCTCGAGATATAAAAGGAATCAACGGCTGAAATTTAGTGAGGTAGCTGTTATGGAGTGTTAAAGGTGACTAACGGTTTGGATCTTGATTATGAAGCCTAAAAGATATATTTTCAAAGGAAAAAAACTTAATAATCCCACATTATCGCCCTGCCTTTCATTTTTGCGGTAGATTTTACGCGTCCGAAGGGGAAAGGTCCGACTGCAAGAATTATTACCTGAGGAGACTTCGCCCGTCCGTCCTCTAAAAATCCATCCAAACATTTAAAATCAGCAATTGCACAAAAAAGCACGAAAAATCCCCTTGCGCGGACTGTTGCCGTGCCCTAAGGTGACGTTTGACAACAGTCCATGCTAGGACAGAAATCCTCGGTTTAGAGGATTTTCTCCATCTTCAAAGAACCAGGTATGATTCCTTTCCAAAGAGTTCCATGTTTGGACGGTTTGGCATCAGTATGCATTTTCTTTGAAGATTAATTACGTTTTGGAAGATATCTTGAGATATAAGATGAATCAACGGCTGAAACTTGATCACCTTGCCGTGCCTGACCTTCCCGAAATAATGAACGGTTCCGATCTTGATTGTGGACCCCACAGAAACCAAAAAAATGAAAAAAAAAGGACTGTTTTTGCACCCGGTATGCATTTTCTTTGAAGATTAATGACATTTTGGCACATATCTCGAGATATAAGATGAATCAACGGTTGAAATTTGATCACCTTACCGTGCCTGACCTTACCGAAATAATGAACGGTTCCGATCTTGATTGTGGACCCCACAGAAACCAAAAAATTAAAAAAAAAAAAACGGACTGTTTTGGCACCACTGTGCATTTACCGTGAACAGTAATGATGAATTAACACATATCTCGAGTATTATGATGGTTTAACGACTATATTTGGTGAGTTGACCGTTTTGGAGTTTTTAAAGGTGACTAGCGGTTTGGATCTTGACTAGGGAATCTAAAAGGTACATTCCCAAAGCAAAAACTTATTAGGGACACATTACCGTCATATTCACTGTACATTACCGTCACAGTCTTTTATCGTCACTGTCCAAACGATTTTGCAAATATCTCACGATGTAGGATGAATCAACGGTTGAAATTTTGGGACATAGCCGTTATGGACCTTCTTAACACAATCATCGGTTCAGATCTTGATTGTGGGGCCCATAAAAATTAAAAAAAAAATGGAAAAACCGGTCTGCCATATGTTACCGTCAGAATCACTGTAGCATCACTGTAGCTCCGCCTTTCTCTCGTTCGATGGATTCTGCGCATCCGACCGGGGGAGGTCCGACCTCATGAATATTTGAAAACGGGCATTCCTTGCATCCTCAAAGAGCTTTTCCATGTGGATCCAAACGTGGATTTTCCACGAAATCGCGGAAAACCCGACAGAAATCCGCGGCGAGACACATTAAAGTACTGTAGGAGGGACACATTAAAGTAGGGTGTCAATACTCAATAGTCCCTCTTCTCCTTATATAGATATCCTTTCTTTTCCAAAGTGGACCCCCATGGCCCTACAAAGGTGCCAAGTATGGTATTTTCCTATCCGTACACACACGCTTTCTCCATTTTTGGAAAACGTCAGTCCCGTTGCGTGCTGCGCATTATAGAGATAAGGCCTCCCCTGCATTTCCGTTCCGTCTTCTCGATATTTGAATTCCCAGTAGCATTTCCTTTCCTGGGTTGCTTCATATTCTCTCCCATCCGTTGAATATATCGATTTCAAAAGCTTTCATAAGCAGCAGCAGCAGTAGGTAGATATCTCTCTCTATAAAGCAACCCTAGACTTGTTCTATGCTTTTTTTTTTCTCGTTCTTCTAATTTAGGGTTTCCTCTTGTTTCTTGGGTACTTGTTATTGTATCTTTGCATAGAGAATTGGATGTATAAAGCAAATAAGTGTATTGATTTTTGATCTGATGCTATGTACAAATATGGAAGAAGTAATTTTAGGGTGAATCTGTTTGTGGGTCGATTTTTCGTTGTTGCGATTTGAGGAGATTTGAAGGTCTCATTGAGGATTAGGGGTGGGTTGATTATATGATGTGGCACTGTTAGTGTTAAAAGGGCCTTACATGGGCACTTATAAAACCGTTTTAAAGTCTGGGGTGTCCTTAAACAGACTGTTATGATCACCTATGGCGTGTGCTGATCTATAATGTGCCTATCGGCATCGATTGAGGTGGGTGCCCTACAACCAGGTTTGTTTTCAACTTTAAAGATGGGGGGAGATTGGAAATCAAAGAAAAACACTTGCAGAGAATAGAAATGGATTATGGGGTACCCATGGACCTGCATGATTTTGTAATTATTAAAACGATCTTTAACTGAAGTGGCACTCAACAATCACCTAATATACCTTTAACTTCTCTTCCCTAGCAGCTGGTGTATAAACATTAACCAGTCCTGGTGCTGATGTCTTCAGAACCTTGGGTGCTCATTAAGGGTTGTGGCAGATCAAGCTGGATGTTGGCCTGTTTTGTTTATGGGTTTGAGATGCAGTAGGGACTAGGCCCAAGAAGTTAACTGGGCCAACCCATTGACCCATAGGTCAACCCGGTCCATTGGGTTAAGTCCATAGGCCCAATATTGACTGAGAGCTACTGTGGCAACCTCTTTCTATCCTATTTCTTCTTCTATTTCTACTTTCTATCATTGTTTGATTAGGATTGCTAGTATTGAGTTTCCTCTTTCATTTAAGTTTCTTTAGTTAATTAGGAAAGTCTTAGTTGCTAACGGAGAAGATCAATCCTATATATAAAGGACACGCCTCGTTGTAAACTTATCCTTATCATCAATTAATACTTTATTCGACTTCCGGTTTTTCCCTTCAATTATGGTGTTTTCCATCATCTTCAGTGTGCCTTAGTGCTTGAATCCATCTTGGATTTGATCAATCCCTTGGGAGATTGATCTATTTTCTGATCGAGGATCCGAGGCTATGCCAGTTTGAAAGTCTTAACATAAATATGTGTGGGTGGCGTTAACTGCCTTAAAGGAAGAAAATAGTCTTGAGGAAACTGTATTTGGATTTTTTTTTTCTAAAATCTTTTGGGCAGATGGTAATTGCTTGGTTATTTTTAGCATTTTTGGTGAAAATTGGTTTTAATTGGCTAATTTGAAATGAACTGTTGATTCGTTGACGCCATTTTGGGTTTCTTTGTGAAAGAGTTAGTTGGATCATTGAAACCAGTGACTTTGTCGTTCTTTTCAATATTTTGGGGATGGTTCGTGTTTAACTTGTTTTGGCTATCTTAGGAGCCTACTTGTAGATTAATCTCAATGCTTATATCTGCTTGACATATGGTCCATTTGAATCTTACTAAAGTCTTAGACTTCCAAACAGGAAATGTGTTACAATTCATAGTGACTTTGTGAATAATAACTCCTGGAGCCCAGGTAGATAATAATATATATTCATGACTTTAGTTGCTTGTTTTCAGTAACAAGGGTCTCAACCCTTTGTTGGTGGGCAAGGGGTGAGGATGATTTAATGGTATTAAAGCTTCTTATTATGAGTTCTGGCATCCTACAAATTGATGCCATACATTAACTAATACATTGTGCGTTGATATCTTAAATATTTGTCTGCTCATGCTGTATTCTCCTCATTATCAGAATTAGGTACTCTTGATTGAGGTGTTATGAAGAGACTACTGCCATTTATGGTTGATTTGATTGACCTGTTTTGCATTTATCAATGATTTGTCTCATTTTTTTGGATTGACATTGCCCCTGTTTTTATTGGCGTTTTAGATGATAATCGTTTCTCCTTTGAGATTGTGTTTCTAGGATCATCATCATCTCCCAACTATGTTGGGGTCGGCTACATGAATTTTATTTCTCCAGTTCGATCTATTATGGGCCAAAATCCTTGGATAGGCTGCGTGTCTTCTGATTTAACCTTACTACTTCTATGCTTGTCCTCTTCGGCTTACCCTTTTCCTTGGTAGGCCATCAATTTGCATAGAAAGACTTTTGCTTATTGGTGCTATTGTTGGCCTATGTTGGACATGTCCAAACCATCTCAAACAACTCTCTTAATTTATCACCTATTGATGCTAACCGTAAATTCCCCTGAATTCGCTAATTTCTAATTCTATATGTGCTTCTAAGATATTCACTTTTCATCTCCACTTGGTATTCCATCTTCAGTTTCAGAATTTCATTCGGAATTCTTTTAAATTTCCTGTGACAATTTGCCCCAGAATGTCTTCTTGCCCTCATCATTTTCTTTGAATGGTCTTTAGGACCATTGTCTAAATTACCTTTTATTGGATTCTGTTTATGATCTTTTTGATCAAATGCAGTTGTTCGAAATTGCATGTTGCGTATACTTTTGTTTGAAAAATCTGCTAGATATTGTTGTTCTGACATATAGGGAACATTTTTTTATTTAGTATCGTCACTACTTGTGAGTTGTGAGGGAACTTTTGTAAGATACCATATACCAACCCAAAAGCTTAAGCTGATAGGTGGAAGGCCCAAACAGGTATATGAAGCCCTTTCCAACTCAAGACTTGGATAATGTGGGATGTGGGACTTCCCAACACTCCCCCTCTCGTGCATGCCCAACAGATTTCATGGATGGGCCTGCCATGTGGGCTATACAATCGACGGGATCAGAACCTGCTCTGATACCATGTAGATACCGTATACCAACCCAAAAGCTTAAACTGATAGGTGGAAGGCCCAAACATGTGTATGAAGCCCTGCCCAACTCAGGACTTAGGCGTTGTGGGATGTGGGACTTCCCAACAACTTTCTTTTGTACAAACAGATGAACCGCGGATACAATATTAAGGTAGTGTCATTACACATTAGATCAAATGGTTATATTGTGATGTTGTAGAATATATTTTGCGGCCTTTGCATTTTCAGTGTTTTATTTTTAAATTTTTTGTTCGTAGGTTATGAACCATGAGATTAAGTAAGGCTGGTACTGCTCCAAAAAAGAAGAATAAGGCTGGTACTGCTCCAAAAAAGAAGAATAAGGCTGGTACTGCTCCAAAAAAGAAGAAATTAAGCGAGGCAGGTAAAGTGGTCTTAGTATATCTTTTTTGCATCTGAAAGGGACTGCATTGATATGGGTTAAGTTTCACATTTTACCAAAAATCATTTTGTTGCGAGATGGGCCATGCGATGTCAAATTATATAAAAAAAGCAAATTTCCAACACCCCAAATCACAACCTTGGGATTGTTAGATGGGGTGAAACTCGCCATACTCCTTATCCATGTGGTGCTGTCCATATCTTATCCATCCAATTGCATTTGTTCTCACCTAGGTGGGCCTCACATATTTTAATTTTATTGATCTAATTCTGCACGTATAGTACACTTTTCAATGTGGCATGTGTCTGAGTTCCAAATCCTCTGGTGCTGGGTGGTCCATTTGTGCATAGGCACTGGCCCAAACATATAGCCGGTTAACTCAACAAATGTATCTAGTGTTTCAAAAAGTCTGGCTAAAAGAAAGTTTGCCAATTGTTAACCTTGAGCATCTACCTTTGGTGTCCTGAGTGGATATGATTGCATTTTGACAAAAGCAAATATACAATGGGCCTTGACTGAAGATAATTTGGATCTTGCCCATGTCAGGTCACATGAGGGCTGCACTAGACATACTTGGATTTGGATCTACAAATGTGGAGCCTTAGGAAAACTTCATTTTGATAATTGGTAATCATGGGTTAATAACTTATTTGCATGGACGTAGTCTATTGATGAGTCATTGTCTCATTGAGTTCAAATATACTCTAACTGAAATGGATTTTAAGTTTCTTAATTGAATGTTGAAAGTAGAGATGACTAGTTTAGAAGTGTCAAATCTTAATTTTTTAAGGTCACATTTGGCAAGCAAATCCTCAGGGATTCTTCATTGATTTTCCTCAAGGATTTGGAGAATTCACTTTTGGCAATTGAAAGTCCTCAAGGATTTGGGCCAGCAGAAATCCCCGTTTTGAGGATTTTGAAGTTCGATCACCACCCATAGGATTTGGAAATACTCAATTTTGTGGATTTTGAGCTTTTTCGAGAGCAATTAGGGGGTATCATCAATAAGAGATAAAATTAGAGAAACCCATTTGAGATGGTTTGGGCATGTCCGACTTAGGCTGACAATGGAGCCGGTAGGGAAAAGTTTGGCTACGCAGGTTGATGGACCACCAAGGGAAAGAGGTAGGCTAAAGAGGAAGCGGATGGAGGTAGTAAACATAGATATGAAAAAGTGCAACTTATTTAAGGATTTGACTTAGGATAGATCGAAATGAAGAAATAAAATTCATGTGAAACAGAGTTCATGTAGCTGACCGCAACATAGTTGAGACAAGATTTTGATGATGACGATGACCGGATCATCAATAATATAAACCTTAGTGAAATGAGTTGATATCAATGTGAAATCCTAAGCCATAAAAACCTTCGTGAGGAATCCTCAAATCTGCAGTGGTAGGGAGTTCCCAAATCTATAGATTCCTCATGGATTCTTCATTTGTCACCAAGTGTACCCTAAATGTAGATTGGAATTGATTTTTTTATGGGTTTTTGACATGTTAGTCCTCCTTAAATTCGATTATTTGATTTTTCCAATTTAATGACCAAATTTTTTTTGGAACGGTATGACCGAAATTCAGATAATGCCACAAGAGTCGCTTGACTTCGGTCAACATTTTTTTAAAACCTTTTTTTGCCCTAGTTCCAATGATATCATGGGAACAATTTATGTCATAGAAAATGACAAATCCCATGATATCATGGGACTGTCCCATGATGTCATGCCTTTTATGTAACATCTTAGGGAAAAGATTTTCCGAATGATAGAACTTGAGAAATGGTGGTTAGATGTGTATTTACTTCTTAAAAAATATCATTTTTCGTGTTCTATAAATAATAAATGCGCTTGCTGGTTGCACAAAATGTATGATATAGAAGTTGATAAATCTCATGATATCATGGGACTATCCCATTATATCATGGGATATGACGCAAAAAAGTAAAAAAAAAAAAATGTTGACCAGAGTCAAGCGACGCTGGTGACATTATCTGAATTTCAGTCATGAAATTGGGAAAACCAGATTTAAGGAGGACTAATATGCCAAAACCCTTTTCTTATAAAAAGTAACGTTATTAGTAGAAAGGGCTCCTCTATTTGTGGTGAGTTCCGAGAGTTCGTAATAGAACCTTAGGAGTGGCAGGTTTGGCTGTATTATCAGAAGCCCAAATCGAGTAAAAAGCTCAGGTGATTTTGGTGGAGTTGAGATTGTTAGGGCCCATCATAGGGTTACTAGGCTGAAGAAGGCTGGAGATGTGAGCCCGAGTGCTGGATCTTGGGTTACCTCGCAGTCGTTCCAAGGGGTGGGGGGAGGTCTCTTGAACATGTTCGATGAATGAGTTAATAGTATGCTTGTTCTTCATTGTTCTCCT
Organism: Litsea cubeba; assembly: GCA_012931725.1. NCBI lineage: Eukaryota > Viridiplantae > Streptophyta > Magnoliopsida > Laurales > Lauraceae > Litsea > Litsea cubeba. Next base: position 18,274,981 of record CM022951.1, read on the forward strand.
TGTATGCAGATCTTAGTTCAAGGAGTGGGTGATAATGTAACTGAGAAGAGATCTAGGTCCTATCATCTAGGGCTAGTGAAGAGGATGGGCTTTTGTGAAGAATCCAAGAAATCTCTTCTTTCGTATAGGCGCTTAGCCTTGCAATGGGGGAAGGAGGCTTATTTTCAACATTTTTTGATGCTCTTTTAGAGGTTCCTCGATTGCTTGGAGATTCGGCTGCGATGAAGGGTGACCAAGGTAGATATTTCATCAAGATCAATGGTTAGGGCGTGGTTGATCCTTCGCTTTAGGATTAGGTGGCTTCTTTTGGAGGCGTGATTGGGAAAGAGAAGGGAGTTTAAAGAAACTCGGTGGTCAGTGGATGATGTAGGCCGGAGTTTGAATTTTGTTTGTGCATTTGGATGTAGTTGGAATGGAGGCATTTGAGGTGATTGAGGTTGGAAGAGCTTGATATGCCTTTTAGTTCTAATGAAAACGAGTTGAGGAAGCGTATCGGTCACATGGGAGGAGGTTGTGTTAAGAGGGACACCTAATGGTGTCTAAAGAAGGTGTTTGTGAGGAGTTCTTTAATTATTTTTGCCACGATTATTTTAAGCTGGAACATTTGAGGGTTGGGGTGGCCTAAGAAGGTCTCTTCAGTGAGGAAGATTGTCGGGAAACATAAAGTGGTCTATTGGTTCCTGGGGAGACTAAAGAGTCTATTAACATTGAACATATTTTTTATGTTTGGGGTTCTAAGAGATGTGAGCTGGCTTGGGTTCCAGTGGAAGGCTTCTAGGGGTCTTATTTCCATTTGGAATAAGGAAGTGTTGAGTACTGAAGATGTTTTAAAAGAGTAGAAAGTTCTAGCAGCGAAAGTCTTGGAGGTTTTGTTTGGACATTGGCTAATTATAGGGATGTAAATGGGTCCCTGATTTTCCGATTACCTGGAGGCTATGAAGCACGGACACGGATACGAGACACGGATACGATACGACACGGATACGCAAATACGCCATTTCTCAAAAAACTAGGATACGATACGTCGGGGATACGTTGAAATTTTTTTTTTAAATATTTTTTATATGACCATGTAATAAAAATCTAACACTATTTGTAAATGGGGAGCTTTTGAAGAATTTGGTTATTGGGTGTCAGCAGGTGACAACTTGCAGACACTTGCAGTAGCAGCAGCAGCAAGGCATCAAGAAAAAAGGAAAAATAAAGCAGCAGCATAACATCAAGATAAAAAGAAAAAAAAAAAAAAAAAAACAGCAGCAGCACTGCAGCAGCATAGCATCAAGAAAAAAAGAAAAAAATAAATAAACAGCAGCAGCACTGCAGCAGCATCAAGAAAAGATGGAGAAAAAAGAAACAGCAGCAGCAACATATATCTTGGAGCTAAGAGAAGTTGACAGCAGCAACAAACCAAAAAAAAAAAAAAAAAAAAAAACAGACACATTACAGCAAGCACTGCAACAGCATAGCATCAAGAAAAAAAGAAAAGAAAAAAAATAAATAAACAGCAACAGCAGCATTGCATCAAGAAAAAATGGAGAAAAAAGAAACAGCAGCAGCATATATCTTGGAGCTAGGAGAAGTTGACAGCAGCAGCAAAAAAAAAAAAAAAACAAACACATTACAAAAAAAAAAAAAAAAAAGAAAAGAGGTAGCAACAGCGAATCAAAAGCAAGGATAGAAGATCATCAAACAAAGCATCACAGAAAAAAAAAAACCCTAAAATCCAAATGATTTAAGAGGGAAGAAAAAAAAAAAACCCTAGATTAGAATAGCCACTAGCCAGAAGAGCATTCCTTCAAATAAAAAACAATCAATACAGATGAAGAGAAAAAAAGAAACAAAAGGAAAAAAAGAAGAGAAAAGAACCTAAAGGTGGAGATGGAACGGCAATGGCGACAGCGATTTGGGTTTGATTTCACAAAGAAATAGCAGCGGTTTGAGTTTGATTTCGCACGGCAACAGCGATGGAGGGTTTGACGACGGCAAGGCACGACGGTGGCGAGAAGCAGTGAGAAGCACGGCGACGACGTCTCTTCCATTCCCTCTCTTCTTCTTCTTTTTTTTCTTCCTCCCTGCGCTTTCTTCCTCTCTGCGCTTTCTCTTCTTTTTTTTCTTTATATTCCACTTAACTTGTCTCGTGCGGGACACGTGCGTGTCCCGTGCGTATCCCGCACGTGTCCCTCACGTATCGGGCACTAAAAAAAAAAAAAAAAAATTCGGATACGAATTTCACGTATCCTGGTCGTATCCAAGGCGTATCCGGGCGTATCCGTGTCCGATACGTCCGGGATACGGATTCGGGACCCTATTTTATGTATCCGTGCTTCCTAGCCTGGAGGTTCCAACCCGTTAAAAACCGGGTATGGGTCCTTATTTAGGCCTGGATAAGTAAATGGGTCCAGGTCTCGTTCCACCTTGGTTCGGATGGACCCGAGATCCGACATATTACCTCAATTTTCGAAAATCTCTCCTAAAAACTATATATATTTAATATCATTCTCTATCTTGACCCATACCCGGATCTAGAACCATCCCATATATGGTTCTGGTTTCGGAGCCAAGAAATTGGTTCCGAAACGGTTCCGGGTCCGGATCCAGTTCCACCTTCTCCTTAACGTTCTGGTTCCGGATCCACCATGGACCCGGACCGGAACATACCCGTTTACAACCCTAGCTAATTATGTAGGTGGGCCAAATGCAAAGCCAGGGAGAGGTGCCTTTTGGGCTTCTTTGTTAGAATTTAACGCTTAATGGTCCATGTCATGGTGAATGGGAGGAGATTTCAGCATGATTGGGTTTCCTTATGAGAGGAGAGGAAGGGAGGGGAGGTATATTTCTCGGAGTATGGAGTAGCTTTTCAGATTTCACTAAGGACAATGAGTTGATTGGTTTCCCATTACTGGGAAGGAGGGTTACCATTTACCTAGTCCAATTATCAGGAGAGGGTGTCAATGAGTAGAACTGATCACTTCTTATTTCTAAGAAGTGGATGAAGCTTTTGTCCATACAATTCAGATGCTCTTTCAAGGCAATTATTGGATCATTGCCTAGTTAAGTTTTCTTTTGAGTGAATTAGTTGGGAGTCTAAACCATTTAAGTTTGAGAATTGCTGTCTCTTGCATATGGAGTTTTTGAGGATGGCTTGGTAATGATGGAATAATAGGGCATGCATGGCTTTGTAGGATTCAAAATCCCTAAAAGGCTATAGGAGCTCAACGGCAAAATCAGAAGGTGGAACACGGAAGTCTTTGTCAAAATTGATATTGCAAGAGAGAAGTTAGCAAGGGAGGTGGAAGCATGGGAGCTGATTGAAGAGAGTAGGGTGTTGAATCCATATGAGAGTGAATCCGGAAGGGAGGTGGTTAGTAAGTTATGGGATCTCAACTAGATGGAAGTGTTCTGGTGGCTAAATTCTAAGGTGTTTTAGCTTGAGGAGGGTGACAAAATACTAAGTTTTTTCATCTCATGGCCAATGTGAGGAGATTTTAATCTCATTGGGAGGCTTAGGAGGAGGGCACTGGAGGACATTAAGAGATAGAAAATGGTTTTGAAGAGTTATACAAGGGAGACAAATTTCTTAGAATGTGACCTGGGAGCAGGTATTCTTTCTTTTCTTCCTTCGGAGCTTTAAGGGTGGTTGGAAAGGGAATTTGAGGAGGAAAGTGCTGTAGCCTTGGCTGAATGTGGGGGAGGTAACACTTCAAGTTTGGATGGCTTCAATTTCTCTTTCATCAAACAATGTGGAGTTTCCTTGGGTGATCTTTGTGATATTCTTTTGGAATTCCATTGACCGGCAATGCTCAGAAAGACGATTGAAACAACCAATGCCATCATCAACGAGCTTGAAGAGGTACTATTTGCTATTTTGGTTATAAATCTCATGGTACATTTATCAAAGAGCAAATGATTGTTTCTTTACATTATGTGGACAAGTGAGGATGTGTAATTGAGCGATTTTTGGGAACAAGTGTAGCGATTTTGGGAATATGTTATTAAAACCACCACTGCATCACTCAAGGTCGCAGTTGGACCACTATTCTTCAAGTATGGATTAAGTGTAGTGAAATTGTGTGGGCAAGGTCATAATGGGGCTAATAATATGAAGGGTGAACTTTATTGCCTCAAAATGCTCACAGTGAAGGAAAATGAATTCTGCATTCTATGTTCATTGCTTTCTCCATCAACTTTAGCTGGCACTGCTTGTGAAAATCACATCGAATCTTGTTAGAGCCTCATGCAAACATTGAGGCATTATTCGATAGAAACAAGTTGCTAAAGTTATTGAAGTGCTACAAAGTGATGAGCTTGCAATTGGGTAGGGCTAGGGCTTCAATCAAGAGACTGGCCTCAATTGGTTAGGTGATAGACGTTGGGGCTCACACTATGGTACACTGATTAGCTTGATTGGCACGTTCTCCTTTGTCATTGACATGCTCGAGATTGTTGTGGAAGATGGCTAAAACTTGGAACAAAGAGCCAAAGCATGTATCATGTTGGATTCAATGTACTCTTTTGATTTCGCATTCAAACTACATATGATGGAAATATATATTGGGAAACACCTATAAACCATCAAAGGCATTGTAGTGGAAAGAATAAAAATTGTAAATGCCGTGACTTTAGTTAAAATATCTAGGCAACGTATGCATATGATGGGAGACAATTGGAGGAATTTGATGCAAATCACAGTCTGTTATCTGACTGTATGACCTTGGCCCATTTCTGTGTCTTTACTTCTTTTGATTTTCATTTTCAATTGTATCCTGTAGCCCATTTATTGAGGGCATGTTAGACTTTCCTGTCTTTTGTGTCGAGGACCCAGATTAGATCTCAGGCTTGTTTCTTTGTTGCAACAGATTTGCCTTGGACAACCTGGTTTGCACCAAAATTCCCTCCTCAACGAAGTTTCTTCATTTTGTGCCAAACTTGATGTCATTGTTGATAACATGGATGATAAGTTTGTTGCCCGAGGGTGACTAGAATGTGGAGCTGAAGAAATCACAAACCTACATTATTATCATGTGGAATAGTTCTACACTACCATTGATATGCAACTGTAGGAGCTCAACACTCACTTTAATGGGGTGAAAATTGAATTGCTTCGTTGTGTGGCGTGCTTAAATCCAGGCGATTCATTCTCTGCTTTCTACAAGGAAAATTTATTTGCATCGCTCAACTTTATCCATTTGAATTTTCTGCTTTAGATCAAATGGCACCTGGCAATGAGCTTGAGGCCTACATTATTGATATGCACTCCAACAATGAGTTTTCAGAAGTGACTGGAATTAGTGGCCTTCCTATGAAGATTGTCGAGATGAAAAAGGACATTTTCTATCCATTAGTTTACTTGCTCATGACACTGACAATAATCCTACCTATTTCCACAACTACTATTGAGAGGGCATTTTTTGCTATGGATATCATAAAGAATCGGCTAAATGATCAAATGAGAGGAGTGGACTAATGATTTCTTGGTCACATAAGACATTTTTTAATAGCATCGATAATAAGGCAATAATGTAACGTTTCCAGAACATGAAAACCGGTCGAGCATAATTGTAAAAAGTTCTTTATTGGAATTGAGAAATGACTCTTCAAACTTCTAATATGAATCCTCTTTTATCGGTGATTGGTGTAATGCTGTTTTATATTAACATAACTTATTACTTTTTGTACATTTTTTAACTTCCTTCCTAACGAGACTCAATTGATATTTATATAAAAGACAATATATCTTCTTTTCTTTCGTCATTGATATTGGGGAATGTGCAACAAGCCAGTTATTGATATTATTGGGCGACCATCGCTCGTCCCATAAGGAAATCCTGTCTCTGCCACTTATTACAATTAATTGAATGTCCTAACTACAATTGATTGAGATAAGAATCACATAAAAAGACCTTATGGTACACCTACACCTTTTGTGCATTATAGTAGTCCTCATGACTGTCATTTAATATTTTTGACCACCTAGTCATACTTTTGAATATGTTGGTTTTGTTACTTTTTTTTATAACTTCTTGATGAAATGTGTCTGAAGCATGTGGCTTATTGATTCTATGGTTGTTTCTTTTTGCTTTAGACTTGCTCAAGAGGGTGAAGAAATTTGAGGTTCAGGAATCAGAGAAAATCAGCTTTAGTCCTGAATGTTTATCTGCAATACAGACACTGCTGAATGATGTTTATAGTGCACTACGTCCAAAGCCACGCGAATATAAACTTCGGGGAGATTTGGTTCAGATTTTTAATATTTTGGTTTCGGACGTTCTCGGTAACTTCTAAAGTCTTTTGATAAAATTGATTTATCTTTTGGTTTCCTGGATATGCTCGTCTTAAAGGGTCTGTAAATGGTTGAAACTTGTTTACTTGTCAGTGGGTCTGTTTATATACACTCCTGTGTGATGCTCAGTCAAATCTGCACATTTCAGCCTACAATTTAAGGTGGCAACTGCTGGAGATAACCTACTCCCTTGATAGGTTGTGGGCCTGAATATCACCCATATTGTAAATGTTTTCGTTATTTGATTGAGCCATTCCTTAAGGTTTAATTTTCTTAATACATATGGTAGCTTGGTAGTTTAATGACACTCATGGAGTAGTTCAGTTTATGGCCTTTATGTGTTCCACTGACTATGAAGTCTGTACGTTGAAGTCCAATAGAGTATATGATAAAAAGTGGGTTCCAACTTCCAAACGTTCCATATGTACAGATTTAACTCAAGTGTGTTATATTACTGTTTCACTAGAGTATATAGATTCTGTTCTCACTAGTGTTTAAATGATTCTTACTTCTTGACGATATAAATAAATTAGTGTATAGTGAATTTAATCTGAATATATAATAATATTCAATGATTTTTACCACTTGACAATATAATGCCATTAGTGTATACTGTCAAGTAAATTGAACAGTTGGGCCCATATATGGAGCTGAAAACCAATGGATCTACAGATCTGCACATGATACATAGATATCACCCGTGTCAAAGTGATATTCACTGTTGGACTTGGATTGAACTTGGGGATTGGATGTAATCATAACTGGATGTGAGTGTGAATGTGGAATATGAGTTGATCACAGCTTAAAAAAAAAAAAAAAGAATATGAGTTGATCACACGGAATAGGAGTTAATTATTCCAAATGCTGTGCTTCTGATAGTTAATCATACCTTTTATACGGGTGGCTTTCAGGTGATTTGCGTATCACGAGTGGAGGTTGAGATTGTCATGTAATATGTTGGCATACACATTTTCTAGTCTTAAATGGATTTAATAAGTTTCAGAAATATATGAATTCTTAAAACAGCTGATTGGATACGTTTAACTTTCCCTCACAAGTCATGGGTCCAAATAGCATATTTATGATAGCGACTCATTATTGAATTGAGTCATTCATGGGATGTGTTGTTTGTCAAGTCCCATCTTGGTTAATTTCACTAATAAATCACTCCTTTATTGGTGATCATTTGGTTCCTTTGCTGAGAATTTTTCTATTCTAAAACTGCTTTGTGCTGAGTATGATTCTATTTTGAGAATGGGCTGTGCTGAACTTGTTTGGAAACATTCTGGCATAATTGTTCCTAAACAGTGGAGTAAGTTGAATCATGTTTGGCAATCTTCTTGAATTTGAATCTTTTGTAAAATCTTCATATATGTTATATCTTAAAATTAGACAATCATGTTATTTCTAAAATCCTCTTTTAAAAATAGAGATGGTGGGCGGCCCTTCCATACCACGAGTCCTATTCTTAACTGGACCAAAATATAGAACATAGAAAATAATTTAAATTTTTCTTAAGAAGTAGAGGGAGGGAAAGATAAATGTGATATTTGAGAGACATGCTCACATTCACAAAATCTAGACTGTCAAATCACATTTTAACTATTTCTTTAGAGTTTTATGAACTTCACTGTGATTCGAGTAATCTGAACTATTAATTTGATTATGCATTTATTTCTACACATGGTTAATATAGACAGTGGATCTCCTTCATATTGGAGTGAAATTTTTAGAAAACTTCCTTTATATCATGGTTGCCATAATGTGAGTGGTTTGTATGAAACAAATGTGGCCATCGTGCTTGTTTGTAGTGCTTTTTGTTCATTTTCCTTTTTTTCATTCTTCTTTAGGGTTGCTTCTGTCCTTTTTTCCTTATGCAATACTCCAAGCCATGTTTGCTCATTTTCCATTTTCTTCAGGTAGTGACAATGGATTTCCTGTTGTGGAGGCATTTGGATCCTTTATAATGGATATATTCACCTCTAAAAGTGATCTGGATTTGTCTATTAACTTTAGCAGGGAGGAAGCTGTCTTTCCTCGAGACAGGATGATTTCTGTTCTTAAAAAGTTTGCGAGAAGGCTCTATGCTCTACAGAGTAAATTCCAAATATTGAATACTTTTTATTATTTCATTTCCTTCCTGTATTTATTAGACCTTTTGTTTCTCTGCTGCACTATTTAGTTGGGTTTTTGTGGCCTTAGCCTGGTTAGAGTTTATTAGGAAGAGTTTAAGTAGAACTCTTTTTGCCGAGATGGGATATGACTTTGATGGTCAGGATGACTTTTGTAATCATGCATAAAAAGTATGATTAGACCTTTGGTTTTATTATCTTTTTCATGGCATCTGTTTCTTGTACGAACCATTTGTTCTCACATCACACGTGAATAATTTAATTTGGCCTTTGATTTTATATTCTTCTTATCATTGCTGTTTTACATTGATGAAAAATTTTGTCGTTGTTTTAACTTTATCTTTCATCTCTGCGTTGTTTTAACCGTTCATACATGATGTTCATCTTTTACCTAGGCAAACATGTCCCCATCACATGATGTGCATACAGAGCAATAATCTATTTATTTTTACTACTTTGGTCTAAAATATGCCTATGCTATTTTATAGGTTGGACAGATGTTCATTTGAGAGCTAAAATATGCCTATGCTAGAGAGCCTATGCTATTTTATAGGTTGGATAGATGTTCATTTTGAGAGAGAGAGAGAGAGAGAGAGAGAGAGAGAGAGAGAGGAACTCTCAGGGGGAGGGAAGATCTATGATTCTGGAAGAATAACCTGAGATCGAGTCTCCTTCTCCGGTGATGGCACGGCTGGCAGATTTGGGCGGAGTTGAATGAAGACACGATCGCTCGGGGGGAGGGAAGATCCCTGGTTTTGATCTGGGCAGAGTCTCTGCTTTGATGGGAGAGAGGGAAGGTCTCTGTTAGGATTTTGTTTATTGCAATTTGATGGATGCATTAGGTTTTTATTCATCTCATGAATTTTCACACATGCATTGATTTTGAAATACTTGAAATCTTGATTTACACATGCATTGTTTTAAATCTTGTAAATCATATGTTTCATGCATGTTTTGGTTTTCATCTTGAATGCATTTTATTTGAAAAAGAATTTTTACAAATCAAGCTAGCCAATGTTTTAAAGTTTCAAATTATGTTTGGCTTTTTATGTTTCATGATTTTTTAAAATACTTAGAATGATTTAAAATCATGATTCCATGCTTGATTTAATGGCCCAATTGTCCCCACTTGAAAATACTTTAAAATATGCAAAATATGCATTTTTGGGGGAAATGGTCCGGGGGACCCGGTCGTAAAGTGTAGCTCACCCTATTCACCCCCCCTCTAGGGTTAGGATCCCAGGACTTTCAGTCTCTCCTTTGTTGGACGAAGATCTCACCTTTTGGTCTTCCCTAATTGAACGAAAATCTGGCCCTTTTTGGTTTCCCAACAATAGCATATATAATGGGCACATGAACCATTGGATGAATCCAGAGTATGTATGGCCTGGATCAGTCCTTACATAAAAGAGTAAGGATGGTCCTTATACAACCGTCTCCCATAATATATATATATATATATATTAAGGCTCTCCTAAGCTCAAACTTAGGATAAAATTCCGTAAGCTCACGCTTGTGGGGCCCACCCTTGGTCTATCGACCAAACACACGTCCTCCTTAAATTGCACATGTGCACCAACTTTCGGTCAAATCCGAATTTACTTGACCGTTGGATCGACTGTGTATCGATCCGAATGGACTATTGACCATTAAACTTTCGGGGCCTAGATGGAGATGATAGAAATCACGGTTGGGGCTGATATTTTGTAGAGAGGAGGGTCCGAGGGAGTCCTTGAAATCCCCCCTCACCATCCCCATGTGGGTCCCCGGAATACCCCACTAGTGAAGAGGCATTTTTGCCCCCTCTTTTAATGGCCAAAGAAAGCAATGACACATCATCAGCAATGACGTCCATGACTTAAATTTGTGCTAATATAGTTATAGCAACTCCGGTTCCCGATACACGTTACCTCTTCCTGGTTCCAATTTTTTAACCATCTCTCTTCCTTCTATTTCTGTTAAAATTTGGATAAAGTTCCTAAGATACCTACAAATCTACAGAAAAGGAAAGAAACACTAAAACATAGCCATACAAATTGGAAAGAGGTTACAGCAGCCATATGAGTGGGCCTCATTGACTTCCAATTGTTTTTATTGGTTTAGATTTTACATAAAGTGGGCCTCATTGAGAAGCCTCTTTAGAACGTTATAATACTCTTTTTTTTTTTTTTTGTTTTAGTCAAATGCAAACCCATAAAACTTGGCAAGAAGCTGCTATAGTCAATCACCTTTAACTCAAGCAATAAAACATGGTAATCAGTTACAAGAATTAATAACCTCTTAATAGAAGTGCCTGATAAGAGCGACAAGATTGGACAAAAAAAGGGGTGTTAGAGAGACGAAAAATGCCCAGACGTTTTCTAGCATCCCTCATATATACATAGAAGGGCCCCCACCTTATCTCTCATAGTAAGGTGAGAGATGCTCTCATAGGAGCATCTCCCATATATATAGGGAAATATTCATGGGCATCCATCCCTCACCATGTTATGGTGAGGGATGTATGAGCAAGGCCCTCCTAAGCTTAAGCTTAGGAGAAAATTTCATAAGCTCATGCTTGTGGGGCCCACCTTTGGTCCATCCAAATGAACCAAACACATGACCCCCCCTAAATTGCACATGTCCATATAGAGATGATAGAAATCACGGTTGGGGCTGATTTTTTGTTGAGAGGAGGATCCCAGGCATAGTTTTCAAAATCAAAATCGTATCGCAAATCGTTCATACCCATGAATCGAATCGAATGACGAATCGTATCGTGAATCATAAGATTTTTTATTTTTCTAATAAAAATAAAAAAAATTAAAAATTAAAAGAAAAGGAAAAAGAAAAAAGTAATTATTCATTACCATCCATTTTTCCATTTATAGTAGTATAAATATAATAACAAGTCTTTCATACAATCATATCAATAACATCATGACATATATTATTATATATATATGAAATAAATGATGTGTAAATAGTTAAATAAGTATTTTTACGAAATAATTAAGCTTATAGTCTAATTAGACGGTTTTATAAAGAAAAATAATAAAACTACAGATTGGTTGTTCGTACATTTATTTTGGACAAAAATACCCCAGCAGACGATATCGCCAGTTAGGTTGACGATATCGCCAACTTTTGTATAACCAAAGACAGCAGAAGCTCCGAATTTTCAACTGCAATTCATCTTCTTTATATCATTTTGTTAATTTTCTTCAATTTTTGTGGGTAATCTGCTTTCATTTCTCTTAGATTTTCCTTGAATTTAGTTTGTGGAGAAATGTGCATCAAGTGGAGAAAGAGATGATGGATGCTCTAATTGAAGTTAAGGATGAAAATGGTAGGAAATATCCCCACTAACTGACAAGCACAACCCGTTACCCATTCGCAGAAGACAACCCCCACCTCATCTTTCATCACCATTCTCATCTTCTTCCTAACTCCATCTCAGATTCGCCATCTTCACCCTTCTCTATCACCACAACTGAACCATCTTCTTTATCCATCCCTCTTTCTCATCCTCATCCAACTTTCTCATCATCACCATACTCGAACAGTTGAACCGACTTGCAAACGGCCAGCACCCATCTTCACCATCCACAATTGCAACTCCACTCTAGGACATTGCAACTTGCTCACCGTCAACTGCAACCAACTTCATCTTCCTCGTCATCTCCCCATCTCCATCTTCATACACCTTCCCATCTTCTCTTTGTTCTCCCAATTAAACACACACTATACAAATAAGATGAACAAAAGAAAACAAACAAATAAGATGAATACAAGATCTATTCCTTCGTGAAGATCGCAGATCAAGGGGAGGAAGAAGAAGTGGGTTGTCGATTTGGGGTTTTTTCCACCAAGCTGAGACTTATTTTTCAAAAAAAAAAAAAAAAGCATTTTACAGTCCTCTCTGTCTTCATCAAAGAATCTCTCTTGTAAAGTGGCAAAGAGAGGATTGCAAAGAACGTTTTGATGAAGGACAGTAAAAAATCGTAGATTAAGTTGAAAATTCGGAGCTTCTGATGTCTTTGGTTATACAGAAGTTGGCGATATCGTCAACCTAACTGACGATATCGTCAACTAAGTTGACGATATCGTCAACTTGGGTATTTTTGTCCAAAATAAATGTACAAACAACCAATCTGTAGTTTTATTATTTTTTTTATAAAACCGTCTAATTAGACTATAAGCTTAATTATTTCGTAAAAATCCCTTTAAAGTATCAATATATATTTTTTCTTATCTTTAAATCAAAATATGAAAATAAAATAAAATCCAAACCATCAATCTTACACGCTAGGATATCTCTTAAAGTCAAGAAAGTGTTCATGAAGAAAAAAAACCAAAATAGATTAAAAAGAAGAAGAAGATATAAACAAGCACCATACGTACACTCAAATGCTTTAGTTAAATTCATGTTCTTTATTAATCTTTAAAACCTTATCAAAGCCGTAAAAAATTCTTACGAGGCTTTGTTAATTACTAAATAACATTTTAAAAGTACTAGCGATAAAAAAAAAAGAGAATAAAGAAAGAAAAAAGGTAAAAGATTATTAATATTAGCTTATTGGCTATAAGCCATTCTCGCTTAGTCGAATCACTTGACTCGTAAGATTCAATGAAACGAGTATCGAATCGTAGGATTCACACCTGAATCCTAAGATTCATTTGTAAGTGGGATTCATTACATAGATACGAATCATTTTCCTTAAGATTCGGGATACGAATCGGGATTTGGGATATGAATCGTAGGATTCTGATAACTATGATCCCAGGGAGTCCTTGAAATCCCCCCCATCTCCATCCCCATGCGGGTCCCCAAGTGGGCCTCACCACACACTTGAGCTTACCTTATCCTAAGCTTGAGCTTATGAGAGCTTGCCCATATATATATATAATATGTATGTATACATATATGTAGTTATGTTGTATAATTCTGTATTATTAAGAAGTGTATATAACATGTATCATCATCAAAGCCTTGTTCCAACTATATTGGTGTCAACTATATGAGATTTTTTACGCCATTCCAGTCTATCATGGGCCAAATCCTCTTTTAGATTGTTCACTTCTTCAGATCTATCCTCACTACTTCCATCCATGTCCTCTTTGGCCTACCTCTTTTCCTTGAAGGACCATCAACTTGCATGGAAAAACTTTTCCACATCGGCGCTATTGCTGGCTTGCTTTAGACCTGTTTAGACCCATCTCAAACAAGCCTCTGTTAAACTTATATATAGTATATCATTGTTTTTTTATTGGTAACATGTTTCGGACCTGCAACCTTGTGGCTGAGACAAGGAGTGCACCTTACAACTATGCTATGGTCTAGTTTTGTACATATATAATTATATAGGCTATATATTATAAAAAAATGATAATCATGTACTATTATATATGTAATCGATAGTATCAAATATACTTAGCCAAGCTCGACTTTGAGTCAAGATCGGGTGAATTGGAGCCAAGCAACCTGAGTACAGCCACGTTTGAGCTTGGTTTAACATCCCCATTTGTTATGTCCATCTTAATTTTCCCCACTATTTATTCTATCAATAAACATGTTCTCTTTGTTCCCATCTTGTTTATCCAAGATGGTTTTAACTGATAATAGTTCATGGAAGATGATGGTTAAGTACTTGTGTTCTTATATTTTCTTTCATTATCATATATCAAAGGTGTCTGGTTAACCCGTGCTTTTCAGGCAGAGGACATGTGTTCGGTGTTCAACCAATCACGAGGGCTAGGGTCCCTATTTTGAAAGTTTGGGATTCTGGAACTGGAATTGAATGTGATATTTCAGTTGAAAACAAGGATGGAATGGCGAGATCAAAGATCCTTGCCATTATTTCTACAATTGATGAGAGGTTTCGAAAATTAAGTTTTATGGTAAATCCTTGATCCTTACCTTGCTTTTGATCAATAATAATAAAAAAAAGATCAATAATGGCATATAAATTAAAGAAGATTTTACAGGAAAAATCCCAAAACTTGGCCATTTCTTGTGAAGGGTCCTCGCAAATTATGAAGCACAAATGGGGTCCGTCAAGCCCTGTTTTGTTTTTTTTTTTTTATAAGTTTGAGAGGAGTGATGCTGGCATCGCTCGTCTCTGACGGGGACGACGCTGGCATCACTCGTCACAGCCATCTTTCAATATGCAAACCCATTCTTTTGCAGGAAACCCCTTTAAAACAAAAGATCGTGATCAAAACAACCCAATCTCTCCAATCGTCATTAATCTCTTTTGTGTTTGAAGTAGATGTATCTTCAAGTTTGAAGTAGACAAAGAGCTGGCTCTGATATTGTTGGGACATCGATATCACTTGGAATCTAGGCTGAATCCGGTAGCCGTGTTACTGACGTCAGCACATTTTTGTTCCCAGAAACAAACCGAGCCTCTTGACTCTGTCTCTCTCCTTTATCATGCAACAGCCACCAGCATAAAAGGACGGTATAACTTTTTGTCTTGATTGTACCAAAGACAAAAGAGCTTCTTCTTACCTTTAATAATAACAAAACAAGACTCCTTTTGTTCAGAGAGAAACCGATCCCAACAGGGAGTTTATGGTCCGTTCCGTCACTGGCCCTCGTCTTTTCCACCTCGTGATCTGCACCACTCCGATCTACTGCCGATTTGAACCAATCAGTGCCATCTGAGATTCGAGACCTGAATCTCCTTCTATCTCGCAACCCTAGCCCTAGGAAAACCCTAGCCAAACTTGATGATTCAGATGGCCATGGCAGAACGAGGATAGTGAATATGGTCTGTGAAGAGGACGAAAGTCTGGGTGACGCTATCATTGCTCCCAAAAAAAAAAAACGGGTAAAATTGGCGGGAGGACTGATTTTGTGCTGCACAATTTGCAGGGACCCTTCGCGAGAAATGGCCAATTTCGGGATTTTTCCCATAAAATCCTCAAAATAAAAATAAGCAACTAAGAGATTAGTTACAGCGGGAGTCTTTGAACAATGTTGATAAGCCCTCGAATTTTCTTCAATATGGAATGGGGTGATAGAGTTATCTTATTCTTTTTTTCCTAATTGATCATATCCCCGAAATCAATGACATATATTTCTCTGTCCCTCTATTTATTGGAACTTGTGGTGGCTTCCTTTGTTTCTAGCTCAAGATTGAATCATACATTTCCTAACTGTAATTACGAGGAAAGTGTCCATTTCTAAGATGATGCTTGTAAAATGAGAATTGTTTTATGTGTTTTTGGACCTTGGGCATTCCATCATGTAAATTCCACTCATGCTTTGCAGATGAAAGCTTGGGCAAAGGTACACGGTATAAATAGCTCCAAAGACCGAACCTTGAACTCTTTATCCATAATATCTATCGTTGCTTTTCATTTACAGGTATACAAATATCTTAATTCTTGTAGTTCGGTGTTACATTGTAGACTCTTTTCATATTCAGGAAGTAGATGTTACATTGTAGACTTTCCTTTGGTTTGATTTCATTTATTTTTTTAGACTGATTGCTGAAGTGACTATTCAAAAAAAAAAAAAGTTTGATTGCTGAAGTAGAACTAGTCGAAGGTTCTAAAAATAAAAAATAAAATAAAATGGTTAGCAAGAAAATTAAGCCATGAAGTGTTTGGGAACAGGGGTCTCTTTTGAGTGTTCACTGGAGAACCCAAGGAGATGTCACCATTGAAGGAAGGAATCATACAATGTCTATAGGAGAGAGAATTCAATATTTTGACAAGCAGAGGAGGCCCGTGCTAAGCCCCGCCCAACTAAAAAAAAGAGACTATCTTCATGAATCAAAATTTCTTCTTCGAAAGAAAAATAAATAAGTTTCAAATTAACTATAAAATAAAAGTTATAACTTATGTCCAAAAGCTAAATTAAAATTTCTTCATGATTCAAAGTTCTTCTTTGAAAGAAAAAGAAATAAGTTTCAAATTAACTATAAAATAAAAGTTATAACTTATGTCCAACAGCTAAATTAAAATTCAGAATGTCTATAAAATAAAAGTGATAACTTATGTCTTAAAGTTTAATTAAAATTCAGAATATGTTATTATCGAAAAATAACTGTTTATAATATACTTCTTAGTTTGACATATCTAATACTTTTTAAATAATCAAACTTCCATAAAAGAATAATTTCAATGAAAAGCGAAGATTAATGTAAAATGTTAACTTAAAATATAAATTCTTACTTGATTATAAAAATATGTATTATCTTTCCCATTTCCTGTCACAGATCTTCGCAGCATTTTCTAACACTTTCATAAAACTCAATTTTAAAAAATTAGAAAAATGCTCATCGTCATTGTGGTAATCACAATCATAAATAGAAAATCCATTTAAAAAAAATATATAAATAGAAAATACTCATCATTATCATTTAAAAGTTACCATCACTTCGGATAAATTATATGAATCACATGAAGTCTCCTTCCTTTTTGACGGATTGAAATGATCTTCATCTATTGGGTCCTGTCACGACCTCAAACCCGAGGGGCCGTGAGAAATGATTTGATTGTTGGGAGTTTGGTGAAGATTATGTTTCTCCCAAGATCCGCGTGTGTGAGGAAAACACGTTCCAACACATCCTGAATATTTTTGCGGAAGCTTTCGTGGCGTTACGACCCGAAGTCCGTGGCCATCGGATTCCGTGTCGCACTCAACCACTAACATAGTACTATCATAACAATGAATATTTCAGACTGGAACAACCATATATCAAAATACAGAGCTGACAGTATCTGGATATTATATTCCCACATATGTTCAAGTTACAAATAACAATGTGCATTAATTACAATCCCAATAAACAGGCTAATAAAAGCCATACAAAATAAACTAATAATCACTACCCCCAAATGTGACGTAGCTCCGATGTCAGGCTCAATGTCTACAAGACCCAGCCGACAAAACAACCTGCAAGCTCATGGCTCCATAGCCAAAACGTGCACTCATCTGAACCTGAGTACCAAAGTAATGGGTCAGACACGACGGTCTGGTAGGTGGGTGAAAAGATAATACAAGTACTGAAAAATAAAACATATGATAAATCATGGTATTTGACAAAATTCTATATTCATATAAAACAGGTATAAAACATAAATATTTGACAAGACATGTATTCCTTTAAAGCATGTATAAAACATGAATATTTGACAAGACATGTATTCCTTTAAAGCATGTATAAAACATGAATATTTGACAAGACATGTATTCCTTTAAAGCATGTATAAAACATGAATATTTGACAAAACGGGAATTCATTTAAAACATGTACATTTGGCAAAATAGGTATTCCTCACATTGCAAACCCAGTCAATATGCAGACCCTTCTAATCGCCCTTCTTCAGGGGGGCCACAATCGTGAAGATGGGGAAACAACACATCAAGCTAAATCATCTTAGGTATTCTTCACATTGCAAACCCAGTCCATATGCAGACCCTTCTAATCGCCCTTCTTCAGGGGGGCCACAATCGTGAAGACGGGAGGCAACCACATTAAGCTAAATCCTCTCTCACTAAAGTGATGAGAGCGCATCGGGACATTGACCTCAGTCACACAAGGTGAGGAGAGTCAATGACGTTGACCTCAGTCACACGAGGTGAGGAGAGTCAACGATTTTATATAATAAATACATATAATACTCTGCGGGACCACAGTAGCGAACCGGGTATATCGAGGCGAGGCGGGAACCATGCTGCAGCGGGTATAACTGAAGGGGGATATCCAAACCGGTGGATCAAACCGATAAGGTTATCCAAGCTTAGTGGTGCCGACTCATAGGTAACATGCGAAAATCAAAGCAAATAAATACACATAACGGGGCGGGAACTCATAGGTACAAAACGTATAAAAATCGGGACCGGTCTAAACAAATTAACAATATGGTAACACAATGTTCTCGGTTCAAGAGTACTCACAAATCACAGGTTGAAATCTCAAAATAGGGGATTGGTTGGAAATCAAATACAAATAGTTTCCAATACCTTTACAGGCTAACAATGGGTTTCTAGAATTGAATCAGTGCGAATAGGGTCCCGTATGTCGGTTATGATGAAATTTTGGTACTCTTTAAGAATTAGGGACATTCCGGGTCCTTATACACATTGGTCAATCTAGAAAACCTCATGGAATCTCCATGATGAGGTTCCTCCTTCTTCCGGACTTCATATAACGCCTTACATGGCATTGGGGCTCCATATGATACCTCCCCAAGCCTAAAAATAAGTTTCAAACCCTTAGGCATTGACCCATGACAGACAGGCAGTTCGCTCGAGCGAACTGGGAGGTTCGCTCGGGCGAACAGCTCTCTGTTTGGGGTTCGCTTGAGCGGACTTTAAGGTTCGCTCGAGCGGACCTGCTCAGATTATGTTGGCTCGAGCGATCAGAGGGGTTGGCTCGAGCCAACGAGGTTCTGTGACGGGTTCGCTCGAGCGATGTGTCACGGTCGCTCGAGCGAACTGTCCAGAAACTCATTTTCTGAATACAGTCCGTTCCTTCATTTTCTCCTCCTTTCATCCTCCTTTGGACATCCTTGTACATATACAATTAAGGGTCTCAAACCCTCCTTCTAACCCCATTCAATTCATCATCAACTCCTCTAACAACCACTCCCATAAATCATTCATTTCTCCATCACTTCCACCTCATTCAATGCAAGACATCTCCATAAATGCAAATCCATAAATGATCATAAATGATCTAAAAGCAAGACAACAAAACACATGTTTTCCAAGAGAACTATTAATAGCCTAACATTATGCATGTTTCCAAAACCATGAAAACTCATAAAGATGACTTAGGTAAAAGCAATAAATGAGGGTTCAAATCTTTAATAGCAAGAAAATATGAAATTAATCCATTCATCCACTTGCCTTAGGTCCAAGCTAAGCAAATCAAGCTCTAATCACAACCTCCAAGCCAAAAACACCAATCTACACAAAAACCCCCAAAACAAGCCCTAAAATGTCAAAACTAAGAAATAGAAAGAGAAAACTTCCAATAATGAAAATGGAGGGTCTCAAGGGCTAAACAAATACAAATCTAAAAGATTAGGAGGAGAGCTTACTTAGAAGTGGTTCAAATAAGTAGAAAGAGCTCACAAGAAGCTCTAATGGTGATGCTTGTCTTCACAAATGGTACCAATAGAAAGCTCTTGGCGAGGTGAACAAGATTGGTGAAGGTCTTCTCTTGATTTGAGCAAGGCTTTGAGGTGATTTGTGAGGAAGAAACTAAGGGAAGAAGAAAGGGGTGAAAAATTCCCCATTCCTGCACAGGCAGCATCGCTGGGACGATTGGGAGAGATGAGGGAGAGGAGTTGCACATTTATAATGGGTGGGTGTGGGCCCCACCACACTTAAAACACTCAAAACTTGAAAATTATGATTAGGAGGCTTTCTATACATCGGATCAAGAAACTTAAAACATGAAAAGTGTCCGGAATAAAATTATCTTTCCAACAAGGTTAATATTGACATACTTCCGGGGTCCACAGAAAAAGTCAACTATTTGGTCAAAGGGATCAAAATAATGGATTCAAGTGTTAAGACATCGATTTATGGGCCTCGGATGCGATCGACCAAGAAGAGGGAAATGTTTCTCATAAAATCTAGTTTCCAAAAAGTATATATTTGGCAAGGTTCTGAGATCTCGAAATTTGGGTCCAGATTCAATGTGGAAAGACTGATTTTGCCCCCAGGGCTGGAAAAACTGATTTTCGGAGTTTTAAATGGGTACGGAGTGAACACGAAAGTTGTAGGGAATGGCGAGATTAGTCAAACGAAGCTGAAATAGGAATTTTTTTGAAATCAAAGAGAATCTCTCCAAAATGACCACACAAAACAAATAGGATCCTACGGTCACTGTCTAGGTTCACTGGCTCCCAAAACCAAAGAAAATAAAATCAAACTCAGAAATTCGATCAAACAACCGGTAAACCCACTGAGAAAACAAATCCACGATTAAAATACGCTAAACCAGGAAATCTGGGGTCGGGTTCTCACATCCTCCCCCACTTAGAACATTTGGTCCTCCAAATGAACTAAACAAATCCAAAAGCAAGTGGGGACATTAATCCCACACCTCGAAAACAAAACCACAAATCAAAACTCCGAAACAGTCCTCTCGAAAACAACTGAACTCGCTGGGTCATCCTTGCTGTAGAACTCTTCGGTCAACTATCAACAGTCGTTGAACATTCTTCCACTGGCTCAAATCTGTCACTGTCCTGCCAATCTGGCTGCTCAAGAAATTTGCCAACTCTGACTCCTTCTAAATTCAACCAAGTCTCTTGCTTCTAGCCAGCTTGGTAAATAAAATTCTTGGAGCAATTCTATCGGCTTCATCGTAACTGTCAAAGCTAGGATCTCATATCCACTGCACAATCTTCAAGGTGAACTCTTGCTAGCTGTAACTCTTTCTGCTCGGTGCTCTTAATCCTCTGAACAACAATCGGTCTCTGACGCTAGCATGCTTGTACCTCCACCATTCTTCATCAATTGAAGCTCTGCACACACTCTTGTATCACTGCACTATCCCCAGTCAAACTCTCTGATTTTGGTTGAAATCTCAAACTGTCCAAACTCCACTTGGTAACTTGCTCCTCTGACACAATCAATATTCGAAGAATCCTTCCATCAAACCTCTAACACCCTTCAGATGTTCTTACACGATCTCGAATCTGCTACTCTTGTCCATCAATGTCGGTCCAAGAGAATGAAAGTTCTAACTCATCATGATGTACTGTCACCCTGTCTCTGTCAATCCTGGAATTCCATTACATGTTTTTACTAATTCTTCGAAATATTGTCTCATTCTTCTGTCTACTCTTGGCTTCAGAAAATTGGTGATGCTGAATACTACCAAATTGTCTTACTTCAGGTAATGTCGTCCAGTCCTCGATACACTTCTGTTGTCTCCGTCTGTTTGTTGAAATCACAAGGTTCATAGCTCTGTAGGTTTCCATCTCTGACCAAACCTGTTAGCACTCTAACTGTCATGCTACTCCACATGTCCTAACTTCATAGGGTGTGCTTTTGTCGAAATCTATCTCTGTCTTCCGGTCTTCTACCCAGGTTCCAAAATACCCAAAAGTTTTTGTTACTCTGACTCTTTCTTCTCGTTGCCATTGTTCCTTTGCACAATGATCAGTCCTTGACTATAGATGTTTGTCTACTACTCATCACACTCAAACGGTTACAACTCTGCATTTAATTATCAAAATTGTTTTAATCAAACCTTGGTTGCTCAATCTTCTGCCTCTGTTTCAGGTTCACCATCCTCAAGTCTTGCACATGTGCCCTTCTTTTCTGGATCTTTCAACTGACCTTGTCCATAGGTTATGATTCTTCATCTCGTATCTGTACTATGTCCAAACTGATGCTCTACAAGTCGGTAAAATCCATAAAATCTACTGTATCATGTGACCAGCTAACAATCAACTCTGCATACAACTCTCTCTACTGCTGCCGAAAACTGAATTTCTATGCTTTTAACCATGCACTGACGTACTTTGCTGAGTCGACTTCATCACCATAGTCGCAATTGCTGAACCTTCTCGAACAATTCTCTGTCACAAGTTCATCAATACGCGAGAAATTTCTAACATTTGGCATCCACTTGAAGCTCTATCAACTGAAAATCACCTCAACCTTCCCGAAATCCACCATTTGTCTGGTCTCTGGAGTCTCTTGACTTAGGAAAACGGCTCAAGTTCAACCCGAACATCAGTACTTACCTGTCTTGGCTTGCCACATGACAGTCCTCAATCAAACTGTGAATAGTCTTGAAGTGTTGCTCATGCCTCTTGTTGACTGACAACTATACAATTCTTCTCTTGCTGCTAAAATCTGTGACGCCAAAAGATCTAAAACTTTGCCAAATCCTTCGAGAACCACATGCTAATATCACAAAACTCTGACTCTCTGGCGAAAACAAGGAAAAAGCACTGAATGTGGGTGCGGGGACATTAAATCCTCCCCCACTAGAAAAGAATTTGGTCCCCCAAATTCCTTAGCAATATAAAAAGGGAAGAGACAAGGATAGTCTCCCCCACTAGAAGAAAACAAATCCGAATCCGTCAAAACGACATCTAGTCAAAACAAGATCACAAATCTAACGATTCCTCACCACACGTCTTAAGGTTCCTAGAGTGTTTTATTTCCTAGAAACCTGCCCGCTCTGATACCAGTCTGTCACGACCCCAAACCCGAGGGGCCGTGAGAAATGATTTGATTGTTGGGAGTTTGGTGAAGATTATGTTTCTCCCAAGATCCGCGTGTGTGAGGAAAACACGTTCCAACACATCCTGAATATTTTTGCGGAAGCTTTCGTGGCGTTACGACCCGAAGTCCGTGGCCATCGGATTCCGTGTCGCACTCAACCACTAACATAGTACTATCATAACAATGAATATTTCAGACTGGAACAACCATATATCAAAATACAGAGCTGACAGTATCTGGATATTATATTCCCACATATGTTCAAGTTACAAATAACAATGTGCATTAATTACAATCCCAATAAACAGGCTAATAAAAGCCATACAAAATAAACTAATAATCACTACCCCCAAATGTGACGTAGCTCCGATGTCAGGCTCAATGTCTACAAGACCCAGCCGACAAAACAACCTGCAAGCTCATGGCTCCATAACCAAAACTTGCACTCATCTGAACCTGAGTACCAAAGTAATGGGTCAGACACGACGGTCTGGTAGGTGGGTGAAAAGATAATACAAGTACTGAAAAATAAAACATATGATAAATCATGGTATTTGACAAAATTCTATATTCATATAAAACAGGTATAAAACATAAATATTTGACAAGACATGTATTCCTTTAAAGCATGTATAAAACATGAATATTTGACAAGACATGTATTCCTTTAAAGCATGTATAAAACATGAATATTTGACAAGACATGTATTCCTTTAAAGCATGTATAAAACATGAATATTTGACAAAACGGGAATTCATTTAAAACATGTACATTTGGCAAAATAGGTATTCCTCACATTGCAAACCCAGTCAATATGCAGACCCTTCTAATCGCCCTTCTTCAGGGGGGCCACAATCGTGAAGATGGGGAAACAACACATCAAGCTAAATCATCTTAGGTATTCTTCACATTGCAAACCCAGTCCATATGCAGACCCTTCTAATCGCCCTTCTTCAGGGGGGCCACAATCGTGAAGACGGGAGGCAACCACATTAAGCTAAATCCTCTCTCACTAAAGTGATGAGAGCGCATCGGGACATTGACCTCAGTCACACAAGGTGAGGAGAGTCAATGACGTTGACCTCAGTCACACGAGGTGAGGAGAGTCAACGATTTTATATAATAAATACATATAATACTCTGCGGGACCACGGTAGCGAACCGGGTATATCGAGGCGAGGCGGGAACCATGCTGCAGCGGGTATAACTGAAGGGGGATATCCAAACCGGTGGATCAAACCGATAAGGTTATCCAAGCTTAGTGGTGCCGACTCATAGGTAACATGCGAAAATCAAAGCAAATAAATACACATAACGGGGCGGGAACTCATAGGTACAAAACGTATAAAAATCGGGACCGGTCTAAACAAATTAACAATATGGTAACACAATGTTCTCGGTTCAAGAGTACTCACAAATCACAGGTTGAAATCTCAAAATAGGGGATTGGTTGGAAATCAAATACAAATAGTTTTCAATACCTTTACAGGCTAACAATGGGTTTCTAGAATTGAATCAGTGCGAATAGGGTCCCGTATGTCGGTTATGATGAAATTTTGGTACTCTTTAAGAATTAGGGACATTCCGGGTCCTTATACACATTGGTCAATCTAGAAAACCTCATGGAATCTCCATGATGAGGTTCCTCCTTCTTCCGGACTTCATATAACTTCTTACATGGCATTGGGGCTCCATATGATACCTCCCCAAGCCTAAAAATAAGTTTCAAACCCTTAGGCATTGACCCATGACAGACAGGCAGTTCGCTCGAGCGAACTGGGAGGTTCGCTCGGGCGAACAGCTCTCTGTTTGGGGTTCGCTTGAGCGGACTTTAAGGTTCGCTCGAGCGGACCTGCTCAGATTATGTTGGCTTGAGCGATCAGAGGGGTTGGCTCGAGCCAACGAGGTTCTGTGACGGGTTCGCTCGAGCGATGTGTCACGGTCGCTCGAGCGAACTGTCCAGAAACTCATTTTCTGAATACAGTCCGTTCCTTCATTTTCTCCTCCTTTCATCCTCCTTTGGACATCCTTGTACATATACAATTAAGGGTCTCAAACCCTCCTTCTAACCCCATTCAATTCATCATCAACTCCTCTAACAAACCACTCCCATAAATCATTCATTTCTCCATCACTTCCACCTCATTCAATGCAAGACATCTCCATAAATGCAAATCCATAAATGATCATAAATGATCTAAAAGCAAGACAATAAAACACATGTTTTCCAAGAGAACTATTAGTAGCCTAACATTATGCATGTTTCCAAAACCATGAAAACTCATAAAGATGACTTAGGTAAAAGCAATAAATGAGGGTTCAAATCTTTAATAGCAAGAAAATATGAAATTAATCCATTCATCCACTTGCCTTAGGTCCAAGCTAAGCAAATCAAGCTCTAATCACAACCTCCAAGCCAAAAACACCAATCTACACAAAAACCCCCAAAACAAGCCCTAAAATGTCAAAACTAAGAAATAGAAAGAGAAAACTTCCAATAATGAAAATGGAGGGTCTCAAGGGCTAAACAAATACAAATCTAAAAGATTAGGAGGAGAGCTTACTTAGAAGTGGTTCAAATAAGTAGAAAGAGCTCACAAGAAGCTCTAATGGTGATGCTTGTCTTCACAAATGGTACCAATAGAAAGCTCTTGGCGAGGTGAACAAGATTGGTGAAGGTCTTCTCTTGATTTGAGCAAGGCTTTGAGGTGATTTGTGAGGAAGAAACTAAGGGAAGAAGAAAGGGGTGAAAAATTCCCCATTCCTGCACAGGCAGCATCGCTGGGACGATTGGGAGAGATGAGGGAGAGGAGTTGCACATTTATAATGGGTGGGTGTGGGCCCCACCACACTTAAAACACTCAAAACTTGAAAATTATGATTAGGAGGCTTTCTATACATCGGATCAAGAAACTTAAAACATGAAAAGTGTCCGGAATAAAATTATCTTTCCAACAAGGTTAATATTGACATACTTCCGGGGTCCACAGAAAAAGTCAACTGTTTGGTCAAAGGGATCAAAATAATGGATTCAAGTGTTAAGACATCGATTTATGGGCCTCGGATGCGATCGACCAAGAAGAGGGAAATGTTTCTCATAAAATCTAGTTTCCAAAAAGTATATATTTGGCAAGGTTCTGAGATCTCGAAATTTGGGTCCAGATTCAATGTGGAAAGACTGATTTTGCCCCCAGGGCTGGAAAAACTGATTTTCGGAGTTTTAAATGGGTACGGAGTGAACACGAAAGTTGTAGGGAATGGCGAGATTAGTCAAACGAAGCTGAAATAGGAATTTTTTTGAAATCAAAGAGAATCTCTCCAAAATGACCACACAAAACAAATAGGATCCTACGGTCACTGTCTAGGTTCACTGGCTCCCAAAACCAAAGAAAATAAAATCAAACTCAGAAATTCGATCAAACAACCGGTAAACCCACTGAGAAAACAAATCCACGATTAAAATACGCTAAACCAGGAAATCTGGGGTCGGGTTCTCACAGGTCCCATATAAATGGTTATATGGGTGATTGGGTAAAAACAATTCATAAATAGGTCCCACGTATAATTATAGATTGGCACGTTGGTAATTGTGGTTCCCATCTAGATGCACAAATGCAAGGCTTGAGAAGTGGGTTGGTCACTGTGGATCCTATTTAGGTAATTTAAGGTGTGGAATCTTCATCTATTGGGTCCCACATAAATAGTCATATGGTGGATGGGTAAAATAATTCATATAAATATATAATGGTAGTGCTAGTGGGTCAAATAGGCACAGTGCTGCTGGTGGATTCCATGTAGATGCACAAATACAAGGCTTGGTAAGTGGGTTGGTCATTGTGGATCTCATTTAGGTAAAAGGTCAGTAGTATCTTTATTTATTGGGTCCCACATAAACATTTATATGTGTGGATGGATATACGAGTCATATACTGGGTCTCACATATATCGCTGGTTAGACTGGATCTAGTGGATCACATGTAGATATGGTGGGTCCCATGTGTATGCATAAATGCAAGGTTTGGTAAGTAGGTTGGTTATTGTGGATCCCATTATGGCAAGGTCTGCAGAATCTTCATTTATTGGATCCCACTTAAATAGTTATATGGGAAGACAGGAAAAATGATTCACATATGGATCCTACATATATAGGTAGATGGATCATGGGACCTGATAATGGGGGGCTTTCGTCGTCTTAAATCAAGTGTAACTTCCCAAAGGATTCTCTCTCCTTTTTCTTTATTTTTACTTAAAAAGAATGTATTAAATGGGAACACTATTCAGTTGTTCCATTCCTTTTTATAGTAGTCCATTTCAAATCATTTGACGATGAGGATAAGAGTAGTTTATCACTGTTACTCTGAATTGAGATGGTTGCAGAAAAGGAAATCAATTGAGATAAGTGCCCCCGCCCCCGCCCCCTGCACTTCTTCCTGCTTATATACTTCTTTTTTAATAATGCAGACTCGATCCCCTCCGATCTTATATACTTCTTTTTTCATCATGCAGACTCGATCCCCTCCGATTTTACCTCCGTTTTCTGCTTTATTTAAAGGTATACCCTTTTAGCATGTCTCTGCATGATTTAGATTTATGTGAAGTAATTATATTTGAGATTTTGAGTCTAAAAGGGACATTTTTCTCCCTTACTGTTATAAAGAGACAACATTCTGGTAAAGAACTCTCTGTTCCAAACGGAACTTTAGGCTTACAGTATGTTCTGAATTTTTAACATTCATTGCAGCATGGTATATTTTTATGCCAACTTTGTAGTTTTTCCAGCATCGAGCAACAACTGCACTTGACATTTCTGGTGGGTGGGTTGACACAAGAAACATAATGATATCTACTCCTTATGAGTGGACAAAGTGATCTCTGGAATGAAGGAAAAAAAAATATACAAAAATTATGAAGTTATAAAAGAAAAATACAAAAATTATGAAAGTGCGCAACCAACCTTGACTGGAAACCATTAGGCCGAATTGCTTGTCCAAACCCTCATTATTGGAATATTGACAGTTTCGTAGCCCATCATTTGCAAACTTGTTATAAGGTTTTGACTTCTCAGTAGATTTTATAAATCTTAATCCAGTTACCAATTGATACTCACGTGTCTATTTTATTATAGGTACTTTCTAATAAGTTTACTGAGAAGTGATACCTCTTGAGCAAAAACAATGATATTTTATTGCTTAAATTCCTCCACGGTGTAAGTTGTAGATTTTGTAAAGCTACCACTTAAGTGAGTAACACTATTGGAAAACGAAATTGCTGCAATAGGACTCTGGGCCTAGAGGAAAAGTTATAATGTAGCAGTTCCCTTATAATGCTCCAAATACACATCAGCGTGCTACAGTAGAAATTAATAAATTCACTTGGGGGATTGTGGTTATCATTTTTGGATGCAAGTTGCCTTATGACACAGCATGTCTGGTGCAGTTTTGGACATGCATTTGTGTAACTACTGCTGATTGATTACATATACAAATTCTGTGGTGAAATTAGCAAAGTTCCTTAATATATATGGTACATACGAGCTGTTGCGGCCCACCTGGGACCTTAAAGATCATGAGATGGGGATATTGAAAGATCCAAGTGGGACCACCCTAGATAACAAATTTGAAGTCAATCTGATGCCCCTAACTCCTTCATCCGTGGCCCACAAGTTTAACGGCTTTATGTATAAATAAAAAAAACCTCGATTCAATGGTCTAGTCCATTCAGATTGGTGCAAACCCATGAGATAGGTGACTATCAGGGTCGGTCGGGGGGGGGGGGGGGGGGGGGGGGGTTGGTCCATTTTTTGAAGTCATAAGGTCGGCCCCACTAGGTGTTATGTACCGTAAGATGGTGCAATACCAAATGTACAGGATCATTTGCCACACATGAATTTTCAGGTGTGGCTGGTTTGCATGTCGTGTTCACCTCATAGTGGAGCACACTTGATCACTGTTGTGAGTCAGAGTCGGACTTATTTATAATTTATTGTAAGCCAGGGGCCTTTATGTAAATATCAGGAATTTGAGGGATTTTTTTGTAATTTCCAGAAATAGTGAAATAACTTCATAATAGGGGTCAACTAACCTATAATTGGTTATTCGACTCTTCTATTGCTCTTCTAATTTTCTTCTTTTTGTATCTTTTTTTTTCACGTGCTTCTCTTTTCACATTTTCTTGGGCTTGTTTGGCAACTCTATTAATAGAGTCAAGTATAGCCCCTATTTCTAAAAAAAAAGTCACATCAAAGGCACTTTAATTCAAATTTCCCGCCATATTTTTCAATAAAAAAGGAAAAAAACAACATACTTTTTCCGCTAAAGGACAAAAAAACTCCACTTTTCTGTACAAAAAGTCAAAAATATTTCATAACAAACAACTAAAAATAAAATACCATCATAACCCACTTATATTTTATTCTTTCCTCAAAATAATCTTTACTTCACTCAACTCCATTA
Source organism: Litsea cubeba (assembly GCA_012931725.1). Lineage (NCBI taxonomy): Eukaryota > Viridiplantae > Streptophyta > Magnoliopsida > Laurales > Lauraceae > Litsea > Litsea cubeba. Next base: position 18,304,043 of record CM022951.1, read on the forward strand.
GTAAAGCCCCCAAACAGCCCCAAATTGTCTGGAACTAAACCCTAGATCTAAGAAGATCTAGACTAACAACTTGGTATCAGAGTGGGAGGTCAAGTGTTTGAGTACCTGGGGTTGTTGTGTTTTGTATTCTCCGATGGAGGGTGTGATTCCCATGCAGATCCCCTGCATTCTCCCATAGAGGGTGTTGTGTGTATGCTCCCATGGGAGCCACACGTGTGCAGTAGGGGGGGTGTTGTGAATTGTAATATACATTGTTACGCTGTATAGCTTAAGCTAATAGAGTAAGTGGTTGTCAACAATAACCATCCTAATGAACCACACGCAAGGGATCCCCCCAAATTACACCAATCCCATATTTTTTTACACCATCCGAATGGACTGGACTGACTACGCGTTGGTTTTTAACAATGAGAATTTATGGGCATTGATCAAGGGGTTATGATGATAATGTGAGCCGTGGTCATTGTACATTGGTAAGGCCCACCCAAATCTTCAAATCCCTCTGTCCCATCCCCGAGTAGGGCCTCACAGTGAGGTGCGCATGGAGCTAGTGTGTGCCTATATATATTGCGCACCTTGTTATGGGGCAAACATGGGGCCCCATTAAACATCCGTGTGGGCCTAACCTTTTGCCAAAAATGGTGCCCATGCCAAAAATGGTGCCCATCTGATCATTGTAACCCCATCATCAAAGCCACACGAATTTCAACGCCTTTACAAAAGGATAAAAGTGCAATCGATTGTGGGGCCCAGTCCATTTGGATGTGTGCAATCCGCATGGATCTAGTGTAATTTAGGGGGGTCCCTATATGTGGTCCATTTGGATGGACATCCTATGGTGCACACCCCCTTGTAAGGCTTACCTTCTGGCCCATCCGAGCGGACCAGAAAAGCCCCACTCCCTAAAGTACACACGCCTCCTAGTGGATTGACTGCACACCCATCCGAATGTACTGGACTTGTGGGCCCCGGATGATAGGGTTAGGATGATTGGATGGGGCTGATTTTTTATACATAGGAGGGGCCCAGGAAGATCTTCAAATCCCCCCAGGCCCCATCCTGAGGTGGGCCAGCACGTGGGCCCTCCTTGCGCCCCTCGCGTGCCTAGGATAACAACAGTGTATTGTTCGCTACAAAACGCCTGGGCGTTTATGTGAATAAAAACGCCTCTGTATGACCAGTTAGAAGAGGGAAAAGTTAATGAAAATAGTTGCTTAGGTGGAATTCTTATCCACTAAGGAAATGAGCAAACTCCTAACTAATTTTTCTGTTTTTTTTTATTAGAAAAGATTGATTAGTTCAACTGTCCCTACTTTTTCTCCTTTTTAGAGGCACCATGTTATGTAATCTCTTTTGCCCAAAGGACCCATAGCCTAGGAAGCACGGACACTTCTCCGGGGCCAGAGTGTCGGTGTCCGACACGTGTCGGACACGGACACGCTCCGACACGTGTCGGACACGCCCAAAAGAGTGTCCTGGTTATTTTTTTTATTTTTAATATTTCGGACACGCTGGGGACACGCTGGGACACGCTGGGGACACGCTGGGACACTTTTAATTGGAAAAAAAATAATAAAAATAGAGTAAAAAATGAAAAGAAAAGGGGGCTTTTTATAAAAGGTCATAACTTATTTGTTTGCTAAATTGATTACAAAGTGAAAATAATAAAATTAGAGTAAAAAATGAAAGAAAAGGGGGCTGATTGCAAAAGGTCATAACTTATTTGATTGCTACATTGATTACAAAGTTAAAATAATAAAATTAGAGTAAAAAATGAAAAGAAAAGGGGGCTGTTTGTAAAAGGTCATAACTTATTTGTTTTCTAAATTGATTACAAAGTTAAAATAATAAAATTAGAGTAAAAAATAAAAAGAAAAGGGGGCTGTTTGTAAAAGGTTATAACTTATATGATTGCTAAATTGATTACAAAGTTAAAATAATAAAATTAGAGTAAAAAATGAAACGAAAAGGGGGCTGTTTGTAAAAGGTCATAACTTATTTGATTGCTAAATTGATTGCAAAGTTAAAATGATAGTATCTTTTAGTATATGATTAGATATATTATTATTATTATTAATTATTAACGTGTCCCTAACGTGTCCGTGTCCTACTTTTTTGAAAAATGCCGTGTCGGCGTGTCCGTGTCGTGTCGTGTCCGTGTCCCGTGTCCGTGTCCGTGCTTCTTAGCCCATAGCATTTCTTTGGGGGTTAATGTGAAGTTTGAGATCAATGGGTCCACTATAAAAAAAATCCAAACCTATCAAAATAAATAGCCCTGTTTTTCATTTGATTTCACCAAATTTTAATCCATTAGGAGTTGGTCCCACCATTGCTCTATAAAACTTGAAATTCATCAAATTTCAATCCAATAGGTGATCCCAGTGTCCTACCATTTATCACTCACTATACCTGATGGGTCCATTTAATTAGGGAGGGAGGATTCTTGTTAGGAGTTGAATGCAATTTGGTACTTGGAGTTTCTACATTCCATTCTATGCAAATTTGAATGTATGATCTGACATGCTAATGACGTGTCATGGTTTCCTTGGCGGTTAAAGGAGGGACAAAAACTCCCCTTTTAAATGAGGGCGGGTTGTAGAATTCCCCTAAATATATGTATATATATTGGATTGGAATCTTGTCATCCAACAAATTTTAAAATCTATTACGAGATATCTTAGATTTTTTTTTCTTATCTAAAAAGTTTCTCATTAAATGATTGGTATGTTGCTCCACTCTGCATTCTCAGATGGAACTGATCTTGCAAGTTTGGAGAATGTTGTCCGAGGATTTCAGCGATTCGGCAGAGTAAACAAGGAATCTTTGGCTGAGCTCTTTGTTACTCTATTTATTAAGGTAATTTTTTCTTTTCCTTTTCTTCTTTTTGCCAATCCTACAGCACCAGCATCCAACAAGGTTATGAAAAGTTGCCATTCAATAGATCCCTGAGATTTTCATACTTGCCCTTCATTTATCTATGTACATGAAAATGGTATGTTGCATGGAAAATGACGAAATCATCTGTTCTGTCTGTAGAGTCCAAGTCAAATCTACCATCAACATCAATTTTATACAGAAAAGTATATTGTGTGAGATCTATTCATAATGACAACCCAACCGGTCATCATTACTTGTGTGACTTCTTCCTGCTTTCACCATTGATCATGTTTAAATAGAATACCTGCAGTGTTGATATCATAATTTTCCTGTTTGCATACTAGGTTTTATTGCTCTGACCTAGGGTGGGGTTTGGTCACCCTCGAGTCATGTCGACTTAGCGAAGTCGCATGAGACTCAGTCGAGTCAGACTGAGTCTCACTCAGACTATGAATTTCTTATATTGCCGAGAATTCATCAAGAAACTAAAAAAAAAAAGAAAAGAAAAAGAAAAATTGTGTTTTAATTGTTTTTAATGAATTTAAGTAGTAATAGGTGGCCGCTTTTGATTTTAAGGTTCATTGTTAAGTTTAGATGAATAGTGATATCAATTGTTGTAATTGTTGGATCCTTCAAAAAAACTGTTTTATCTTCAAACTCACCTGGAAACCTTGTTGGAGACCTCCGACACCTTGTCTAAACAATAAAATAGGGAAAGAATCCCCATTCTTTTAATGATAAGGGTCTTCTTTTAAAACTTGACCTTTAGACAAAAATAATCTTTCAACAGCTATGCCTCACAAATCCTCTTTATTTTGGTCAAACTCCATGTGAGACCCATTTGACTGGCTGACGGGGGATTTTTGGTACCTTCAAGCCTTCCTGATCTACACCATTCATCTAGAAATGAGGGATCTTAACCTGGGTTTATGATGTGATCCACCAAGATGGAAGACCAGTCGTGTAAATTTTGGGTTTGACAGCTATCTTTCATCGACGAATATCTGGATGTGCTATACAATCTACTCCATCTTTCCATCCAATGGACTTTCATGATCATCATGCATCTTAGTGGCCCAACTAGGGCCTAAAAAATGCCCAGGCGCTGTGTAGTGCTCCCCATATATATATATATATATATATATAGACACACACACACACATATATGTGTTTGTGTAAAAAAAATATGAAAGAAACATTAGAATGAAATTTGATTATGGCCATATGTTCTATTAAATTGAAATTCAGGTAAGGCCCATATCATTATTAGTGGGACATATAATTTATCTCAATACATAGGTTTTATATATGGCTAGGGCCCATGTAATTATTAGTGGGACATTTAACTTATCTCAATTTAGGGTCAAATATGGGTAGGGCCCATGTAATTATTAGTGGGACATTTAATTTATCTCAATTCAGGGTTTAAATATGGGTAGTGCCCATATAATTATTAGTGGGACATTTAATTTATCTCAATTTAGGGCTCAAATATGGCTAGGGCCCTTGTAATTGTTTGTGTGGGTGTGGGTGTGTGTGTGTGTGGTTGGTTTTGGGGTTGGGGGGGGGGGGGGGGGGGGGTGGTGTGGAATTTTGGGTGCACTTAATCTATCTCAAATTAGGGCTCGAATATAATGGGGCCCATTTATTTTATATTTATATGGAACGGCTTGGATTCCATTGAGATTGTCGTGGTCCTCACCAACACTAGAGTATAAAGAGCGAGGACAACTACTTTACTCTTTCTTCCAAACGAAGGGAAAAAAATAGAGTAGAAAGAAAGGATTGCACCTGTGCGATGACAGCTCCAGCAGGCTCTGATGACAAATCCGGCAGGCACGAGTAAGAACGCCAGCAGCATCAGGTATGTCCTTGGTCCCGTTTCTCCTCCTATTTTCTTCTTTCTTTCTTTCTTCCCGGTCAAAGTCCTTTAACCTTTAAAAAAAATGTTTTGGCCGTATGGGGCAATTTCTATCCAATTTGGCTTGAAATCACAGAATCGGACAAAACTTTTGGCCGAAACTTTTGAGGGTGGTGTTTCGTTTTGGTTTACTAATTTTATCACCTATTAATGCTACCCCTAGATGCTCTCGAAAATGCTCATTTACAACTTTTATCCTTGTTTTACCATACATCCACCTCAACTTTATCATTTCTGTTGGATCCATCTATGTTGGCCAACATTCTCCTCCATTGGTCATAGCTGATCTAATTGATGTCCTGTATAATTTTTGTTCAATCTTGTTGGCACGTGTTAATCACAAAACACTCTAGAAGCAAGTCTTCACTTCAATTGTCCTGTTTTTATCCTATATTCAACATCTTCATCAATCTCTCCATCCTTACTAATTATTGAGAGCCTCGATAATAGAATAAATTTGTTTGTGGTATCTCATGGACTTCAATTCTCACTGTAGTTTCATCTCTTTGTATGCGTTCACTGAAGTTGCAATCCATATATTCTATCTTTGTACGACTTATTTTAAAGCCTTTGGATTCTAAAGCCTCCAGCCATTTCTCAAGTTTTTTTCATTCATACCATCTCTTGATTCATCTACAAACACTATAACATCTACGAACAACATATACCAAGGTACCTCTTCTTGAATATGAGTAGTTAACTCATCCATAATCAGTGCAAGGAGATAAGGGATTAAGGCTGACCCTGATGCAAAGTTGCAAACCTATGGTCACTAGGATCTCACTTGTCTCTCTACAGGTAGTTCTCACATTCATTATCACTCCTTCATACATGTCTTTAATAATTTGAATATAACCTCTTGGAACATTCCTTTTATTTAAAACCCACTAATTTGAATTTTGATTGTATATGTGAATAATATTATTGTGACATGGACTTTTTTCTCTTTGTGAATAGTAATATGGCTCAAACTTGCAATGTCCTGGTTGTGAAAATAAGCATTGTTCTGATTTTGTTGTGGGCTCTTGTTACTGTACAGAATGATGAATCTGAGGTTCAACAGTCAAGATTGTTTTTAGGAAGGACTTCGATATCAAAGACCTTGGTATGCTACGATATCTTTTAGAGATTGAAGCAACCTGGTCACGAAGAGGAATTATTATTTTGCAGCATAAATATACACTAGACATGTTGAGGGAGATGGGGAAACTTGGTATTAAACTAGTTAGACTTCTATAGAGAAAAATCATGATGTACAACCTGACAATGGTGATCTATTGAGTGACCTGGAGTTTATCAAAGATTGGCTGCTTGTTGGTATAGATTAATCTACTTCACGATTACTCTTTTGCGCAGTGGATATGATATGATCCGTGTTTGCCATATCATGTATACTCCAAGAAGCAGTGGATATGATGAGTGTTGTTTGCCAGATCATGTATACTCCAAGAGCAACTAACTTACTAATGATATCCGTAACTAGGTTTTAAATTCTGGTGCTGGTCATCATCTCAGTCAGGGCGAGGATGAGTGGCTGCTACCTGTGTCAGTCCATGCCGACCATGCCGGATTGTTACAAGCAATCCAAATTTTTTTTTAAATAAAAAAATAAAGAAAAATAGATAATAGAAAAACTGGTTATTTTGATGATTTAATTGTATCTTAAATCAGTTATACAGATATTTGTTTTTCTTTAGGCCAACGCGATTTTCATTACTTGTAGGCAGTGAAAAGATCATTTAACATATACAGGGCACCAAATTACTAATATTTAATCATTATTAATAACTTAACACTCACAGTAACATTAAAATAACAAACTGCTAACCATAATATTGACTTAGGGGTGAGGGTTTTGGGTAATGGTGGCTGCTAATTCCTCAATACTACATTGAGTTTCAATCTATGTCGAGCCTGTCTTCGTCATCATTGCCGTAATCTCTAATTCTTATTCAACGATTAGAAAAGATCCAACAGATAGAATACCTAAGATTTCAAACCACCATAGCTTCATCTTCATACTAACAAATCTCATGAGCATAAGCAATCACATAGAAGTTGATTGCCACTTTATCAGGGAGAAGGTAACAAATAAAGAGACTTAGTTACACTATACATGATCTGAACATCAAGAAGTTGACATTTGACGAAGGGTTTTTCACGATGTCACCATCATCCTACATTTTTCAAGCTGGGCATGATAGATATTCACACACCAACTTGAGGGGCAGTGTTCTGGCATATAATTTTTTATATGTTCTATTCATGGAGGCTTTTATAATTTTTGTTATAGGGGGTTTATATAACTTTTGTAATTATCACTAGTTGTCCTAATACATCTGATAAAGTGGAACCAGTTTTGTGACTAATGTACATGACTATTTTCACTCACAAAACAACTTTGTTCCTTTTTTCTTCCTTGTTCTACTTTCTTGTTCTCCTCTCTTATCTTCTCTCCCATTCTTCACTTTCCTTGTAGGTAAGAAATTCTACTTGACACATCAGCATGTATTCTCATGTTGGAATCTTCATGACATATCTGGATTCCCCTCTTACTACTATATTTAACTTGTTTTGTGCTTGAAAGAAATGCTATTCTACTTTTGTTGTGAAATCTCAATAAAAAGAAAAACGAAAATTTGAAATGTCATGCTTCCTAATTATTTAGAACAGATTTATACTTATCTTTCAGGATGCTCTTTGATTATTATTTCTTATATATATAAAAAAAGAACTTTTATTTGAATCAATGTAAATATAATACCAACAGGATCCATATCTTTTGACATTTCTGAACTGGAACTTAGCCGTGTTGGATATTAGTACATGTATATGTATCCATGCAACTAAGGTACTCTCTATTTTCCTGTGATGTACTAACCTTACTTGTTTGGTATTTTTGCTCTTACAGTTATCATCTGTTGAAACATTATGGCCCCATGGGTTTTGTGTTAGCATTTATGAAGGATCTTGGATTTTTAAGACATGGAATTCAAAAGTTGGCAATATAAGTGTAAGTTTAATTGGTTTTACTCTGAATTATGGGTCATATAGGATATCATCCATTGAAATGCAGAACATACTATTTAAATTTATCCCAGGTGGAGGACTTCACAGACCGATCTCAAAATGTTGCACGATCAGTGGGAAAGGCAGAGGTGGAGAAGATCTACCAGTGCATTCATTTATCCCTTCGACACATGTTTTCTTTCATTAAGGGTCAGATTCAGGCACCCATGTTGAAGGAGCTCTTGTTTGGAACTGATGTTTTTACCCCAGGAGAACTTGTAACTAACAAGGCCAAGGTTAACCACAAGAGAAGATCTTCATTACATGATTCAGCGGTTCAGATCAAGAGGTTGCACCATACTGAAGCCGTAGGTGAAAATAGAGCCTGTGACCCCTGGAAGCAAGCTGCTTTCTCCACTTCCATTCATCCTTCTTCCAATCTTCAACAATGGGGCAATGGGGTACAACCCCAGCTAGGAGCACAAGCAGCCCCAAATGGACTCGAGTGGTCACAAAATCTGAATCCTCCAGCTGAAATGCACTACAATGGGCTAGGACACACCCCACAAAACGGTTACAATTCAGGCTGGCCAGCGTGGACACAAGGACTTCAACACACTCCATTGGTATTTGGGGGTTCATATCGTCTGAATCCAATGGCTCAAATACCTAATAATGGGGTAGGACAGACCTCAATGGGGCACAATAACAACGCAGGAGGGTGGCAGCATAAAGTAGGATTTGCGGGCATGCATGGTCAGGATCCAGTTTATCGAGTGCATTATAATGGGCCAGGACACACTCAAAGCACATACAACCGTATTTCCTGATTGAAGGGTCTCAGTTGCAACAGAAAGGAAGTGTCTGCGCTCCAGTAGATTTTAAAAGTCATGATTTCAATTGGACAATGCGAATGCCTTGAAATGGTTTAGGACACATTCCAAACAGATCCAACTATTCTTAGTATTGGGTCCCAAATCGGATCATTTTGGATCAGTGTAGTTTCTGATCCATTCATGTGCTGACTGTCTGACCATTGATATTCTTTTTCTATAGCCCGTCTTCGAAGCATGGGATCGTTGTTGGCCACTCTAGGATCACAAAATCTAAAGCTCATCAAAAGCCAAGCAGCTTGCTCTCACTTTGAAAATGCATGCCTGTTGCTATACTACAAATGGCCTCTCCATTGATTTTTTCCAGTTGGTAAACTGAACACTGTCTTGATTGGAAGAAGAGAAGATTGGCTTTCAAACGTACAGGAGATGGGATCTAGTATACATGTACATTGCGCGTTTAACATATACATGTGTGGGCCACCACTTGTTGAGGTGCCGAAGACCCGCAAAAAAATCTCGTCATCTTTTTGAAGGATTGTGCTTTATCATCCCCCAATTGGATGTTTTCTGTTCGTTTCAGACTGTCTTACTCTATACATAATTTTTCCAATTCAAGTTATGTTTCCCCCTTCCTTTTGGAAGGAGGATATATAGAATTCAAATTTAATTCAATTACATCTTAAAGGAATTAAAAGAGTAGCATGCTTTGGTCTTCTGTTTCTGGGTACTGGTTTCTTTCTTCATAATTGTTTGTTTCTTTTCTGTGCCTTCTACTGTTATTGCAATCATTTTTCTGATTGTGGTTAAATTCCTGCATGTATTAGTATACATAATGCCAACGGCTCATCTCATCTCATGGTGAATGTAGACTCACCTAGGCCCATAAGGCCAGAGACCTGGATTGGGCTTGGCATGGTCGTGTTGGACTGGGCGATAAGCTCTACTTCTAAAGCCAAAAGAAAATGGTGGTGTTCTATAATTGCTACAATGCTGTGAATCAGCCACCCCCTTTTGTAAACTGATAGGGCAAGCATATCTGCATGCCATACACCTTATGTAAAGGGAAATTGTAGATACCCATATAATCTCTATCAATGGATGGGAGCCCATGAGCCAAGCTAAGCAGAGCAACACTCAAATCTCAACTAGATCTCGTTTTATGCTTTTAAGAATTGAGATCAAGCTTCTCTCAAAAGCATTGTTAGCTCGAGCTGAGCCTGAGCTTAGGTCAGATAAAGTATGAACTGAACTTGGATTAGCTCATGCTTCACTCATTTCAAAAATTAATGGGCTTTTTAAATCTATGGTAACCTGTAAACAGAGAGCCTGCACTCTTCATTAATTTTAAAATTTCCCTTTGAGATCTTCTAGTAGGCATATGCAAGAAAAATTGTTGAGAATGCCTTTAATTTGTGTAATATTGCACAAATTTACCTTTTTCAGCCGAGCAACGTACCACTTGTATGTTTATGCCTGATTCTGCAAGAGTATGTTGTTATTATTATTATTATTATTATTATTATTATTATTATTATTATTAAAGTGGGAGACTTACATTTGCAGCGCTTTGTGGCCAGCGCACGCTAACAAGATTGAAGAGAGAATAGAGAATTTTAATAGCACAACAATTAGAGTAGGTATGACCTATGGAGCATAATGTTGGCCAGTAAAGAGTAAACATATGTGCAATAGTTGTAGCAGAGACGAAAAAGAATGTTGAAGTGGATGTGTGGTAAAACTAAAAAGAGAAAATTAGAAACAAGCTATTTCGAGAGCATTTATGGGCAGCATCAATAAGAGATAAAATATGAGAAAAACTTGTTTGAGATGGTTTAGGCATGTTTAATGCTGGCTAACAACGGTGTAAGTAATGAAAAGTTTGGCTATGCGGGTTGATGCCCCCACCAAGGGAAAAGGGTAGGCCGAAGAGGACGTGAAGGTGGTTAAGTTAGATCTGAAGACATGCAATTTATTTTAGAATTTGGCTCAAGATAGATTGGAATAGAGAAATATAATTCATTTAGCTGACCCAACATAGTTTGGACAAAGTGATGATGATGTATGTTCTACTTAGTCTCACTCTATATAAGAGGTATATATGGGCCTTTTCATCCATTTTGATCATAAGTGTGTTCTATAATAAAATAGGGACGCCCTCAAGCTGTGAGCGCCAGTGCTCTCAAACACGTTGTGGGGCTCGTGTTTTGATCGATCCGATTGGACCAGGAAACAAGGAGCCCCCTGATAGTCACAAATCCTGGTGTTTGGCACTCATCCGAGTGAACTTGACTGTTGGATTGAATGTACACTCGTTTTGAAAGATTAGGACTTGTTTTCCATGGATCAAGTGGCCCCTGATGATCCGAGCGCCCATCCTCCCCCCACCCCAAGGCCAGCGATAGGCCGAGGGAGTCCCAATAAAATACGCATACTGGCATTTTTGGGTCGGTGGCAATTCATGTGGAATAGTGAGTGTGAAGGGCTAAACTTGATCATACTAGGCCAAGTGGCCTAGAAATAACATGGACTACTGCACTTCATATAAGAACCGTGCAAGTGGTAGCTTTCATACCCTGCGTGTAGTTGACAAGGCATAATCAAATTTATATATCTAATTGTACATCCAAGCAGGGACTTCTGGTGCCCCAAGAATAGTTGGTTCTCCAAGAGGCTGGGACCCTTGTCAGCAGAAAAAAAAAAAAAAGAGGAAGTTCTACATACTAGTGTTTACCCATATTGGTTTGTGATTCAATGTTACAATTACCATTTGTTGGTTTGGACATTCTTGAAACAATATGATTTATCCATATAATAATATGTATTTTAGTAAAACCAAGTTTTTTTCATAATCGATTTAATCCTTCTACTTGTACATGCCCTGAATTTCAAGTTAGTCAGAATAATATCGACCAACAGACATAGACGAATGAAAAAAAATGTGACTAATTCCTCTCCATCGGTGATTGCAACTTCAATTTTGACTCAATTTCAACAATTTTCCCACTGTGCACATAATTGACAACATGGATCTCCAAAAGGGGAGCATCTTCTCCTCTTATAGGGCCCACTTGGGCCCACCTTTTGATAAGTTCTGCCCCATCTACATTCTCATCTCCAACAGTTTGGTATCATGCCCATTTTTATGCTTATCAAACATTTACTCACCGTTGGATTGAATCTGAAAAAAAAAAAAAGACTATGGTTAATTGTCCCTAAAAGTAGTCATTGTACCTAGTTAAGCAATGATCCAAATAATTAACTCTTTCTGTAAGCATGAGCTCTTTTCTAGAGAAAGTGGTCGCAATGATTGGATTAAATGAAACTACTGAAGAACAAATTAATAATGATTAATTACTTGGGACAATTACCAAAAAAAGCTTTAAATACCTCAAAAGACTCAAAACAGTCCTAGAAATTGAGAAAGGCCCAAAAGAGTCCTGGCAACTGGATGGGTAACCTGGTAACCGGGCAAGTACATTGTCCATATGGTAAATGTAATTTTTTTTCTTTTTTCTTTTGACTTTTCAACCAGATTGCAACCCTTGGTGCCTTTCCCTCTGTACTTACCCTTTGAAACCCATCTCCAAAATGCAAGCAACCACATTCTGTAAATGCATTATCAATGTAACATTTGAATCAAACATTCGGCCATCTCCAAAATTTATAGAGTAACATCAACTGCATCTTATAGAGTAACAGACTCCAACTTCAGAACTAAATTAATGGGAAGTGAATGTTCCCTAGCGTAATTGTACTTCTTCGCCTGTACAATTTGAGCATTCTGGGCTCGTTTATGAGGTTGTTCTAGGTCTTCACCATCATCATTTGTTGAAATGCTTAGATATAAATAGATGCCGTTGGTTTCATTGCTTACTGCTCTAAACATTGATTTGACATCATCATCACCACATAGAACAACGAGTATGTGAATGCATACTCATTATGATGGAGATACTTGATAGACATTGCTTTTCCATTTAGTATCCAATTTGTGACATCCATAGCCTTCTTCAGTAGGGCACCATATGTGATATGACTACTTAGGTATACCATCTTCTCATCACCACCAACATACAAAGGGCACACATTTTGCCATTCCAGATGTCCATTATAATGGAAAATAAATAATTTTTCATATTGAGACATCCTGCCCAAGTAAATAGGCTATATTGTCACCAACTGCAAGAAATTATGCTTAAAAAATAAAAAAAATTACAAAACAGATGTAAAGAAATGTAATATGAATACCACCAATTGAAGCCCTTGGCACTCTCATTGTTTTTAATTTAGATTTACAGTGTAATTTAAAAAAAATAAAATTTAATAATTAGTAGAGAATGAGATCGTCAAACGACTTACAGTGCCCAACTATGATTCTCACCTTCTGATTGTGCAATGCTAAGGAGTGCTCTAATTAAAAAAAAATGTTGTTTATTTACAATTTGAGCTCTTAATTTTATGCTAAGTGAAACCCTTCAACGAGTCCTTACAAGTAAATACCATCATATGAAAAGGAGGGATTGTTACAAAACCACTGATGAACAACCCGATGACTACCTTTGTATGTAGGTCCCAATCAACCATTTACTTCGGCATTCAACAAAACAACCACACTATCTTTGTAATTCATGCCTAGGACAATAAGTTGGAGTGGGCACTAGGAAGTCCACATGTAAATACCATAGAGGGTTTCGATTAGGAAATGCATATATACCAATTTCAGATGCTACAATGTAGATCAAATCTAGATACCTCTTGAGTGTTGCTTGACAAAGCTAAGTTGTACGCCAAAATAGCCGATGATGCAAAAGGGTGCCAAGGGGACCGAGCAGCAGTGTGGGACTAAGGAAATAGAAGAGGAATGAAAATGCATCGATCAATACGAATGCACTGAGGAAGAGGAACGATGGTGAGAAACGTTGAGGAAGAGGAACGATGGTGAGGAAGGAAAGCGAAGAAAAAATAGGGGGTAAGATAGGCGAGTGAAATGATATTGCCCGGTTGACAGGTTACCCATCTAGTTGCCAGGACTCTTTTTGGCCTTTCTTAGTTTCTAAGACCGCTTTGAGTCCTTTTAGGTATTGAAAGAGAATGTGAAATTACTCCCTTGTATGCGTACGTGTATGCATGTGCGTGCTTACATGTGTGCATGTGCGTGCATTTGTGTGTGTATGCATGCGTGCACTAATGTGCCTGTGTGCACTCTAGCGTGTTACATTTTTATTTTTATTTTTCAACTTTAGGAGGACTAAAGTCAATTTTTGAAGATGTTTGATTTTATATCTCAACGGGTGTTTGGAAACAAGATCTTTTAAGAGATTTTGTTATATTATCTACTAGTTTAGGATCTAATCTATTTACTCATAAAGGAGGTGTTTGGATAACTTAAAAAGTATCTTAAATATTTCACTTTCTTTCAAAAACCTTCATTTTTATTATTCAAGGATATGCTGTATAAAATAATCTTTTGTTATAAAATATTTCCTATAAACCAACGAGTTCATTGGCAACTACTAATTATAGCGGCCCACTATAAGTTTTAACATCAATGATTATAGGAGTGCAACTATGACTACTAATATTAGATTGGCCCCACAATACTTACAAATTTAATGTGGGTCTTCTAACTATATCACAATTATATGGCCCTTGTTAATTATCAATATTATGTAGGTCTTACTGATGTCACACTATGGGCCTTTATCGTGATTACCAACATTATGTGGGTCCCATACTACCAAAATTAGTTAGGTTCCTTATTAATTACCGAGATTGAATTATGTGATTGCAATTATCAGTTTGCTGTCATTAAATGGGTCCCATTATTTGATAGCTCCCCTTGTGTTAATATGACAACCAACATCAAATGGTCCCCACAATGATTTCTCATAGATTGATTCATCAATGATGTTTGACATTAGATAAAGTTTTATAATTATAAAAAAAAATTAACTACCATTAGATGTATTACACTATGACTATCAACATTTGGTGGACCTACCTTAATTAAACAATATTGCTTGGATCTCAAGGTTTTAATATTTCATCATGTGATTTTTTAACAATAGATGGGTCCTACGATGATTATTAACACATGTTATTACTAATTAGTGGGTCCTGCATTGGGTCAATTGATTACTCTCATTCCAATTCTTATTTGTCATATCTTTTTTTTTTAATTACCACACATTTCAAAGGTACATTAGAATTTGTGAAAATTGCTAAACACCTTCGGTGACACAATATCATAACATAACACTATTTTGAAATCTTACAATATTTAAACTTGCCGATATTATATTATGCATTAGAGAAAAATGAAGGTCTAATAAAAGAAGCTCTACGAGAGCGCCCACTAATATAAGAGATATATACTGGTAAATGGCTACACCTTATGTGAGGCCCCACCCCTTGTGGGCCCTCAATTTTAATTTGAATACTATAATATAGCCTAAGTATATTATTTATGCTAATTATGGGGTTTAGTAAGGGTAATTATGTAGAATGCTAAGATGTATGTGCGGGATCACAAGGAGAGATATGATTAGGAATGACGAGATTAGGGGCAAAGTAGGAATAACACCGATTGGAGATAAAACGAGAGAAAATCGACTGAGATGGTTCGGCCATGTTAGAAGGCGTCCAACGGAGGCACCTGTTAAAAAGTGTGAAAGCATAGAGATTGTCAGGAGTAGGAGAGGGAGAGGAAGACCCAAGAGAAGTTGGAAAGAAACTATCAAACATGACCTTGCCTACATGGATCTAACGGAGGACATGGCCCTAAACAGATTTGATTGGCGTCGTCAAATCCATATAGCCGACCCCACCTAGTGGGAAAATGCTTGGTTTGGTTTGGTTAGTAAGGGTAGTTATGTATTTTCCTAGGTTTTAGTTAGAATAGTCTAATTGTGTAATTAGTAGAGTCAATAGGGTGTCTTTTGTTATTTCTAGAGTTGTTTGTTAGAGGCCCTAGCTAGAAATTAGTGTTTACTATAGGGGGTGTTCACTTGAGAATCTTCTAGAAGCCCCACCTAAATACCAAACTACCCATGACTCTAACCCTAATTCTATTTAAACTAAAAGGGCATTTTAGTACCTAGCCACCCAACACTACCTATATAACTAAACCAATCCCATCTCCCATCTCATTCGTATGTTGCAACTCTCTCAACTCATTTCCCACTCTTTTCTCTCTTCTTCCCTCTCACTCCCCTCCAACTCTCTCCCAAATTCTCTCCAATTCTCCCATCTCTCTCTAGAACTCTAAGAAGAAGAAGAAGACCTACAATCTTAGCTACAACTTATATTGGATCTCTCTATCTTCTTGATCATCTCATTTCTCTCTCTACCTTCTTGCAATTTCATTGAGCCAAGTACCTTATGCTAGATATCATAAAATGCATGTTTCCTTTCAATTGATTCCTAAATTTTCAATTCATATGATGTTAGAATTGGTAGAAATGAGTAGATCATCCTTTTGAGCTTGGTTTTATAGAAAATTGGCCATTGAAGGATGAGATCTCTCATTTGGAAGATCAATGGTCCGATTTGATGATGGATAGATGGTTATAGAAGTGCTTTTCTTGTTTGTTATGCTTCTGTGTTGGATGGTAAATGGGTTGAGGAGAAATCTAGGGATTGAGGCTAGTCCTCGGAGATGGAACCGTGAGTGGGTGGTTTATTGCGTCGATACCGGGACCAGGTGGGCCATCCGATGGTAGATCCGATCTGTGGATCCAAAGGAGGACCCACGGGCGACCCTAGAAGGGCTGGTCCCATGGTGTGTGGACACCCCTTGGCCCACTATTCAGCGTTTGATCGAAGGGAGAGAGAACTGTTTTATAGGAAAACCAGTTTCGGCTTCGATTGGCTGTGGGGCCCACTGATTGATCCAATCACAGATCTGGTCCGTCCATCGGGCCGGATGTGGTGGGGCGACTTGCACTGTGTGGTCTGATCTGAATTTGATCAGAGAGGGGCCACGAATCATGTGCGAGTGATAAAGAGTACTCAACTGTAAAACCCAAAACCGTGGATTGAGTTATTCCTTTCTTTTTAGAAATTGTGGGGCCCAGGTGGGCCACCTTAAGGAATCAGGACCTGATCTGTTGTGGGGCCCTGGGCGACCTGGGAGATCAGGTCCCATCATGGATTGGGCCAGTGGACCCCACAATCCAAGTCTCCTAGTTGTTGTAGGCGTGAGGCAAGCGGGTTCTGTGTGGACGATTTTCACGTGGCTTGACGAATAGAATAGAAAAGAGAGGAAAGAGATGAGTGAGTGTATGGTGGTCTGGGGGTGCATGGGAATAAGAGAGCAAAGAGATAGGGTGATAACGTGGTGCACTAGGAAAAGGGGATTAGAATGGTGATGTCATCTCATGTGGATATGGTAGTACTATGGAGTACCTAATTAGACCCATTAGTTTTAGAAAATTAGGAAAAATGACCCTTAGTCTTTAGTGAACCCAATTAAAATTCTTGTGTATTACCTGGTATTTTCCCTCAGACCCAGAGTTCAATATGCGCGGTGGACTGGACACACTAAAAACCGCAGAAATTGAGATTTGGCCTGGAATCTGTTGATTCATGTAGACCTGTGTACCAGGTCGACTAGCTGGCCACTTGGTCGATCAGATACACTGAAAATTTCCAGAATCCAAACCAAGTCCCAACCCAGATTTCCGGTGGAGAAGGTCGACCCGACCTTTGCTAGGTCGACATGCCACACTGTAGTCAGTAAGTTATGGGTTTAACCTTTATTTTGTGATTGATCGATTGTGAGGCCCATTGACCATCCAAATGAACTTCCATTAATGTGCCAAGCACGAGTCAATGGTGTTGCTCGACCTTGATTCGTAAGGACCACCAAGTAGGGTTTAGGGATTGGAATTGTCAGCAATTCGACCCTTAAATGTAGTCAAGGATGCCCGTAACTTCAGGAGCACCAAATACAGTATATTTTGGCATCCGAGACTGCAGTTAGGGATCCAATTATTTGATGTGGCCCTGAACTTAAGAGTGGACCACTACCTAGGTTGTACCCTTGTTTTATTCCATTTGATTCTATTGCTTTGAGGTTATTATGCATTGTTCTTTTAATTAAATGAAAAATGGATGACCTGAACTTAGGACTACTTAGAGGTGACCCGGTGGTATGAATGGATGAACATTAACCCGTGTCTATGGCTAGGCGGGCCCTTTCATGGCCTAAGTTTGGATGTGGATTACCCTAGACTGGAGATGTTGGATTATATGTATTTGTGACTCATTATTAATGTACATGGACTATATATCATTGGACATGGACTTATTACTTCTCTTGGACTGTTATAAACCAGGCCATGTATTTGGTGGGCCTTGGCATGGATCTAATGATTGGACTTGGACCTGGAATGTGATCCATGGATTTTATTGGGCACTTGGACCACTTAGGGACTTTGTTAGGACCATGTTCACGTAAGGCAAAGCCTAGACAAACACAGACCTTTATTGTTTTCCGAGTCGGCATAGACATTCACTCAGTTGATCTAAGCTCAGCCTTTGGATTGATCATCACTGATAGGAGCTACTGTGAGTGTTGAGTGAGCTATCATGATGAGCGTTGTTGTAGACGAACGGTGCGATACCAGGTCTGGTCTCTAGATGATGGGTGGTGTGGATGTTGTGGGGCTAGATAATCTACAGCATTGGTGAGGTTTCCCTGCCGCGACTGTGTTAGTATGGGATGGCCGCGGCATAATATCCCGCGGTATCCAGCTCGTGTGAATGTATCATATTATTTAGATTAGATATCTTGATTACTCTGAATCTATATGCTTATCTGCTCAACTACCTAGATTTTATATCATTGTTACTCTCTTTAATATTATTATTGTCTATACTCATTTGATGTATACATCATATATTATCTGCATACTGTGACTTGCCATATCTTTGATCTGATCCACTCTTGGTGCTTAGGTCTTGACCCCAAGTATGAGGACGCCGAGCTCGCGTTTGTTGAAGCGCCCATAGTAGGAGACTACGGATGGGGACCGGCCGACCAAGGGGTTGAGCCAGCACCCGGAGTCTGAGAGTCATCTTTCTTATTTTGGGTTTTGAGCGTCATTTGTAGTGAGCAGGGTTTTAGATAAAATTTTGTAATAAATCCTTGATTTTATCATTTGACATTTACAGAGTGGACTTCAGCCCCGTTATATTTGATACATGTTTCATGAATCCTAAATGCTTCTGCTTTACTCATTATGCTTCCACAAATTAACCATTGTTATTTTATTGTTGAAAAAGTTTTTATTTGGACCTCACTGCAGACCTACGATCTTGGAAGTCTCAGATTTTCCGGGAAGTAACGCGCCAACTTCGGTACCTTGACGGTTTTCTCGGTATTCGAAATTGGTGCGTTACACCTTACATAACATGAGCACTTAGATTACATGAACGATCAACCGCTTACTTCACTAGGCAATCCGCCATGCTGTTGGCGGTCCTAATAATATGCTTAAAAGACACCGAGACAATGATGCTAGATAATAGATCTCATTAAAGTGAAATTGCATTTTCCATGGACAGTTAGAGGAATTCACCCACGAAATGGCATTTGAGGAATCTCTCTCCATTATGAGACGGTGTTGATATGAAGAGCTGAATATGCAAAGCACTTCTAGAATAGCCAAGACTTCTGCTTCGTTAGAGTCTCTAATTCCAACATGCTTTGAGAAAATATGCAGGACATCTCCTTTGTAATTTCTTAAAACACCACCAATGCCTGCTAGTGCTAACCCTGGTTAACCTCGTGCTGCGCCATCCACATTGAACTTTAAGACTCCTATCGGAGGAGAACTCCACAAATCTTTCCTTCTCTTCTTTGAGACACGTACTAATAAAGAAGCACCCCAATTATGCAGATTGTGATCTAATCTTAAGATCTACAAATTCCTTTCTAGCACATGCCCATTTTTCAATTCTCAAAGTCACAGTTGAGACAATGCCTTCCCATGTTGACTCTTTTCTGCTAAAAAATCTCTCATTTCTCTCTTTCCATGTAGACCACATGATGGAGTATGGAATAAGTCTCCATAAAGTCACCCCGTATCCAACCATAGGCGACCCCCTCCAAGCCTCAACAGGCCGGATAGTGAACCCGAAAAACACCGTACCACTCTCATTAAAAAGAAAGATAACACCATGCCACTCCACGTAAATTGAGAAAATGCCCCCAAATAGATGCATGATGTTAGACTGGAATGTATATAAAGATGGTCTATCGACTCCCACTCTCTCCCACAAAGGCAACACATATATGATATAGAATCCATCACTACCCCCTCCTCAAAATGTCTGCTGTCGATATCTTCCCTATCATTGCCAACCAACAAAATGCCTCCACTCTAGCAGGAGAAAGACCAGACTAAACTAAGGCACATGAAGACTGCACCTCACCGACCGAATCCAACTCCCTGTAGAAGGACTTCGAGGAGCGACCGAATCCAACTACCCTGTAGAAGGACTTCGAGGAGAAAACTCCTGAAGAGGTCGGTCTCTAAATGCGTGGTTTTGTGACATCCCTGCATGAGAAAGTAATAGAAAGAAGACACAACAAAGACTCAAACTCTACCAACTCTAACTGACAAAGAACTCTCCCAAGACCCACAACCGAAAACATGATGTCCCCATCCCAAACTTGACAATCATTGACTGAAGACTCTTTATTGAAAACCAGCCTAAACACTCTAGGTAAAGAGTGGCATAAAGGACCGATCCTCACTTAATCATCAAACCAGAAGCGAACACGATTCCCTTTCCCACTTTGAATCGCAAACACTTATCAAACACCGCCCCCCTAACATTGGACACATCCCCAAAACTCAAAATGACAGCCCAAATCCCAGACAACTATCCCTTGGGACCTTTTTTGGAAACAACCCCCCCCCCCCCCCCCCCCCCCCTCATTTTTTTCCTTCCCCATTCCTCCACCACCTTTTTTTTTAACACATGACCTCTTGCCCTTTTAAATAACTAACCTAACCTAACCACTGCAACACTCAATACTAGTGTATTTATTTATCAAAAATTCTCAAAACTAATTAGATGGAGCATGGAGCCATGGAACCTAGCCACGTTGATGTGGGTTATGCATGTGCTTAGCACGGGTTATTGTGCTAGTTATACTATGTTAAAGCCTGAATGCGGTTTAGATTTTGAATGTCATTTGCAATTTTGACTAGAAGTTATTCCTTTTTCAAGTACTTGACATTCTCTCCCACTACTTATGTCATGCAACTATCTATCTTTTATTTTTCAAATACTCCACATCCTCTCCCTACTACTTATATTATGCAACATGAAACCACTCGAGTCCACTCTCCACTTTTCAAGGTTCCACTTCTTCCTTTCTCAAAACTCTCTTTCTGTTCTATTCTATTATATTTTGAAATGCATGTTGTAACTGCATCTTTTAAAGAGAATTGATTAAAGAGAATTGAATATAGTGATTGGAAGGTGGAGGTTGGCTTTTCCTTTGTGGCTGATGGCGGTGGAGGAAAGGTGGGGTCCAAGGAATAGGAGGGAAGAAAGGTACGGCGAGAGGAGGATGGGTTAAGAGCATTTTTGGGTATTTAAAAAAAAAGGAGATTGCTGGAAAATCCTTCTTTTCTCATTGGATGTCCTCATTTGAAAGGAATGGGAAAGCTTAAGCCGTGATTTGAAATCTAAGAGCATCTCCAAGAGACCAAATATGGATGTCTTTTTATAAAAAAAAAAAGGCTTATGTGGAAAAGAAAGGCATATGTAAATTTGGCATCTCACTTGGACAACTCCAAGAGATGTCAAATTATTATTTTATTATTTTTTTCAATTAACTTTCATTTGCTTTATTACATATATCTTACTTATATTTAATGGGTTCCCCCCCAAACAGTGATATTGCAACAGTCATCACTATTATTTTATTTAAAAAAAAAGATTTGAAGTCATAAAGACTTTATGGTATGCCAAAATTAGCATACCAACCAACCTTCAAATGCCTCGTGGTTTTGACCATTCTGTTGGAGGCAAATTGATACGCCAATTACTATCGTTGGGATCTGAGTTGGAGATATAAAGGTTCTATTGGAGTTGCTCTAAGTTTTTTTTTTTTTTTTGTCATGATTTGAAATGTGAGCAAAACTTGAGCCCTATTTTGAAAATTTCTCTAAAAGATAAACTGAACTCACTATTCTACCTTATATTAGTTTTAGTCAAATTTAGTTTGAGGTAATTATAATGGCGATGTAAAAGAAACTTAGGTATATAATGTTTCTAAATTTAATTGGTTAACATGGTTAAGTATTTGTATTTTTAAAATTAACTTCTAAAAGAAAACATGACTGTCAAGTCGTTGCATCACTCTCCATGTCAAATTTGCTGAGATGAATGAGTTAAGCTAAGCCACGTGGTTTGTAATCTAAATTAATTGGCCAATTACCCAAATGTAGCAATTTATTTTCAACCTTTAGATACTTTTGTTCTAGTCAACCGGACTGTTTTCTTCGTAGAGAATGGTAGTATTTGAAAACTCGGCCAACTTAGGGTTCCGGCCTCTCTTTTGTTTTCAACTCATTGTCAAACCCAACTCCTACTTTTTCAGTTCATTTTTCTCCCTTTTCTGCGAGGAAAATGCATCACACTAAACATCCAAAAAAAGAACCTTTGCACATAAAGCCAGGACAATTTTCATATCTACCATAGAATCCTCTCGTCGCGCATTTATCCTATATTAAAAAGGAGTGGAAACTCCACACTATAATTCTATTGAGAATTCGAGCTGCTCTGATCAACACCCCAATTTATTTTATTTAGTTGCCAATTGGAGTAAAACTTAGTTGAGCACCACAATACAAAGTGAGCAATGATTTTTAACATTTTGAATTTCATAAGTGGGACCCAATGACAGATTTGTTATGGATTATTCCGATTTTCTGAAAACTAATTGCATGAAACGAGTTGCGAGTCCAAGAGGTTCCTTAGAGCCTGTTTGGATAAATGAGTGGAGTGGAGTGAAATGAATTGGATTTTACATGTGAAGTGGAGTGAAGGAAAGTAGGTTGAAATTAAAGTAGAGTACTTCACTTCACTCCATTTGGATGCTTATTTTGAATTTAATGTTTGGAGTAGAATTCACTTTTACTCAAGGAAATAGAAGTATTTAGAATTGAAGTGAAATGGAGTACATGTGGCTCACAACATTACTTCATCTATTGGGCCAAACTCATCCAAATGGGGTAAAGTTGAAATTTTAGACTGTTAGCGCCCATTTAACTTCACTCTACTCTATTTTTTGCCTATCCAAACTGGCCCTAACCACTTGCACAAGTCTGGCACCCTCCCACATCAAATGGAAGCCCATCATTTATCTTCGGGAAAGATTGATGGTGGTTTCAAATGGGTATGAAAAGTCTGCAAATGCTGAGAAGCGACTCTTTTTTCTTGTGTTCTAAAACTATAATTTATGATCAAGCCCATCACCAATAGGCTAGATTTCACCACTCAGCATTCACAGCCATCTCATCGATGTTGATGGTTGAGACATTCAGATGAAAAATTAAAAAAAAAAAAAAAGTTCCACCAATCTTCACTAAGCTTCCACTGTCTTAATGGAAAAGGGCGCTGGCCAATGCACTGTTAACCCAGTGGCATAGGCATTCTAGTTTCTCAGGGGCGGTCTGAGTTAAAATCTACGCCCCCTAGGTCTGAGACCTATTAAAAGGGCACTGGACCAAAGTGACAAGATTATTTCAGTCAGCTTCACCCAAGAAGAAAACTTCCTCTGCTCTGAAAAGTTGGTCAGCTGAACTGCATCATGAACTACTGTCGATAATCCAAATCATGTCACGGCTAAAATCATTTACAGTATAAATAAAATTTTCCAGTTCAAGCTGCTCCAACACATGTTAGGAAACAAGGATCTCACAAAGCACAAATAGATGCATCAATTTTGCAACAACCATTTATGTGCAAAAACAAAGCATGGAGTGTGAAAGAGACCCACACGAAACATCAAACTCCCAGCACGCATGGCAGTTATATTGACCTTAATACTAACAACTTTCATGGAAAGAAGCAAGCCTATTCTCTTTCTTTTTCACTTTCATCTTCACTTTCAACTTCTTCATACTCACTCTCATCTTCATCACTATCAAGTAACAGGCCCGCGATCCCCCTGGACTGCTGTATCTTCAGGCCCTCTTGAATTCGGTCCCTAATGGCAGTTCCCTGGTAAGCCAACAGTACAAAGGTGCAGGATTAGCTGATTAAAAATATTAGAGATTCCGTATAAGATCTGGACCACCACCATTTAGGCACATATATACTATACTATACTATATATAGGGAAATACGGGGGGGGGGGGGGGGGGGGGGGGGGGGGGAGGGGTTTACCAATTGGATCCATATCCAATGCCAACAACCTAAATATGAGGCTCCTCCCCCCCTTACTCTCACGGTAGTGTGTGAGTTACTATCATAGGAGAGTTTCTCATATATATCTTCAAAATCAAGATAAATACTATTAGAATTGGATTTTCCAGTTCCATCATGCAAAAAGCAAATATAATCGGCTTTGATTTTTGGGACCAGCACTATTCCAGCTTCAGTTAAGCTGCAGTTTAGGAGAGCACTGCTCTCTCTCTCTCTCTCTCTATATATATATATATATATAACCCAGGGTATCTCCATGTATACTATATACTACATAATAATTCATTAGAGACAATTACCTCAATTAAGGGGGCAATGATTGCTGTAATTGATCAACTCTTGCTGTAAATATTCATACAATGGATATAAAGAAGGATGACCTCTCTCAGTGAAAGGCACCCAATTTTACACCATATACTTCTCTTCTTTTTTTTAATGGTAATTTTACACCATATACTTTTCTTGCTTATGATTTATTGTCTCTTGTGATTACTGTTAGAAAGTAGAATTGGGAAGATGTCAGTGACCAAAGGTAAACCTTACCATTATATGGCAACCTTCCTCAAACTTCTCAAGAAAACCAGCCACCCAGCGATCTGCATTCTCCACCCACTCCTCATGATGCATGCCAGCCGTTTTCGCTACAGTGACTAACTGCATGTATTAGAACCACAGTAATTACCAAGGGGTCAAACTCTATCCATTGATTCTCAAGTGCCACACACACTTGTTAAGAGTGGGATGGGGTCATACTGACTTTTTTATTAGTAAATCATACTAAATTAGGGAGTCATTCCTGATCCATAAGACTAGATCTGGATGATTAACAGCCCAGGGAATCATCACCAATCGGCTGAAGAAATAACGAGTGCAGAAAATGGTTCCCAGCGAACGACAATTGCATCATGACATCAGCAGCAGGCCGCATACATCAGAACTGTCTCAAGAATTATTGATATGATTTTTATGATCTACACATTCTTAAGTGGCCTACACTAAAGGACAATAGGAGACGTGTGGAGTTTTCATGGTTCGAGACTTTTTAGTGAAGGTTGTGAAAAGTTTTCATAAACTAATGTCACCAAACACATCATGTTCAAAGAAATTTGTGCTTAAATGGATAAACAAAAATGTGAAAGTTTCCAAATAAAGATGCACAAGGTACATTAATAGTCTCACTCAAGGGGTCCCACTTTGTGGATGGTGGGAACTGAAAATCCCAACTGCCCATGTGCCACATGTGAAAATCCTGCGATAAGCTAAAGAAGGCAAGCTTATCACAGAGATGCAAAAATTAAAAATAAAAATAAAAAAATAAACAAAAAAGGAAAAGGAATGAAGAGGCGGCTTGCATGAGACATACTCGGGCAAGGAGGATGAGGCACACCAGAGATGCAATGTTTGTCATGTGGATAATGATTAGGAGGAAGCAAACAAGGAAACTGATCGAGAAGAAATAATTACTCCACATTTGGGTTAAAACCTCAGTGAATGAGGTAAAGGACCCATGTTTCCTTCATGAAGGAAACCTAAGATGTACGTGAGGGAAATGGTTCAATATTTACTTCCAAAGTATTGCAATATGAGCAAGCTGAAATCTTTCCAGCATATATTCTCTATCCAAAATGTCAGAAAAAAAAATTATTGCATCTAACAAGTATTAATACATTGAGTGCCATATGGATCAGTGGTACAGTACATGGGGACAACCAACCCACCCCAGGGATTGATCCCTGGGTGGCTGTGTGAGATGAGACTTCCCATTCCACTTGGGCATATCATGTTTCTAATATCAAGTCTATATTGAAGCATGAATGAATTATTAGTAAACTAGACTCCTTTAATAATCCGAACCTCCAACTTATACATAGTTGCACAATTTGATTGGTTCAGGAAACATACCTTTTCTCCCACTTTTTCTTGCTGCTCCTTCACCTTCTCACGCAGCTTCTTTAACCCCATATTCACTCTTAACCGTTTTTCCTGATAAAAAGAAACCATTGAAAGATCAGCTCTCAAGCAGAAACAAAATTCTAAATTCTAAAACTGGTCAACTCAGACTTGGCTGACTTCACTCAGTCAATGAACTTCACGTTGTTACCTTTTTAAGTCAATTAAAGACTTTAATTACATATAATGTATAAAACTATTTCATCACCAAAGGTGACTTGAAGCTCATCCATGTTGACTCTATTGAATTTCATGTTGCTGCCATAGTTAAGTTTGCTGGAAGTGATTATGAACTGAGTTTTTTTTTCAATATATATTTTTTTTATTTTTACTGAGAATCAATTTGTTTGAATATTCACATTCATACAGTACAGTGTCAAAAGATAGAGAATTCACTACAATAAAATCTGCAGTTTGGTTTATGAGATTGAAAGTTTAAAACTCATTAACCCCGAGGGGTAGCTCAGTTGGCCTAGGACCACAATTTGCACCCGGAGGTTGTTAGTTCGAAACTGCACTACCACACTGGGGCCAAAGGGAAATTTTACCCAGCTCTCTCTCCTGGGCCTGAAGGGATTATTCTGGCCCAAAGGGCAGGAAACCTTGCATTATAAAAAAAAAAAAAAAAAGTTTGAAACTCATTATATATCACATAAAAAAATACTCTGTATTTGAAAAACTTACGATAAAACTATAGTTGCAGACACAAAAGAAAAAATTGGGAATTGGATGATTTGGGGTCTTGCCACACAGTTTGCTTTATCAGCCTCCGAACTCTAAGCATATTTGCGTCTAAAGAATCTCTAAAGGAAGTTGTAGACTTGATGCAATCCTAGGGTTAGGATCGCAAGTGCCGGGGCACGATTAGGGTTCCGATGGAACAATCATAGGATGAAGACACTCTCCAACGATAAACCCACAAAGGGAAAATTCTATTAATTCAAATCTCTAAGATTACCAATCTCTACAATGTTGTATATATAATAAAAGAAACCTAGCCCTAAGAAACAACCCTAATCAAACTAGGAAACAAAATAATAATCCTATCCAAATTAGAAACTAGTTCTAATTATACTCTTTGCTAAACATAGAACTAATAACAATTAAAAATTAGAATTTCATGGGTCCCACATGTGGCCCACGAGCCTTGCTGGAACGATGTGGTGTTGCTGCGGCATCAAGACAATAGCTGATTCAAGTAGCATCATGTTGATGGTTTCAAAAGACAGAGCTTCATGTGAACTTTTACCTTGATAGAGCTCTCTTTCTTTCATCTAAGAGGAAAATGAATTTGTAATATTTTGTGCTTGCTCTCTCAAGTCAATCAAATACCCTTTTTCTTTGAATGATCTCAAGTTAATCAATACTCACATCCAAGGATAAAAAATGTGGCTGCTGCCGCCTCCCAAAATGATACATATTGGTTGCAGCGATACATATTGGTTATGCCTTATCTCAGTCTGTTTAAATCTATCCTAGGCCAAATCCTTGGTAGGGTGCACTTCTTTAGATCTTTCCTTGCTACCTACCATCCATTCTTCGGCCCACCCCTTCACTTGAGAGTTGAGGGCATCATCATCGGCCACCACTTTACTTGAGAGCCACCCCTTTACTTGAGAGTTGAGGGCATCATCAGCCCACCCCTTTACTTGAGAGTTGAGGTCATCGTCGTCATCATCATGAATTTTGTTCCGATCCATTTCGATCTATCCTGAGCCAAATCATCAGATAGATTGCACTTCTTTAGATCTATCCTTCAGACTTCCCTTCAGCTTGCCATTCTCCTTGGCGGGCCATCAACTTGCACAGAAAAACTTTTCCTCAACAACACCATTGTTGGCCTATGCCGGACATGTCCAAACCATATCAAAGGAGCCTCCCTTAATGTATCACTTATTGATGCTTACCCCTAAATGCTCCCGAATGCACTCATTTTTTATTCTCCCTTTCCAAGTTTTATCACACATCCATCTTAACACTCATTTTCCTCCATATGTCATAGCTAGTCTAATGTTGTCATGCAAAATTTTTCCTTCGATCTTGTAGATAAGCGTCAATCAACAAGCACTCCAGAAGCAAGTATTGATTTCAATCATCAAGCTCTTATACTGTGTTCAACATCCTCCTCATTCTCTCTATCCTTACTAATTATAAATACACGACATCAGAAGGAATCTCTTTATGATATCTCTGGAGCTTCAATTCTCACAAGAGTTACACCTCTTTATACATCCCTATCAAAGTTGCAATTCATATATTTTCTGTTTGTATGACTTATTTTAAAGCCCTTAGATTCTAAAGCCTACCATCAACTGCTAAGTTCAGCATTCACGCCACCTTTCAATTCATCCAACTACATTCAATCATTTGCAAACAACATACACCAAGGCACCTCCTCTTAAATATGAGTAGTTAACTTGTCCTCAATCATTGTAAAAAAAAACCTAATGCAAAGCTATGATGACAAGAAATTCACTTGTCTCTCTAATAGTAGCGTTCACACTAGTTACCACTACCTCATACATGTCTTTAATGATTTCAAAATATGACCTCTTTGGACACTCCTTCTTCTCTAAAACCTCACCAAATCAAATATCTAAGTAATTTGTCATAAGCTCCTCTAGATCCATAAAGATCATATGAAGATTTTCCTCCTCTCTTAGCATTTTTTATTAATTTGCTAAGTGGGAAGATAGCTTCCATAGTTGACCTCCCTAGCATCAAACAAATGGATTTTCAAATATATTGGACTTGTGTCTAAATCTCTGCTTCATTACTCTCTCATAGTTTCATTGTGCGATTTATAAGTTTTAACCCAAGATAGCTGGTGCAATTTTATCTCCTTTGTTCTTGTATATATGGGTACTACAACACTTCTCCATTCATCCGACTTTAATTATCAGTGTGAATTTTAATTTAAGTTATAAACATCCAAAAAAATATCCAAGAATTTAAAATTTTAGAAACTATTAGATTTTAATGATTTTTTTTAAAATGGTAACTTGTAATTTTAATGATTATTTTCATAAGTAACTAAAATAAATGGGAGTATGGAACCCTTTATTGTTATATAGGTCACGGTTCACTGTATTATTCTAAAATAAGAATATTGATGTATTTGTTCACCTAATTCACGTTGTTCAATTGTATTGAGGCCTATCAAGATATTAATAGTCAAAGATCATTATTTGGTATTTATTATGTATATAGTAAATGTCGTGTTATCATCAATCATGCATTATGTACTATGTTACTTAGATACTACTCGTTACTGATTTAACACATTAGTAGTTATTGCTTGCTTATCACTAGTTAATAAACACACTTGGATGTAAGAGATTGATTTATAGAACATGTAAATTTTTATTTAAAAAAAAAAAAAACCAACGAAATGGTCTTTGTGGGGAAAGGTTTGAAAAAGAAAAAAGCTTATAAAAAATCCCCAAAAAATCATGGATATTAATATAGAAACAAAAACACCTTGCAAATAGCCCAAATAATGCGTGTATGAATAAATCTATGATCCAAAATGCATCATGAATAGTTTTTAGACCACTCTTACCCAAAACAAACAAAAAAACTTAAAAATTCTGCCTAAATTTGACATTTTTTCACACATTAAAGGAAAGCGCCCAAGCTACAGGTGGTATATTGGATTCAATTATTACACTTAAAATGATTTTCTTTCTTTTTTTCAGAATAGAAAGGCACACAACATTTTCCTTGCAAAAGAGAATGTAGAAATGAGAGGCTTTTGGCTCAAAAGGAGCCATTTGATACATATTGATGTATATTGGCCGAAACACAATTTATAGGCCAATAAACTCTGATACACATGCAAACACTGATAAATTGAAAAAGCGGTCACAGTCTCTGCCGATGCAACTAATAAAACACATTGTAGTATTTTATTTCATGTAAAGATAAAACACGTTGCAGTATTTTATTTCATGTAAAGACGGTCGTCCAACCCAAAGGTGAACAAACATCTCCGTCTTTACTCAAATCATTTTCAATCTTCTCAATTTTCCAAAAATTTCCCAAACCTTGAATAGAATTGAAATTGATGATAAACCAGAAATCAAACTTAAATAAAATTGAAATTGATTATAAACAAGAAATCAAACAGGGGGCCCACCTAGTTGCTTGACAACCAAGAGCAGGGGATCGGTAGATTTGGATTTGAGTGACAGATTAGCCAAATATCAATCCAAGAAAATTGTTTTGACCCTCGATTTAAGGGACTTAAATTTTAATCACTTTACGCATTGCAAATTTATAGGCTATATCCATATAGTTATCAAAATCCTACGATTTGTGTCCCGAACCCTAAGAAAAAACAGTTCCTATCTATGCAACGAATCCCATTTACAAATGAATCTTAGGATTTAGGTGTGAATCTTAGGATTCAATACCCGTTTCAATGAATCATACGATTCAAGCGATTCGGTTTACCTCTTTTCTTTCTTTATTTTTTTTTCTTTTACCGTTTTTACTTTTAAAAGGTTATTTAGTAGTTAACAAAACCTCTAAAGAATTTTTGCGGTTTTGGGGAGGTTTTGGAGATGAATAAAGAACATGCATTTAATTAAAGCGTTAGATTCAACGTATGATGCTTGTCTATATCTTCTTTTTTCTTTTAATTTTTTTTTGTTTTTTTCTTCATTAACACTTTCTTAACTTCAAAAGATATCCTACTATGTAAGATTGATGGTTTGTATTGTATTTACTTTTATATTTTGATTTAAAGATAATAAACAAAAATACATATTGATTACCTTAAACTTATTTAACTATTTACACATATCGTTTATTATATATTAATATATATCATGATGTTCTTGATATGATTGTATGATAGACTTACTTTTCATCGTATTTATATTTCTATATAAGGGGAAATGGATGGTTATGAATAACTACCTTTTTCATTTTTCTTTTTAATTTTTAAATATTTTTTTTATTAGAAAAATAAAAAAAATCCTACGATTCACGATTTGATTCAATTCATGGCTATGAACAATTTGCGATATGATTCCAATTTTCAAAACTATGACTGTATCAATTAAATTTTACAATGGATAATACTTAGATCATTATCATATTAGAAATTGTGTTGATTCATGGTGCATAGAAGCGTGCCAAGCATGGTTTAAAATATCAGCCAATACCAGACTGTATTGGCCAATATATACCGGAATGCGATATTTTATTGTGCATTGGTGTGAGTCTCGGCACAATAAAATATTACAGCCATATTGGTATATATCAGTTGATATTTTCAAATGTCAGCCAAATAATCGGGTATCAGCCAATACATTCATTATAATGGTTATTAGGGCTAGAAAAGAAAGAGTTGAATATAAAGAGAGAGGGATACACAGAAATTATCTATTGCATGTTGAAGTTGAAAAAAAAAAGAAGAAATAAGAAGAAAGAAAAAAGAAAGGGGGAGAGTAGCAGCATGCTTACAATAAAATTAAAATAAAAAGGCAGAGAGGAGGAGGGAGGCGTACCTGTGCAGGGTGCGCCTTTTTTTTTCCTGTTCCACCTTTTCCCATTGGGAGTTGAGAACAAAGGGGCAAATGTCCCTTTAAAGACTTTTTGGTATTTTTCGCGTAGGGCTGCATTGGGCAAATGCCCCTTTTCTTTCAATCCATGTCGGCGTTGGATTCAGGATAAATTCGTGGGCTCCACAATGGGGCCCATGTTCTAAAGATCTAGCCTATTCAATTAAATGCCTCACTTTGTCAATTTCAATTCTAAAAGGCATGGGCCAATCCAATGAATCTGATACTAGGCCCATCCCATCAGAGCTGAAAAAATCTAGTTAATCTGACAACGGGCTGCCCCTATTAGAGTTGGCCCATTTAAGAGTTCGGAAATTAATTTTAGTGGTTTATATTTTTAATAGATGGACCCACGATAGAGCCTACACAACTTTCTAAATGTACCCTACTACTAAAAGGCCGACATAAGAAAAACATAAACCACTCAAAACAAATGCCCCCGTTGAATGGTCCCTCAACAAGTTTTACTAAAATTAGAAATGGCCCACTATCGGATTAATCACTTATAAACATGTAAATAAAGTATTAAAAGCTTCAAGATTCCTATTTGAGTAAAGCTTATAGTGGTCAATTTGTTGGTGGGTCCAAGTCCATGGAGAATCCAGATTTTGATTTGTACCATTCTAACAGGGCCCACTTATAAAAAAGATAAACTACTCAAAATAAATGCCACCTTAAATGGGTCCTCCTCAATAAGGTTTACTTAAATAGGAATCATGGTAGTATCATATTAATGGTTTATAACACGTGAATCAATTATTATAAATTTAGGTGTTAAATGGTGGTCAATCCAACAAGTTAAGAATAAATAAATTAATAATGATAGGCGAACAATTAAGCACTAAAACTTAAAATAGGTAATGAATAAACAACGATATTGGGTGTTATAACTTAGGTGGACCGATACTTTGCTTTATAGTGTGTATTAATGCAAAAATACATTGTCTTTTAGCATTTTCCAATATTCTGAAATTTTTGGATATTTTTTCAAAAATTTTATGGGGTAAAAAAAAATTCCACTCGGCGACGGGCCATGGCGACAGCGATCCATGATGCAACGTTGCATCGTATCATTTTTTCAGGGTAGACCGCAACCTGCGTCGTGACTGCGAATTTCATCCAGGGTGCCAAGGAACAAGACTAGGGGGACCCTCCCATCATTAATGTTTTCTTTGTCATACCTAAGATACCAAAGCCTGCCGTTTTTTATCATCCACATTAGCATATACATTTGGAGCATGTTAATAGTGAATAAGAAATAATAATATACTAAAGCCAAGGGTTTTGGCTTTAATTTTGACTGGGAGTTTTATTTTTGACATACATTTATGCCTTTTTATTCAAATGTTCCACATTCTCTCCACTACTTATCTCATGAAACTACCCACTCATATCTTTTTCTCGTCAAACCACTCACATCTACTTTCCACTTTTTAAAGTTTCAGCTTTTCCTTTTCCGTAAAAACTCTCTTCTACCCCCATCTCTTCTATTCTCTTTCGGTCCCAATTTTTCTATTTTCATTTTATGCAACTTACTCTATGGAAAGAGGTACTTTCATAACCTTTTTAATGTATGATTATTTATTTTACAATGCATGGAGATAATGTTTTGAGGACGGGTTATAATACTAGTTAAGAATTTATGATACTGTACGAACGATGTTGCAAATCGTCTAGAAATGTGGGAGTCTATAGACAATCTCTAGTTATCTCTTTTAATAATTAATTTTGTTTTGGTGATTTTGCCTTGTTTTTTTGTTAGGGGCTTTTTTGGTTCAGTATAGTTCTGTTATACTGTACGGTTTTTGAAGTAATAAAATAGTCACCATTTAAAAAAAATGATTTTATGATACACCGAAACTAATATGGGTATGATCAAATAGGTGGGCCTCCAATTCATTGGCAGCTCAATGGTGACTCCTCACCCTCCATGAAAACAACGAGGAATCAATCCCTCAGTAGTGCTGAACTGCTGATGGTGAGGAACTTGGTTAGGGCGTATAATTGGGTGTGTTGAGTAATTTCTTAGAGCTAAAAAACAAAAAAAGAAATAGGTGGGTCCCATTGCAATGTGTTGTCAGTGCTTTAAATTGCATATTCAAACTAGTTCAGTGAACTCATCAAATTCAAAGTACGAATTAGGTGAATCAAATTGCAAATTGAGTAGACATGCCTCAACAAATTTTTAATTAAGTGTTGAATTGCGAGCTCTGAACTCAAATAATTATTGATCAAACTACGAATCAAGTAACTATGGTTGTTACCTCTGAGTCAACATCAAAAGCTAATATGGGAAGACTTTTCACGTCTTCGATTGATCCAGTGAGTCTTCTAAGGTCAAACTGACGCAGTTGGAGATTGAATCGAGATAGATTTTGAATTCTCAAAATATACGTGTAAAAGACAGAAACCACACAATTTTAAATGCTCAAAAAGTTAGCAAGGACAATCTTCAAGGACTACATTATCCCATGATAGATACAAGAAAAGACATTTATAATATTTGAAACGACAATAGAAGATTTTGAAAATGATCGTGCATCACATGGGTAAGCCCAAGATCTTATTGTGAATATCCACGTTGAAACACATCAAATACTGTTATAAAGTTGACCGACTAAGTCTTTCAAGGTCAAAATGACTCAATTGTACATCAAGTCAGATTTCAGGTCCTCAAAATATCTTTCAAAAAGGATTATAGAAAAATATATATCTTTCAAAAAGATAAGATACACTACAAAAAAAAAAAAAAAAAAAAAAAAAAAAAAACTGGGGGTAGATACACACAACCATGGATTGTGAAACTATGAGTCATATTATGAGTCATACTATAAAGCCATGGAACAGAGTAATGGAGCAAAGAGTTAGATAGAAGCCCAAGATATCTAAAAATCAATTTGATTTTATGCTAGGGAGGTCAACTATGGAAGCTATCTTCTCACTTAGGCAATTTATGGAAAATTACTGAGTGAAGACAAAAATCTAGAAAAAGCCTACGACCAGGTACCTAGAAATTTAATTTGGTGTGTTTTAAATAAAATAAATGTAATAAAAGGTTATGCAGAAATTATTAAAGATATGTATGAAGAAGCGGTAACAAGTGTAAGAACTACCTGTGGAGAGACAGGTAAGTTCCCAATTACCATAGAATTGCATCAGTGGTCAACCCTAAGCCCTTATCAGGAGGTGCCTTGGTATATGTAGTTTGCAGATGATATAGTGTTAGCAGATGAATCAAAAGACGGTGCGAATGCAAAACTCGAAAGATGGCAGGACGCTTAAAAATACAAAGGCTTTAAAAGAAATCGTACAAAGACCGAATATATGAATTACAATTTCAGTGGGCTACAAAGAGCTAAAACTAATGTGAGAATTGAAGCTCGGGAGATACCACAAATAGATCCATTTAGTTACCTTGGCTCGATAACTAGTAAGGATGGGGAGATCAATGAAGATGTCAAACACAATATAAAAGCGAGATGGTTGAAGTGGAGACTTGCTTCTAGAGTGCTTCGTGACGGACGAATGTCAACAAGATTAAAGGAAAATTTTTGCAAGCCAGCGATTAGACCGGTTATAACCTATGAAGCATAATGTTAGCCAATCAAGAAGCAACATATTCACAAAATGGATGTAGAGTAGATGAGAATGTTGAGGAGGATGTGTGGGAAAACTAGAAAGGATAAAATTAGATACAATCATTTTTTAAAGCATTTAGGGTAGCATCAATACGGGATAAAATTAGAGAAACTCGTTTGAGATGGTTTGGGCATGTCCAACACAGACCGACGACAGCGCCAGTAAGGAAAAGTTCGGCTATGCAAGTTGATAGTCCACAAAGGGAAAAGGGTAGGCCAAAGAGGACGTGGATGGAGATAGTAAAAATAATTATGAAGAAGTGCAACTTATCAAAAGATTTGGCTCATGATAGATCATAATGGAGAAACATAATTCATGTAGCCGACCACAACATAGTTGAGACAAGGCTTTGATGATGATGACACACAACCATGGATTCTCTACAAATTAAAGAGGACAATCTAGAAAGGCCACAATATCCCTTAATGGAAAAAGAAAAATCCATCCATTCATGATGTTCTCCTCTTGGTTTCTTCAAATTTAACATTGATGGAGTAGCAAGAGGCAAGCCTCAGACTATGGGTATGGATGGTGTCCTTCGGAATAGTAAAGGGGAAATATTATTCTCCGTCTCCAAATATATAGGGATTAAAGAATCTAATGAGGTGGAGGAATCGGCTGTTTTGGAAGCCCTTTCAGAGGTGGAGTTACTCTGAACGGAAGCTAATAGTGGAAAGTGGCTGTTCTAATGCCGTTTCTTAGGTGTCCTCTCTGGGTGCAAGTGCTTGGAGTTAAATCTTTGGCTTCTTTATCAATGTTGCATTCCTACATGCAAGAGGGTCGGTGAATGATTTTCCAGGCATTTTGGCTAAGCAAAGGGTTTCTAGAGTCACTATTTTGGGTGCACCAACTATGGAATTTTTTTTTTCTTTTTTCTTTATTTTTGGAGTGTTGAGTATAATGCTGATATACTCACTCTCCTCTTTCTTTGTGGTTTTGTAGCTTTTCTTTCACAATTTATTGTTACCTTTCTAAACAAAAAAGAAAAACGAAATAAATATATATTTTGAATAGAAGAGTTTGAAAGATGATCTTGCCTTCACATAGCTAACATTAAGCTCCTTTCGTGTGTATCCACGTGCCAAGTTTCGCATCACATACTGGTTATAATCTTTAAGTATCCTCATTATAATATCAGATGTAGATATTCCATCAGTCCGCTTTGTTTCCTTGAACTTTCCAATTGATTTGACCTGCATCGAGGGACTCACATGACGGATAATTACAACAAAATAGAAATAAATCATAATGAAATGCATATATCACTTGAACTCACAAATTCATAGACATCCTTGCCAGCACCACTTGCATCAGCATATCTACGTAGGTTTAATGCAAATGAAGACTACTTAGGTTCTCATCAAAAGACTAAAAGCTCACATACCAATTTCAATAGAGGTTGAACTTTGAACTTGTAGAATCAGAGAATAAATAACATCCCATGGAAGGGGGAAAAATGATTTAAGGAAAAGAAAACACTGTGTTGCTTCAAATCTGTTTGGCATTGTTTCTAAGAAACATTTCCTCGCTCTCATCATGGAATAAAAGATAGAACATGTTTGGATGCTATGATGCCCAGAATACCTTTACATGCCCAACATATTTGTATCAGACCAATAAGACACTTGTATTGATACATGTCTAGGGAACAAGTTCAACACATCCTACTTACTACGTCCTTTATTTCATATAGTTCTTTTAATTTTCTTCTCACCATAAAAAAATGCTAGAAAGGGACAAAAATAATGATAATTTCATTGATTCATAAGTGATCTAAAAAAAATTAGGTCACCCTTATCCATATCCGTGTCCTAGATTTTCATAAGCAAGGAGTCGTATCCCTATACCCATATCAGTGTTTGTATCCACATCCGTATCTCGGCATCATAGTGTGGATGTACTTGATTGTCGTTCCAAAAGAGAAATCTTTCTGGATGTGTCCCGGAACAAATCTTGTTACAATGTAAAATAAAAAAAAAAATTCTAATTCATTTTTTTTTTTTACAACTCATCCGATAGGAGTTTTAACACTAAAAATATACCTCATAGCATGAGATGAGATTTTCATGGACCCCATTCATAGTTATCAGAATCCTATGATTCGTATCTCGAATCTTAAGAAAAACGATTCGTATCTATGCAACGAATCCTATTTACAGATGAATATTAGGATTCAGGTGTGAATTCTACGATTCGATACTCGTTTCATTTCGGCTAAGCGACAATAGCTACGACCAATAAGTAGATATTAATAATCTTTTACTTTTTCCCTTTTCTTTATTCTTTCTTTCTTTTAGCGCTTTAATTTTTTAAAGGTTATTTAGTAGTTAATGAAATCTCCTAAGAATATTTTGAAGCTTTGATAAGGTTTTAAAGATGAACAAAGAACATGCATTTAATTAAAGCACTCGACTGTACGTATGGTGCTTGTCTATATCTTCTTTTTTTAATTTATTTTTATTTTTTTCTTCATGAACACTTTCTTAACTCCAAGATATATCCTACCGTGTAAGATTGATGGTTTAGATTTTAGTTTTATTTTTTGATTTAAAGATAATAAATATATATGTTGATACTTTAAACTTACTTAACTAATTACACATCATTTATTTCATATATATATATATATGTATATTTATTAATATATGTCATGATAGTCTTGATATGATTGTATGATAGATTTACTTGTTATTGTATTTATATTGCTATAAATGGGAAAATGGATGGTTATGAATAATTACTTTTTCCTTTTTTTGTAATTTTTAATTATTTTTCATTTTTATTAGAAAAATAAAAAATCCTACGATTCGCGACTCAACTCGATTAATGGGTATGAACGATTTGTGATATGATTCCGATTTTGAAAACAATGGACCCCATAGAGGATAAATACAGTGATTCTAATGTTGCTGTGTGATAGTAGATGATTAGAATTGAGATTTCTAAAAGCGCTACAGAGAGATGGTGAATGTATAGGAGTTGTCAAACAAGTTCTTCATAGTTTTTTTTTATCAGAACATAATATTTCCAAAACAATCAGTTTTCATCCTAGAGAGAATTTCAATGCAAGAATGATGGCAAACAGGCCCTTAATTTCTCTTTACATAGCATTGCTTTAATTTTGCAAATGTGGCAGAGACACAAGACTTGAACTGGAACTCCAACAAGGCCTTACAATGATGGACCATCTCAATCATCACACTGATATTAACCCGATTGAAATCAAGTAGGGTTGAACACAAACTAGTTCATTCGGGAGTTCAATTCACACAAGAGTTCAGTATACATTCCTCCTAATGTGTGAATTGGATCAAATAAGCAAGACCCCTAACGGGATCTCGTAATCTTTCTTATCTTCACACCAAAATGTATTAGATGTGCATTTTAGAGTCAACAATAATTGTCACCGAAAAAGGTCACTGGTAAATGCAGCAAAAAGGAAAAACAAGTAACAAATACTGTAATATGCCCCCCAAAAACAATACAGTACTTTTAGAATGGTAAATTTAAATATAAAAATAGGAAGTAATAAACTGACGAAACCATGCACCGTACCTTTATCCAGACAAGTTTCATATGTTGCAGATGATGGAAAAAACTTATTTTTGGATGATATTCACGAACAAGGGTTAAAAACCATCATAAATTAAAAGGTATGGTTTTTCATGCACAAGTGTTAAATCCTCAAATTAGTGAAGAAAGTACATATTGGGATGATTGACCTTACGGAAGAGAATCATGGGCGACATAGTCAATTTTGTGCTTATCAAGGAACTCCATTGTGACCACCCACGGAGCATCTGGAATAACTTCATCAACCCACCTGGATGAAAGATACATGCAAGATCATGAAAACTGCAACTATGCTTGTGAAAACATCAAAATTAGACAGGAAAGAGAAAAAAAAAAAAAAAAGTTGACCTGGTTAAGTAAATTAAAGTTTACAACTGAAACTCATTTTCTATGCTTAGAGAGTTGTGATTGTGAGTTCCTCAAACATGTCAAGTTATTTCACCAGTGATCTTTGGGCAATGATGCGTAGGAGATCGACACTCTCTCGTTTAACACCCACCATCAGATCCGAGATCAAGCGGCTAGCCATTAATTTTGCACGGTCCATATCTCAATCATGATACATTCATCAGATCCCCCCTCCCCACAACAACCCACCACGAACACAACCAAAACAAAACAAAAAACAAAAAAAAAACAAAAACAAAAGCTGCCAATCTGTTGGTATTGATCTGAAACCCTTCGGGGCACTCAAAGAAAAAAATTTTGAGTGACACCACATAGGCATCACCCCTGCAATCAGGGGCAGA
Source organism: Litsea cubeba (assembly GCA_012931725.1). Lineage (NCBI taxonomy): Eukaryota > Viridiplantae > Streptophyta > Magnoliopsida > Laurales > Lauraceae > Litsea > Litsea cubeba. The sequence continues at coordinate 18,343,620 of CM022951.1, forward strand.
CCTAGGTATTGTGTATTGGGGGCACTTGTTAATGATGCTGCTCCAAGCCCAATCTCGCAGGCCCATTTAGGCCCATTCTTTGTTCTTATCATTAGTCACAGCCTCATGTACATACTATATTGGTTAGCTAAGGGATTACAATCAAATAAGCAAATATAAACTAATCTAGATCCTAATAATTAGCTAACCAATATAGTATGTACATGAGGCTGTGACTAATGATAAGAACAAAGAATGGGCCTAAATGGGCCTGCGAGATTGGGCTTGGAGCAGCATCATTAACAGCACTTTCCCTCACGGACATGGGAAAAGCCCTAAATGGGCTATGGCCAGATGGCCCATGCGGCCATTCCTCATCAAAAATAAGCCATCCCCACCCTTAAACGACAAAGTAATGAAGAAAATAATATTATGACCATCGTCTGCCCCCCTCAAATGAAAATCCAGGGTCCGCCACTGCCTGCAATCTATGATGCACGGATACTTCGAAATGGGCAACGTATCGTATCCGATACTTCGCTTTTTATGTATAAAATCCTTGTCCTTGCCGTGTCTATGGTGTATCCTAGCCGTATCTGGGCATCATAGCCTGCAATCCATAATAAATATTAGCCTTTTTCAGTAGATCTATAATAAAGTTTTCGCAGAGCTTATTAGCACAAATGCATGAATCTGGCACCCTACACAGATTGCGCCAATTTCTTGATATTGCATCTGGTGGGCCCCAAATTGAATGAAATATAGAAGTAAAATCTTCTCAACATTTGAATACTCAATCCCCACTGCATTAGGACCGTGCCTATGTAAGTTTGTTATTTAGTATCCATCTAGTGCTCCAAAAAGAAGGATTATTACTAATTCCTTTAAAGGTCTTCTCAGCAAAAAAAAAAAAAAGAAAAGGAAAAAAGAAAAAACTTCCAGAGGCAAAGAATTGAACAGTTAGGATAGTTGGGTGTAGATTTCTGACAGCATTTCTGATCTATAACATGATGACCACCAGACACAGAAATCATAATGGATGGCTGCGTAAGTGAAAGATGCCCCATTGTACACATCTCTCCAAAAAGAAATGCTGCAGCTTAGGCCAACCCTTGAACATATAATCCCTCTTTTAAGTATAAATTGCAAAGGCAAAAAAAAGTATAACTTGGGAAGGCAATGCTATGACATAGCATCATTATTTTCTTATCAGCAGCTTAGAACTCAATGCAGCTCCTTCCAACAAATGATTCGATTATACAAGTAATTACAGAAACCAATGTACTAGACAAGATGCAACACCTGCAGTGGCGTAGAGATTCGTAGCGTTCAGCTTCAGTCATAACGGTTTTCCCTTTAAACTTGTGGGTGACTTCATCATTGCAGCATCCCACAAGCAAATACGTGTTTGGGAACCTGAAGGGGAGAAAAAAGAGACAGATCAATATTGGATGGATTTCTGGACTTATGATACAAAATGATATAGGATCGTTAACCTGTGGATAGTACTCAATGCACATATCATGTGCCCTGCGCAAAAGCAGCATACATGTCAACAGGGACGGGAGATCTGGACCATTCATGATATTACACCCAACCAATGGTGGATTGCTGTCTGAAAATGAATAAAGTGGACAATCATCCCCATCTTGTGTATTTTATCCTTCTCAAAACTAAATGTTCCAGTTGATAATAATTCATGGTGAGTCCAATGGATGACTGGTTCAGATCAACGACTTCAGTGTTGTATGTGTGAGGGTGTAAGATATTTGGCATATACGCAGCATAACAATGTAAGAGTAAGAGGATAATTTAAGAATGGCAGCTGGTGCAGTGTGCCGTGGGAGGCCTCCTCGATCTCTGGTTTCTATTCCCAGAAGGTGCATAATCATGTTTGGCAGCACCTCTACCCTTGTCGGTGCACAATCAGTCAGTCAGTTGGTGCAATGCAGCACACAAGTCACAACCGACAAGATTAGAGAATAATTTAGAAGACATCATTGTATTCCCAACCAGTAAGTGAAGATGATCATAATCTTCTCATGCTTAAGATGAGAGATAAACTCCACAACAGAGTGCATCTCAACATTCCTTGCATACAAAGGACTGGTTTCTACCTCGGTGATTTAAAAAGTAAGAAGGTTGAAGAAGGCTATTTTATGCCCTTAAGCAATCATCAAGGGCCCGGTTTGAATAAAATAGTGGAGTACTAAAGAACTTGGGTAATGGATGTTGCCAATCAGATTACTCAGTCTTTGTCAATAAATCAAGAAGGGACCTTGGTATACATAGATGACATGGTGATCATCGGAGAATATGATCAAGTAATTCTCTCGCAAACAGTATCTTCAAAAGGTGTTTGAAATTAAAAATCTTGGACTCCCAAAGTACTTATTGAATGTTGAAGTTGCAAGATTGTGGTGACAGGTATACTTTCACAAAGAAAATACACCCTTGATTTACTATAACAAGCTAGTACTCTTGGATGCAAACCAATCAATGCTCCCATTGGAACATCACTTAAATTCCAAAGATTGTGATCTTTCAGAGATCCAAACATTTATCAGCATCTTGTTGGAAGACTTATCCACTGAAACATCTCGCCCTGATTTATTATATGCTGTTGGAGTTGTTAGTCAATACATGCATGGCCCCATACTGCCCAAATATAAATAAGATGCCCTTCAGATCCTGAGTTATGTTAAGCCTACTTTGGAAGATGAAGTTTATTCATAGAAAATTTCATCTTCCTATTCAAGCCTTTTATTTTCTGTCAGTATACTCCTCTTTATTATTTTTCTTTAACCTTAGCCATTTTTGTGTGGAAATGTGCATGAACCATGAAGCCCAAATGGAGCCCATACGGGTCCCAATTTGCACAAGAAACATGAGGATGGTAATTCCATTTCCTCGCAATTTCATTCCAAAATAAAACTCTTAATTTGTTTCTGTTTTCAGCTAAGAGTCCTAGTATAGCAAGTCATTAATTACTCCATTTATGATTTTAGCAGGAACAAGTTCTAGTGTTTCATCAATGATTAAGATTTATTTTTTTAAGCGTTTTATCTCTCTTTATATAGTTTTGTAGAGAGAAATGGTAAGGAGACAAAGGCACATAGAAAGAGAAGTAATTAACTAATAAGAGACAAGAGGTATTTCTGCCTAAATCCTAGGGGAACGCACTGCATGTGCTGTAACTAGTACCCAAAAGAGAGATAATAAATTACTCTTTTCCCTCATGCATTCCTTCTTTGTCGTCCTAACCTTAGGTCCAAAATTGTGAGTGTTTCACCCTGGGCCAACTTGTTAAAAATCAAACTGCTTAAAATGTATGGGCCAACTTGATAAAAATCAAACTGCTTAAAAATGTATGGCTTCCTCTTAATGTCCTCTGATTTTACTCCAATAGAATTGGTCCCACTATAAGGTAAAGCATATAATTAATAATGTAGAAAACACAATTTTATAAATTATTAATAATATGCACTCATCATAGTATCAATCATATGTTTTCCATATAAGTGGATTGCAGCCATTTTGAGCGGTTCAGATTTTCAATACATAGGCACATCGTAGACTCCTATACTTGATTGGTGATACTTGTGTTTAACCAAATTGAAGATGATCAAGGGGTTTTCCGGTCGTGTCTTTACTGGTATCAAACATCCATGAGTCTGGATCCTCTGAGTGGCTCATTCACGCCTCTCATGAGTGGGAGGAGAGGAAATTCATAGTGGGGCCCACAGAAAATCCAAATACTTCAAAATAAAGGCCCTCCTTGTGTATGGGATGTCCCCAATTATACTCCACAAGGAGTTGGTCCCAATGTATATCATGTTAATCATATTATTAATCTTATGGATTAAACAAATTATTGAACATATGCACTATTGGAGTAAAAATTGGGAATTTCACTACTAAAAAAAAACACAATCCCCCTATCCTCAATTCTATCCTAGTAAGAGTTGGTCCCACTGTAAGATTACACATCATTAATAATATGATCAACTTATATGATTAATAATGCATAAAATTGTGATTTATACATTATAAATCATAAGCATTATCTAATAGTGGGACTAATTCCATTTAAGTTAAATTGGAGGACATGATATATGAGATGGCGGCATACATTTTAAGCAGTTTTATTTTTCAACAAGTGGGGCTGTGGTGGAGCTTCACTCCAGTCAAAGACGCGAATGAAACACACAATTTTGGAATGAATTAAGTTTATGATGAATACAAAAAAGGAGTGGAGGAGGATAAAAGAGTAATTTTAAAACCTTTTATGGGTCTCTCTTCTTGGTACAAGTTACAACGCACAGAACTCTTTCCCACTAGGTTTAGGCACAAGTACCTTCGGTCTCTCATTGGTCAATTACTTTGTTTTCTATGCGCCTTCCTCTCCCTAGCAGCTCTCTTTTGTAAAATCATATATAGGCTGTCCCCCACACCCAAATGCTCAATGAAAGCTTGTAGCCCGCAATAACTATCACAGACATAAGATTGGCAGACCAAAGTCCCCCATCTTTCTATCTTTTTCCATAGGGAAAAAAGCACAAAGAGCTCTAGGTTTTCGTCAATGGTTGATCAAATAAGAAGAAAATATTCATATCAGCTCTCAGGAGCAATTTTCCAGTTTCATCATTGGTCTTAATTAATTTGGTCTGCCGCTCGACAAACCGGAGGACCATATAACCAATATACACTCCCGTATGCAAGTTCAAGTGGTTAAGTGTTGCCATTCGAATAAATGAGATCGATGCGAAGATTTGTTCAAGAGATCTGATTGTATAGTATAGTCCCTAGGAATCATCCCAATTTTTCTATAACGATTGAACATCAATGAAATGATTCAACCTGTCTCCTCAAATCCATGTGAGACACCAAGAGACCATAAATCCAAAACCCACCAAAGTTAAAAGGGAACTGACCCCAAACAATAAAACATGAAAGAACCCCAGAAAAATGAATAGATCAAAGAAATGAATGAATGCCCAAATACCCATCTTTCACCACCAAATTGAAGAACGGGTGATTATTAAAAAAACCCATAAATCCAAAATGATAAAAAAAAAAAAAAAAAAAAAAGGATGCAAGAGATTCAGAGGATTGTAGAAAAAGCAAACAATATATGATAGAAACCAACCCAACCCAGATACATTCATACATAGATCATTGAAATCAAACAATACTTGAGTGTAGGATCAAAGAGAAATGAATAAAGATAATATAAGAGAGATTACGATTTCTTGGCCTGTTCGAGGGATCGAGCATGGCCAAAGTGGAAGAGATCATAGATTCCGTCGGCGTAAACGCGTATCGGCCTCTCTGGATCGTGACCGTCCGTTGAGGTTGAGTTGTTAATGGACGGCTTCTTCTGATTCTCCATGGCAAGAAGAAGAAGAAGACGACGAAGAAGGAGGGAAAGAGAGAGAGATATTTGGGAGGCAGCGAGGGGTGGGTTTGAGAGTCGAAAGAGGCAGCAAACGGCAACTGCATCACCGACGTGTATACGTGAGATGACGAATCGACGACTCTGTCAAGGTGGACACGTGGCATGTTAAGGACCCCGTGGGTCCCACCTTGCGTGCCACTCCTAGTCCCATCCTGCGAGTAAAAAGCCCGAAATAGTCTAAATGGCCCAGATTTTCCGACGGTGGGATCTCATTTTGAAAAAAAAACTATTTTGACATATTTTTTTAACATGAATGTTCAACAAATCCTATGTTATCCGTTGAACAGGGGTTATGCCAAAAATATGATCATTTATATTTAAAGAATAACATACGGATTTGTCCAATATTCATATAAAAAAATATGTGCAAGTAGCATTACTCCATTTTAAAATGAGATCAGGTACATGGCCCGGCAGAAAAGCCGGGCCATATAGCAAGTCTCAAAAAGCCCACTGTGATCGTGAATGGACTACTCAGATGATCCCAATTTATGCCATTCGTGTTTTATTTGTCTGTTTTTGAATCCCGACGAACCCACATCATCTGGACCGCTAAAAATGACTGTCCTCAGTGCATATGATTAGTAAGGCATAGTAATATTGAGCTAATCACATTATTAGTGGTACACTTAATCTTAAAATGGGACCAACTCACTCCTATGTGTAAAATTTGAATATGTCATGCTGAAAGGGATGTTATTTGTTTATGGAGGGTTTGGATTATCAATAAGTGGGCCCCAGACATCACAGTTGGGCTCCTTTGAAGGGTTTGTGTGATGGGTTGCCGGTTACTAAAGTTTAAATCTATTTCAAGCCAAAAATGCCTATTTCTTGTATGGGCTTGTGTCAAAAGAGTTGGGCATGCATTTGACTGGCTTTATCAGTGGGTCCTATGCTCTTTATAAGTGGGCCCTACTGGGGGCCTCATACATTATTTGGGTTCTACAAAGAAACTGCTTGCGTTTTAGAATCCGATGCACTAGTGGAGTCCATATTGTAGAAAAAAAGACCATAGTGCACAGTACTTTTCAAAAAGTGCCCATACAAGAGTAGGCTTTTAATCTCACCACCTTTAATATGCTTTATCTTGTTATTTTATTATGTCTAAAAGGGTGTAATTAGTGTGTGTGTGTGTTTTTTTTTTTTTTTTTTTTTTGACTAAGATGGCCAACTTACATTGACAAAGAGAAACTATCTGTTTATGGGAAAAAAAGAGAGAGAGAGACAACTAGTACCCAGTGGCCCTGCTGGACCCAAAACTATTTACATCAAAATTTCTAGAGTTCAAAAAGTCTCCTAACTGTGCATCTGATGACCTCACTCGCTCTAACAGTCGAGCATTAACAGCTGCCAGAAGATCCTGCAAAATGAGGTCATGTATAAACATGATAATGTAGGGTTGGAATTCTTGATAGCTGATTTGGACTTGATTGGCAGAACATCTGCAGAAGGATATACTTGCCAAATGAGTAAATGAATTCAGAGCTTGTATTATTTGTTTCTAGAGAGGCATAAGTTGAAGTCATTGCTAACTCGGCACAGGCACACCAGAAGGATTGGGCCTGTGACGCTATATAGGTTAAGTTTTTTTTTTTTTAATTGATTAGGGTTGTGATTGGGGCTATTTCTTACTCTAAGTTTCGTATTTAGGCTAAATTTCTTGCTAAATAAGTTAGCTTAGGGTTTGCTTTATATAATGGTGGATGTAATGAGATTTACTTAGAATGCAATAATCATGGTTTAATTGTGTTCTCAATTCCTCTCTCATTTCTCACTCTACAAGGGGTCTCAGAGTAAAGTCACCAATTTCGAGAAGATCAGAGGAGCCGAGGGCGGCCATCGTAACTGATTTTTCGTGTTCAGTGAAACTTGTAGATCGTACACAGATCCCAATGATGGGATCGTGTGAAGATTGGTGGGAACGTCGATGCGCGATCATCATGATCGGTCGACGAATATCATCTTGTGCATGGGAAGGAGAGAAGAAAAGAGTTTAGATCGTGGTATAGATTATTGAGGATATGTTCTCGGGTTTGAAGACAGTGTGTCGCTGTCTTATTCGTCCCAGTTTTTCAAAAGGTTAAGTGCAACTCTGGTCCCGGATTCGTAAAGGATTAAGAGAAAAGAGAAGTGGAAGTTCGGTTCTCCAGATCTATGAAGGCACAAATCTTGAAAGTGGGCCACATTGGACCAGACCAAAGTAGAAGTAAAGAGGGTAGTGATTGGTTGTGGTTGGGTGAGAAGACGCCAGAGAAATCGAGGAAGCAGATGAAATCTTATTTAGTGAGTTATGGGAGATCACGTGTGGGGGAGACACGACACCACCAAAAAAGACATCTTCGTGGTCGTCAGCAGATGGGGTGTTGGTTGATACCTTTAATCTTGAAGATCAGGTGAAGAATCGTCTCAAGGAAGATGAATTGAAACAAGGGAAGGATGGTTAGTCCGAGATAGGATCAAATCCTCTAAGAGTAGGAAGCAACCAAGCTGGACTACAGAAGGGTGATAGTTCCCACGCTTCGAAATCTTTGAAGAAATGCAACGATCCTTGGAAGACAGGTGTGCATATTCTAAGAGGATCCACGGCAGCAGAAAAACGTCTTACGACGGAAGAGAAGCATCCTTTGCGACTTGAAAGTGAAGACGAAGCAACCAAAAGACGAGCCACGAGATTGCCGCGTATAAGGAAACCAAATCTAAAATATGTTGATCGAGCTTTTACAAAAGTTGTCCCATCTTGGGATAAACGTATGATGCGGGTTGTAGTTTCCAAAACTCTACAAGCTCTGACGAAAATTTGGGGTGATGACACTGGAAGTCAACATCGAGGGGGAGTGTTAAAGTCACCGCTGACTTGGCACACGCACCGGAGGGATTTGGTCGATGACACTACGTAGGTTAGGTTTCCTTAATTTATTGGGATTGTGATTAGGGCTATTTATTATTGTGTGTTTCTTATTTAGAGTAGATTTCTTGCTCAGTAAGTTAGCTTGTGGTTTTCTTTATATATTGGGGGATGTAATGAGATTTGCTTAGAATGCAATAATCTTGGTTTACTTGTGTTCTCAATTTCTCCCTTCCTTCTCCCTCTACAACATATACTGCCATGATATATTTTGAAATGTCTAAAGTGCATGAATGGTCAACAAACAATCTCTTCAATTATTATTTGGTGAATCGATTCCTTTTGGTAGAGGAGCAAGCCCTAGTAAAGGGCTTGGCAACAATGTTTTGAAACAACAACCCAATCCAACCATCTCAAACTCAAGGATGTGATTGCAGACATCCACTAGCTTTTATTTTGATAGTTTCTGTTTAGTCTTCGATCAAATAGCTCATGCTAAATGACAAAGCTAAAGCTCACTCACGCTAAAAGTCACTTTTTTGTTGTGATTGTGAAAAAGTTCATTCTACTTTTAATCTTTTTTTATTTTTACTTTATTCATGATTTGGCCCCACGTGAAAAAAGTAACTTTTTACTTCTAACTCCCTTTATTGTTCCTATAAATACCTATTTATTTATAGGTTTTTTTGACAAGAATTTCTCATGTTGGATTTCTTACATTAATTTGATAATTGTTCCCTTAGAGCTTCAAATGCTATGTCTCATAGATGGAGTTTTGAATTCCAACCTACCTTAAAAAGTCACAAATAGCTATCAGGATTCTCTAAAATCTAGCATTTCAAATGTTAGACGGGCCATGGATTTGGAATTCCATGTGGGGATAGGAGTTGAGAGTTTTCAAATTCCCTAGACAAGAATTCTTGGAATTTCTCAAGTGAACAAGCCCATAGACTAGTTATCAAGTCTCTTCTTGGTTGTTAAAAAATCATCGTTCTTTCTCTTTCACAGTTATTATTCTTATTCATTCTAAGTAGCTATATAAAGTGGTTTGTAGGAATTATAAACTCAAACTGCTCCATTTTTGAAGTGAAAGGCGAGTAATACAACCTAAGATGGGAGCCCTAACATGAGTTTCTTCATGTCATTGTTAAAGACTTGGGTTGTTTTTGGCAAGTCTATTTTTTTTTATTTTATATGTCTTAAAACTATTTAAAACAACTTTTAAACTGTTTGGTACCACATTTTCAATGTATGTTTCAAATAGAGTTAGGATACAAAGCCTCTGTTTCACACAGTTACCAAATTGGATGGATTCAAAACAGACTTAAATGTTTGAAGCAGAAAGACAATCAATGCTAAAACGAAAATATCCTTGTGGCCTTATCCATTTTTTTTTCCTTGTGGGACCCTATATCGCAATGCACCGTTGGTTGTCATTAAAGGCCAAAAAGGTTGTAATGTTGGATTTCAACCGTTGGATGATCATGGATTTTAAGATATTTGTGCAAAACTTCAAATCCTTACAGCTATTTTTCTTACCTATGTTGGTCCCTAAATCAACTCTAAGGACTAGATATTCGCACAAAACTCTAAATCCTTATAGCTATTTTTCTTACTTCTATGGGGCCCTAAATCAAGATCCAAGCAGTTTCCCCTTCGAAAGTCTAACAACAACAATGAGACTAAATTTTACATCTCAATTCATCATGGACTTTGAGAAATTTGTGAAAAATCATGAACTATTGGATGTACTCAAGTTAAATGACCCATTTGGAATCATATTTTTCACGTTTTTTTTTTAACAGTTAAGTTTTTTAGAATTATTATTATTTTGGGACTCTTACTCACAATCCAAACAATCTATTCTCTTTAAAATGCCAAAAATGGTTGTCATCGTTGAATGATCATGAATTTTGAGATATTTATAGAAAACTTCATACCCTTAGAGCTACTTTTATGGACTTCTGTGGATACCTAAATCAAGATCTGAGATATTCATCCTACCAAATGGTCCATTTCAAAATGCTTCATTTAAAAGTAATCTAGCCAGACTGATCTATTCCAAACAAATTAGTTTTCTCAATCATGCCCTTAAAAGTACTCCTTCATAAGACCTCCAATTTCCTTGTATTTATATACAAAAGGAGTATGTGAATTTTAATTAATGAACCTATGAATCAATACATCTATCTACCCTTATAAAAGAGGAGAAGTTGTCCTGCTTACTTCTCTACACCTCCATGGGTTCCACCTGATGCATGTTTGCCTTGTCATGCTCGCAAAATAAATACGTGGGCCTCATTTAAGATGCGTGTTGCCTTGTCATGCTTGAAAAAAAAGAACGAGTGTTAGATGTCATAAACCTCGACTCTTCATATCTCCTCTCCGTCCGTCTCTCCCTTCGAGGTTAGATTCGATGCCTCTCTTTTCTTCATCCTTACTAATTTCTTGTTAGGTTTCCTTGTAAAAGAGGAGAAGTTGTCCGGCTTACTTCTCTACACCTCCAAGGGTTCCACCTAAGATGCATGTTTGGTGCATGTTTGCCTTGTCATGCTTGCAAAATAAATACGTGGGCCATACTTAAGATGCATGTTGCCTTGTCATGCTTGAAAAAAAGAACGAGTGTTAGATGTCATATCCCTCGACTCTTCATATCTCCTCTCCTTCCTTCTCTCTCCTTCGAGGTTAGATTCAACGCCTTTCTTTTCTTCCTCCTTACAGATTTCTTGTTAGGTTTTGTGGTGTATTCTTTCTGATAGAATCATGTTCTAATACTAACGTCATCTGATATTTCTAGGTTTCTCTTCCTGTCTAATTTGAATATGATGGTTCAAATCATTGATTTGAGTTTGTTTATTTTTAAATTGATGTGGTTAATGTTTATTTTCTGCTGTAGGTTGGTCTTGTTATTATGGATTGATGATTTTAGTTATTTAGGCTATATTTGGATGTGTAAAGATCTCTCATGGATTCAATATAGGTTTGGAAACGGAAAGGGAAATAGAGAGGAGAAGTGCTGAAATCGCATGGATTGGATACTATTATTTTGATATTTTCGTTTCACATGATTTATCAGATTGTGCAGCTGATAACTATAGAGCTATACAATTGGGAAAACTGGATTCAATTGTGGTGTATGCACTTTATCCTAGTCCTAGTCTCAGATGTATAGAACATAGAACTGATAGCTACCAATTCTGCCAAATATTTTGAGAGGGGTGATACGGTGTAAATCATTTGGCAATTTATAGTGGCTACTTTCTCATTATCTAAACAGTAGGGCACATCCCAATGCACCATTTAGCTTACTGATAGGGGAAAAAAAGCTTTGGCTTTAAAAACATCTTAACACTTACGTTCTTTATTATTGGAGATGGAGATGGGTATGGGTGAATATATATATGTTTTTTTATTTCTTATGAGTATGCATGTGATGCACTTTTTTTCCTTCTTCCTTTTCACAAATCTTTGGTTGAGAATGAGGTGTTTAATTATAAGTCTGGTAGAAATTGAATCTCAATGGCTTATGTTATTATTTATTTATTTATCTTGCTTCCTTTATAAATCCTAATTTGAGCATGAAGTGTTTGATTAAAAGTACTGTGTGGGGTATTTCCAAGATACCAAGATTATACTAGTTTCGGTAAGGATACCAGCTAAGCATGTCTCGGCCTTGGCCATGCGCACCTCGGCAACAGTGCCAGAGCGCCAACCGAGATCAGGGTCATTCCTGACCTTGGCACCGTGTCTTGGCCTCGGTCACGCATCTCGGCAGTAGTGCCAGAATGCTAGCTGAGACGGGCACTGACAACTGTACTTCTATGGGTGCTCAACCACGTTACAGAACGTGCGATAAGACAAGGGCATGCATAGGTAGGGTTGAGAAGTCAGCCTTACCACCCATAATCCCTGACAGAACGGCATCCAGCGGCTACGTCCACATCAGGGTAGGGTCCCAAGCAGAGTCCGATAGGACTTTGCCAAGAAGTCAACAGGGTAAGGCCCGATAGGACTGCCATTTAATGAAAGGTGGGCTGATGGGATTGTATCTCTCAAGTACCAGGATCAAATCATGGGACTCCCTGTCAGAGTCATAGGACTCCTCATTTAAAGTCAACAGCCTTCTTTTATAAATAGAAGAAGGGACACTCCAGAACAGGTATGTAGATACATAACACCTCTTGCACCAAAACCCTATGATCCTTCTTCTTCTTCCTTTGTTCAGTTACAGAACTAACTTAAGCATCGGAGAGCCTTGCGCTGACTGCACCCAGGGACTTTGATTGCTTTTCTCTCATTCCCTTTTAGGTTCCAAGCTTCCCATCTTCATCAAGGAGTTCTAAACTTACTCTAATCCATCATTCCAAGTCCGTGAATTTTTAGGCACTTACAAGTACGATAAAAAATAAATTTTAATTGCATGATTATCTTAAAGGGTTTTACCCCTGTTAGAAGGTAGCACATTCTATCCTATCATTCTTAATGCTTGATGTTAGGAGCCTTCATTGAGCAAAGACTAAGTGAGAATGAGATGAGAGTTCTTGAATCTTTATTTTCTCAATTAGGGTATTCTCTTTTTAAACTATCCAATGAGATGAAGATGTCAATATATAGACATGTATAAAATGATTGAAGTCTATCTGATGGAGTCAATCCAATCATCAGTTTTGAATTTTTATATCACTATTTGATGCATGCATTTGGGTTGAGGCCTTCGTTGTAGATATATATATATATATATGTATATGCAGTTGATTTGAGGCCTTAGTTGTAGAATCACGAGGATGACACGGTTAATGAAAAACCCAACAACCAATTTGTTTGTCACCTTTGAAATATGGTGGCATTAGAGATATGAAATACTAATACAAATAAAAGAGCTTGATGAACAGAAATGTAGAAATGTATATTCTTTATGTGCGTGGAGAGACGTCCTCTCTTGAAATGTAAAGCGTATATATATATATATATATATATCTTGTGTAGTGTATCATTTTCTCTGAAATGTATCTTTTGTATAGGTGTTGTGTGGCCTTTTTTTTAATTTATATTTTATATAGGTGGGAATGTATCTTTCCATGATTTTGGAATACAAGGCAATTCATTGATTGGGCTTGTTTGTTTAGTTTACTGAGAACTGAAATTAATGAACTCATATAATGGGCTTATTTGTTGTAGGGTACTATAATATATAAGATATTCATTGATGAGAATGAACCTATTTGTGCCATTAAATAATAGTTTTCATGACTCATTACCATTCTACTCATATATGTTGTATGAATGTAAATGCATCGGTGTAGATCTTATGAATATAAATGTATCAATTTAGATTTGAAATGCTAATACAAATGGAAGAGCTTGATGAACGTAAATGTATCTGTAAGTGCCTAAAATTATACGGAATTGAAATGATGGGTTAGGGTGAGCTTAGAGCTCCTTGATGAAGATGGGATGCCTGAAACCTAAATGTGGAGAAGATGAAAGCAGTCAAAGACCCTGACTGCAGTCAGCGCAAGGCTCTCCGATGCCTAAGTCAGTTCTATAACTAAGCAAATGATAGAGAAGAAGTGAGAGTTTGGGTGCAAGAGGTGTTGTGCATATATGCCATATATTATGCATACCTGTTGTGGAGTGATCTTCTCTATTTATAGGAGAAGAATGTTGGCTTTGGATGGTGGGCCCCATGACACGATCTGGTACTTGAGAGGCACAGTCTTATCAGCCCACCTTTCATTAAATGACAGTCCCATGGGGCCATACCCTGTTGACTTCTTGGCAGGGGTCCCATCGGGCGTTGCCTGGGACTTTACCCTAATGTGGATGTAGCCGCTGGATGCCATTCTATCAGGGATCATGGGCGGCAAGGATGTCTTCTCAGCCCCACTTGCGCATGTCCTTGTCTTATCACACATCCTGTGACGTGGATGAGCATCCGTATAAGCATTGCTGTCAGTATCTATCTCGGCTAGCATTCTGGCACTATTGTCGAGATGCGTGACCGAGGCCAAAATACAAAGCCGAGGTATGCCTCGGTCAGGAATGACCTTGATCTCAGTTGGCGCTCTGGCATTATTGCCGAGGTGCACGTGGCCGAAACTGAGATATGTTTAGCTGGTACTATTACCAAAGCTAGTGCAATCTCGGCGTCTTGGAAATATCCCCCACACAATTGCCCCCTAGCTTCTGACTTCTTAGAGTTCTCTAACTCTTTGAGGTCGAAAGCAGTAAGATGGGAGAATCCTTGGGGGTATTTAGGCTTTAATCTTGGTATCGGTGGCTGACGCTTGATCTCTATCCGATTTCACTTCGCTTGCCCGAGATATTAATGGTATTAAATGCTACATTTTTTATCAGCGCAAAAAATGGGCTGACGGCACTACGTGTCACCGCCTGATTGATTGCCCTGTCGCATTGAAGAGACGCGTATACGCCCTAAGCGGCATGTGGCACGCTTGGCAAGTGCGTCTCCGGAATCTGAAAAGTGACGCCTCTTTTTTATAAATGGAAGCCCTCCTTCTTCTTCTTCCTGTTCACTTTCGCCAAAGACGAGAGAGAGTTTGTAGAAGAAAGAACCCTGCTGAAGATCTCGTCCTTCATCTTCCTGTAAGTCTTCATCTTTATTCCATTCATTTTCTGTTTTAGGGTTTTCTGCAGTCTCCTTTTCTTTTCCTCCTAGTTATTTTTCTTCCCTTTTTCTTCAGATCTAGGGTTAGAGAGATGGGGGTTTATAGGCATTGGTTAGAAAACCCGGGGACCAAAGCCCAGTTTAGGGTTAAGTATAAAATACCTGATGATGTCCAGGTTAGGTTAGATAACCCTGAAGACCCCTTCGATGGCCGCACCTTCCGTAATGGCTGGATGCCATTCCCCTTAGTCACCGTAATCGAAGGTGGGGTTCGATTCCTCCTTCATCCCCTTCTTAGGATCTGCCTAAACAAGTGGAATCTTTGTCCCTGCCAATTTGTAACGCCCCACCCTATACACATGCATGATATTGTCCGCTTTGGCCCACTGGCCTCACGGTTTTGTTTCTGATGGGCCTCAACCCATCAAAAGGCCTCATGCAAGGTAAGGGTATGAGATCTACATATAATCCCATTCACTTTCCTCTCTATAGTCGATGTGGGACTCCGGGGCGTCACATAATTGATGCCGAACGGCTTCAAAATAATGATGAGGGTCGTAGAATTGAATAGGATCCTCGACATCGACCTCGGTGTCCATGATATTGAGGATGTCTACGACCTCTATAAGTCCGGAGGGGAGAACACCCACTAACTTCGGGTGAAGGCGAAATGAGGGAGTTTTGTTAAGGAGCTGGAGGACTCCAACAGATACGTTGGGGACGACCCGCCTGTTCGTCTCAGGCAATTGGGAGTTCTCCGAGGATGAGCCCGTGGCGCTGTGGGCTTACAGGGTCCTTCGTGGTTTCGGCACTCCTCCAAGTAAATACTGCCTCTTGTCTCTTTTTATTTCTTCCTGTATTTTTCTCTATTGAGGTGTATGACCTGTTCTGTTTGCTGTGCAGACGTCCAACAAAGGAAAAGGGATGCCCGCCAAGACCGTTGGGTGATGAATGACTGCTGGTTCCAAATCTTGTACGGCTACCGAGGCCATGAGGGCAGAGCCGCTTGGGCACTCCTCGATTACGAGTCGAGGTACCGTTCTTTCAAGGAGAGGGTCGGTCATTGCCAAGTCTTCGTAGTCAAAGAGGAGAGGGAGGAGCCTGACAGGTCGAGGCAGAAGCTGAGCGTCGAGCTGCGTCAGGTGCCGAGGCCTCAAATTTTGGACCTGAACCTGGGGAAGCCGAGACAGCTGAAGTCGAGACTGTCTTGAGACCGAGGTCGAGAAGGTCGCCGCAAGTTGTTGTGTCTTCAAGCTCCTCGTCCAGCGACTCGGAGGAAGAAGAGTGATGGCTCAGACCCGACCAAAAGCGGTCGTTAAGTATCTAGGGGCTCTTGCATTTGGAGGCCAAGCCCCTGGACCTTCTTCTCCTTCTCCTGGTTCTTCCTCAGCCCCTCCTGTCTCCGCTGTTGCTGAGACCTCCATCCCCGTAACTGCGTCTGCCAAGACTATGAGGGAGCATGCTCGGTTAAGGAAAAGGTCCAGGACTGAGGATCAGGTGGATCAGGGCCCGATGCAGGAGGGCACCAGTGCCGCAGCGGTCGTTCAGCCATTCGCGCCGGCACCGGCTCCCTGGAGGCCGAGCCTTCTACTTGAGGCTAGGAGGCCGCTGACAGTAAAAGATCGTCTCTCTGAGGCCATGCTTGCGCCCTGCCGCGTGACATGGAGGGCACCGGGAGGCTGATGATGTGATGCTGCTTGTGTCACTGATGCATTCGGCCCTTGCTGTAAGTTTGGCCTTTTCTCAACAACAAGAGAACTACATGAAGTCGCAGCCTGTCATAAATAGGTAATGCTACTTCCAAAAACCAAATCTTGTCAGAATCAAACAAAAACTGCAAGATTCTTCAAGACAGCTAAAAGAGAAGTACACAAGAAGTTTCGGGCCATTTCAAAATCATTTGGCCTAATTTCGCTTCTCCGATAACTAAACAAGAGCTCCCGGCGGTGACAGCATTGAAGACACCAAATCTTCGATCAGAGCCTGTGGATGATCTCAAAATACGTCCAAAAGGCCCCACGTCAAGTTCCAAGTCAAACCGACAACGTTTGACCCTACATCAACCCCTCGAACAGCTAAATCAGGCATCTCGGCGGCGAGAACCACTGAGGCTATCACTCATCAAAAAGAGCACATGGACGGCTTCAAGATGCTTACAAAGGGCTACACATCAAGTTTTAGGTTATTTCGACAACATTTGACCTTACTTTGACTCTTAGAAGCCAAATCAGGCCTCTCGGTGGCGAAGCTCCCCGGGACCATGGTTTCCAAGACAGAGCCTATGGATCATCTCAAAATGACTCAAATAGGTTCCCTATCAAATTTCAAGCCAATCGGACATCGGTTGACCGCACATCAAGCCCCGATATATTCCTCGCGACAAAATCAAGTCTACTGGCGACATGACCCATACGGCTTCAAAACTCAAATAAAGCCTATGGTTGGTCTTATTTATTGCTCAGGAGGCTTCATCTCAAATTTCAGATCATTCCGACATTGTTTGACCCAGTCTCAGCTTCTGACGGAAAATCGGCACCTCTACGCTACAAAGTCTTCGGCTTTCCCGAAAAATTGGAAACTTTGCACTCCAAAAAGCAAGGATTCTAGTCAAGTTTTCTACAAGAAAATCAGGCCAATAAATGTGCAAAAATGTAAGAAAAAATACAGGAGAAAAGAGAATGGAAAAATACCTCAAAACGGCCACAAAACGGGACAAAAAGAGGAAAATTCCCCCCAGGGTCCGCGACCCTGGAACCCCGGGTCGCCGGGTTCGCCCCGAAAGGCCCGTTTTCCGTCGTTTTTTCACGATTCGAAGCTTCTAACTCCTGGGATTTTCCAAAATTCATACTTTTGAGGCACCAAATCCTTCGACATCCGTCAAAATCACGGGTCAATCGTCAAGAGTATCAAAATCAACATTGATCACCAACCGGTCAACCAAAAAGTGTGCTTTCTACCCGATCGATCGAGAAATCGACAGGACAAAAATTACACTGACCCGCTGTTGACAATCAATGCCTGAAGTTACGTGGTCATCCAATGTCAATCTATATGAAGATCCATCAATGATTATCGCCAGAAGAATCCCAAAAGACGCGGCACGGCCCACGACTCTTCGACTGCTAGGCGACCACTTAATGCGATTAATTGACTCACTTTATTGCAGTCATTAATTCATTTCTTTGGATGGCCCAATCAGAAGCGAGCATCCAGGAGTTACAAGTCAATTGACTCATGGCATTTAAACCATGAAACTCCTCCCATCATGGCGATTAAAGGGGATTAAATGCCCTCAATCTCCACCGGCCAATCAGAAGCCAAAGTCCAGGAGTTGCGAAATAAAGGAATTAAACCTTGTAACTCCTCCCATTATGCTGCTTAATGATGATTAAAGCCCATAAACTCTCCTAAATGGCTACCAAGAGCCTATAAATAGGAGAGCACTCCAAAGAAATCCAGATCGGAAAACATTTCCTCAGATCACGGATCGGAAATCCAGAAGAATATAGACGGAAAATCTGAGAGAAAGAAAAAAGAGAGAAAACTCTGAGAAAGTTCTGCACCGGCCAGCACTACAAGGTGACAAAGTCCCTTGGGGGGTACCCCCCAAGGTCTTTGCCTTCTCCTTCTGCCTCCAATGGCTTAGGCATGACTTTTCAACCGGTCTGCTTAGCTTTTTATTGGACATATGACATCCTCTTGGTCTTTGTCCTCTAAAAATCTGAGGTTATAGCCAAGCCAAGCGAATCAAGAGCATCCTCTGTTCTCATCTGCATGGATGATGGCAAAGTTCACACATGGCTTGCGACCGTCAATCTGAACGAGTCTCCCACAATCTCCTGAGAAGTTAGATCCTCATTTTCTTGCTTTTCATTGTAGTTTGTATTTTTCTAAAAGAGACAAAAATCACAACTCTTGTCTTTCATTATTGATAAGATTTGTAAATGGCTATAAACGCCAAAATCGGCTATAAACGCCAAAAATCGGTTATAAATGCCAAAAAAATCGCCTTTCACGACAAATCAAGAAAATATCTCTTTCTATAAATATATGTGTAATGGAAAACTTGAAAAAAGTTGATTTTCTTTCTACTTGCGAAGGTCGATCCCCGGATCACCACTTGCAATTCCAAGTAAAATAGAAAATCTGGCACACCCACACACAAAAAAATGTTGATGCACACCTTTGCCCCCTGGGCGCGAAAGGGTCGGATCAAACGGACTCCCACGTCCGCCGACCTCGGTAGCACCGAGCAGAAGCGCTGTCCATCAAGCTGGCACACCCGGTGGGACCCGTTCATTTGAGAACACGATGCTTGGAAATGAAGTATTTGCATACCATATTTTTTGCTCTATGCTTATACTTCTTTCTGGATTCCTTGGATACTTTCTTGTTGGTGGCCTATGTTGGATTAATTCGCATATAAAAAAAATGAGATGAGATTTTTTGAAAATTTCTAATTCATCGAATTTATTTCCACTCTTTCTCTTTTCAAAAAAAGAAAAAAAAATCAAAAAATAAGATTTCTCTTTTTGGATTCAAAATTGAGAAACTTTGATCCTTTCCTTTTCGAGCACCGGTGCTTGCAGAAATGTTGAGCCTATGACGAATCGGGGATTGGGCCATCGTTTCTCTTCATGAGTCTGTTCGGGATTTAAAAAAAAAATAGATTTCTCATTTTAGATTCAAAATTGAGAAACTTTGATCATTTCCCTTTCGGGCACTGATGCTTGCAGAAATGTTGAGCCCGTGACGAATCCGGGATTGTACCATCGTTTCTCTTCGATGAGTCTGTTCGGGATTCCAAAATAAAAAAAATCAGATTTCTCATTTTGGATTCAAAATTGAAAAACTTTGATCCTTTCCCTTTCGGGCACCGGTGCTTGCGGAAATGTTGAGCCTGTGACGAATCGGGGATTGGGCCATCATTTCTCTTCGATGAGTCTATTTGGGATAAAAAAAAGACATAGACCACTAAGGTTAAACCAATTGCGTTCTTTGATCACAGTTGATTCAAGAAAAGCCTTGTCCAGAGTATGGAGACAGCTTGACTGTTCTAGGTAAGGATCCTCCAAACGGGTTTATTAAGTAATCCTACCCTTACCTTGGGGCAATTCTATCAATCGAGATTTCATAAGACCGGATTAGGAGGCCTATGTGTACTATCTCGTCTTTTAAATAAAATTTTTTAAAATAAAAAAAAATAAAAAGATTTTAAAAGAAAAAATTTTAAATAACAAATAAATAATAAAAAAATTTCAAAAAAAATTTAAATAAAAAATATAAAATATAAAAAAATTTCAAAAAAAAAACTTCCGTCATTTTGGGTTCAGATCTGAGAAATTTTGGTCTCCTCCCTTCTGAGCACTAGCGTTCGTGGAAATCGTTGAGCCCGTGTTCAGATTGGAATGCCTTTTGCTCTCTTTGATGAACCCGATCTTGGCCTTTCAATAAAAAATCTCGTCATTTTTTGGTTCAGATCCGAGAAATAATGGTTCCTTCCCTTCTCGGTGGCGCTCGCGGAAATCATTGAGCCCGTATTTGGATCGGAATACCATCTGCTCTCTTTGATGAATTCAATCTTGACCTTTCAAAACAGAGAATCTCATCTCATGGATGCGGTCTCCAAGCATTTGTGCCTAGCGGTACTGGTACGCCATTTCAGGGTCTACTGTATTTGCGACCGGTACATTTTTAACTCCAACCTTATATTCTTCTTACTTCGAGCAAGCTCTGCTTCTTGATAAATCGAATTTAAGTTAACAATTACTTCTAGCAGTCATTGGAACGCTCATTCTGGGCTCACCATACCTGCGATCAGAACAATTGTATCCTCTATGGCTTTTTGCCTTCTTCACGTCGCTTGGGTCATGCCCCTCTAGCGATTTGAAAAGACAAAACCATTGAACTTCCCATCTATGATCATTATATTCTTGTGATTACTAATGGATGTGGTCTTGTTCAGAAATTTTTCGAAAACTAACAATGGTTGCTTCACTAACCATTACTTTCGATGAGAACAAGCACCAACTCATGCTTCAACAGACGCAAAACACGCGCACTTACAAGCGCCCCATCAGCTGCCGAAACGTCAACTCCCTCGGCAACTCTCTGAACTCCGGGTTGACCTCGACTCCCCGGACTATCATCTTTAGGACGCTGGGACCATTCCCACTTCCCGAAGAACAAACTGCTCATTCCAAGAGGCAGAAGGTCGTCTCTTAACGTGTCACTACCGTGACACCAAAGGCGAGCACCAAAAAGCCCGAAGCCCGCGGCACCCCCGCGAATCCTCAACCCACAAACAATCAGGTCTATCCTAAGACTTGGTCCCTAAGACCTTCGCCAAAACAAAGAAGGTCCCAAACATCCATCAAGCCAGCATACCTGACCCTACTCAAGGAGAACTAGTTCTACCCTCTTGCTTACATGAAAGAGGAGAGAGCCATCTCCAACCTGACTCCCAAGTCAACCCAACATAAGCCGGCTTGTTCTTACAAGCCCAAAATCAGATCATGTATCACTAGGCATCTACAAGCACCAGCTAAGGCCTACAATCCTACAGTTCGACCATTCATCTCTATAGGGGCCGCACTCGAAAAATTTAAATCTTCGCTGCAACAGGCAAAGGACCGGGTTCGCATCCTATCCTTGCTTAGCTATAAAGAAGATAGGCTTGGCTGCTGCACCCGAGGGAGCACATCCTTCATTGTCAAAGCCCAACCAGATCTCACCGAAGCTCAAATTGCTCGTCATATATGCCGCCGCGCGTCGTATCGACAAAAGAGACTAGAGAAGCAAATGACTCAACCTCCTACGCTTCAAGTCTCTCACAAATGGGTCGAAAAAGAAAGATCCGATCAAATTGTTGCTATCCATATGGTTGGAAAAACCAGAAGACGCCAAAAGTCAGCATAAAAAATCCATGTTCGACGTCCGATGACGCGCAACGTCTCCGGACAAGAAGACATTCTGAAGAATCTCCTGCTCCTTCAAGCCAAGGACGACAGAGTGATCCTCCCTCAAGCTCTTCATCAAAAAAAATGAGCCCCAGCTCAGTCACCAGGACAATTTATTCGTTCGAATCTCGAGGGATGAACGTCCTGGCTACAAATTTTGAGCCACCACCTCGCAATCCACCTCAAGATGACGCGCTCACATGCATCCAATAGTTGGAATAAGACCAACAGAGGATTGAAACTCTGTTAGAAAACCTTCTCTTCGCTTTCCAAAATCAGGCGAACAATGAACCTCCTCCGAATCATCAAGATGATGAAGTAAATGGAGAAGAAAATGAGTCACGCGCCCTCACCAAAAAGGACGTAGACAGTACCCTCGCAAAAGCAAAAGAAGAGGATATACTCAAGGAGCATCGGATCAAGCCACCAAATCCCTTATGGATGGACTCGGTCCCATTCCCTACAAACTTCAAGCATCCTAATCTCCAAAAATATATAGGAAAAGGATCAGCCAGACAACATGTCATCCACTTCAAGATCTTGACGGGAGCTATCGCAGACCAAGATGCACTCAAGATCCGTTTCTTTGCAAGTACCCTAAAAGGTATGGCATTTGATTGGTACTCCACTTTGCCGGAGGACTCCATCCAAAACTGGGCCATGCTAGAGACACGCTTCCTAACTCACTTCAAAGGTGAGGATCATCCCGCTACTATGGCTCAACTTTACAGCCTAAAACAGGGGGAGAATGAGTCAACATACGACTTCATTCACAAGTGGAAAGCAATAGCGTACAAATGCTCTGATGTATTGCCACAAGCGTCGCTAGTCGACATCTGCCGAAACAACATTAGAGCTAGAATCCGCTCTATGATCATCGACAATAAATCAAAGAACCTGGGAGAACTCCTAGAAGCTTCCATGGAAGCTGAAACGGTGATCAAAGATCTCAACAGTTAGAAATCATCAAAAAAAGAGCCAACCGCCATTGCAACCTCTAAACCAAAGAAAAAAGGTCCTCAATGTGCAGACCAAGTCAGCTCCTCAGCCACCAAAGAAAGCTGAAAATAAAGCTGCTAGTAAGAGACCTGAACTCTCTAATGCCTTCAATGAGCGAGTAGAAAAGAAATACCCATTTAATGAAGATGTTGATGAAATCTTTGGGGCCCTCATGGCAAACAGCAAGCACACCTTGCCTGAACCGAAAAGACCAGGAGATGCTTTTAAAACCAACGATCCTCGGTACTGTCCATACCACCAGATGATCTCGCATCTTCTCAATCAATGCTTTGTTGTGAGAGAGAAAATAAATGAGATGTGGAAAAACGGAGTCATCACCTTTGACAAAAATTATGGGTCCGCCTCCGTCAACATGGTGTCATGTGGACAAACAACAAAATCACCGAATAAGAAGATCACTACTTCCTTCAAGGTGATAAACAGAATCCAAGCGTTCGAAGAACTGGTTCCTTACCCGACACAAGACGGACAACCCATATGGGTACATCCCGATCTCCTGGAAGATGAAAACTGGGAGATCGTGAAAACAAAGCCTACAGCTCAACAGCGAATGCATGCTAGAAAACATCTCCTCAAGCTCAAACGGGAAAAGAAGACCCAGCCAAAATAAGAAGTCCAAGAAAAGGCAGAGGCCTCCTCTACCGCTTCACTGGAGGCAACATAAACGTCCCTTCTAGAGACTTTAAAGGAGTTAAGAAAATTCACTCTCAGTGATTTCATGCCACCTCAATTCAAAGAAAAAGCCACGCAAGGGGCATCATACTCTTGCAATTCGGTAGATACATTCTCCATTGATGGATACGAGTCCAGTGACACAGATGATGGATTCGAATCCAACTACACCGATGAGTGGGAGGAATCCCTTGAAACAGGAGAATATCTCTCCGATGAAGAATGGGTTCCCGAAACTCACTTTATGCCAGTAATCTGGTAAAATCCCCTACAGCCACAAGGATCCTGGTCTGATGATGAAGAAGACCAAGAGGCTGTACAAGAAAATACTGCTGACCCAGCACCCGTCATTGCTCCAGTGGAAATCAATTATGTTGAACCACAAAGACTAGACGAAGAAGAAGATTGGGCTCCCATGCCTGATCTTGAAGAATATGCAACGATCTTGCAGCATCTCGCTCTAGAACAAGAGCAAGACCGCGTCAACGAGCCTCCTTGCAATCCAGAACGGGAAGTTCCTGAAGACCATTAGGTACCTCCTCCCTTAACTCTTGAAAATGGAGAAAATTGCTGGATAGATGATCCTCTTACATCTGAAGATGAGTCTGACTCCGAACAGGCAACGTCTCCTGTCCGAGCTTCCTGTAATGTGATAATTCGGGATTATAGCTCTTCGGAAGCATCGTCTGATGAGATCACTTATACTCCGGCGATGCCTAGCAATGTATCTGCTGGAGCTACCTCGTCTCACGTGACTTTCACTTAGGCAACACCCTCTCGGGTTTCTTTTCCTGAGACTGTGACTTCAGAGCTTTCACCCTTCTTGATTGAAGAATCCCCAGCTATTGATGCTTGGGACGATGAATTAGTCAACAAAGAATAAAGGTTGCTGGATGCTGTTCAGGACTTGTTCCCGGAAAATGCTCCGTGCAACACAATCACTGAGGATGCAAATCTGCTGCATATACATCCTCAGCAAATGAAAAACGACTGCCTCTTGATCCTGAAGACAATCTTCCAATTGAAGACCCTTCTCAAGAAGCTCTCGAAGTTGGTAGAGGCACCCGCTCTGGCCGGGACTACCACAAGAATTACAACCAATCTTCCTTTATTTATGTAAATCCTTTGGAAAAAGATGTTGTAAGCGCCCCCAGTGGCAACCAAGATGAACATACAGGCCCTAAGGAGGCTTTCAAGTATGACTTGATTGAACACTTCAAGCACATACCTGCATGCCTGCTCATCCTAAACTTATTGCGAATGTCTCCGCGCACTCGTGATAATCTCATTTCAGAATTACAAAAGCTAAATGAGGATGTCGACAAACATGCTCCGCAAGTCCTTCAAATTGAAATGGACTACCGGGTCAAAAACTCAGATACTTCCTCAAAGGGATAAAAGAAGAAAACTGAGGGATCATACATCGAATGCCTCTCGGTTCAAAAAGCAGCAAGTGCAACCATTGCAATCACAAAGGAAGACCTCATACTTGACGAAACAAGGCACAACCGACCCCTATACTTCATAGGGTATATCAAGGAAATGCCTATGCACAGAGTTCAGATTGACCCAGGTTCTGCACTCAACCTCATCTCCACTTCGGCTCTCGAAGAGTTAGGCATCCCACCCAGCAAGCTGAGCCACACATCTGTATCTATCTTTGGATACGATGGGAGTATTCAAAGGCCTATCGACAAAATCAGGTTCAAAGGTAATGATACATCGAGTCTTTGTGGACAGAAAACCCTTCAAAGGTAAAGAAGTCCACTTCGCAGACTCCAAGATGCATGAAGGTGAAAAAGAAGAAGAGGACACATCACCCTTTTGCTGAAAATCTCTAGAAAGATAAAGGCAAGGCTCCTCAACAATCACCTGAAGAAAACAAACCATCCGGTAAATCCAAAGAGAGCATTCAAACTCCCTTCATCATCTCCCTCAAGACTTCAAAGCCTTTGGTCATCATGACTAAAGTGAAGAAGGCAAAGCAAAAGTCTGGGGGCAAATTTGTTGTCTCGTTCGTGTCTATCATGCAAGACACAGAATCGAATTCAGAGCCAGAAGACGATGCATTGTCAAGACAAGCTGAAACTTAACAAGTTCAGCCTGCCCTTACTCCAATGGAGACACCTGCTGGTGTAGATAATCCGACATCTGCTTCCTTCGTTGTTCCAACAACTTCAGCAAAGGAAAAACTAATCTTCTTCCATAGATCGGATGCTTCTTCATCGAACTCCAAGCTTGAACCTTTTCAAAACAAAGATCCCAAGGTAGCAGTCCACAAACTCAATCTTCAGGAAGACATCAAGCCTGTCAAGCAGGGCCAAAGAAGATTTCGTCCAGATGTGATGGATAAAATTGAACAAGAAGTTCAAAAACTCAAAAGCGTCGGCTTCATCCGTGAGGAACAACATCCTGAATGGTTGGCCAATATTGTCCCCGTGACAAAGAAAAATGGGCAGATCAAGGTCTGTATTGACTATAGAGACCTGAATGATGCATGCCCTAAAGATGAATTCCCGCTCCCTATACCAGAGGTAATGATTGACAATACCTGTGGATTCGAGCGAATGACATTCATGGATGGCTGCTCTGGTTACAATCAGATAAAGATGCATCCTGAAGATGAAAAACATACATCCTTTCTGTTAACACCAAAAATGTCACTTTGCTTCTTCAAGATCCAAAAAGCTACATGAAGTCGCAACCTGCTATAAATAGGCAATGCTACTTCCAAAAAATCAAATATTGTCAGAATCAAACAAAAACTGCAAGATCCTTCAAAACAGCCAAAAGAGGAGTACACAAGAAGTTTCGGGCCATTTCAAAATTATTTGGCCTAACTTCACTTCTCCAGTAGCTAAAAAGGAGCTCCGATGCTTTCACCAAATCTTCGATCAGAGCATGTGGATGGTCTCAAAATACATCCAAAGGGCTCCACGTGAAGTTCCAAGTCAAACCGACAACGTTTGACCCTACATCAACCCTCGAACAGCTAAATCAAGCCTCTCGGCGGCGAGAACCACCGAGGCCATCACTCATCAGACAAAGCACATGGACGGCTTCAAAACTCTTACAAAGGGCTACACGTCAAGTCTCAGGTCATTTCGACAACATTTGACTAGACTTTGACGCTCGGAAGCCAAATCAGGCCTCTCGGCGGCGAAGCTCCCTGGGACCGTGGTTTCCAAGACAGAACCTATGGATCATCTTAAAATGACTCCAATAGGTTTTCTGTCAAATTTCAAGTCAATCGGACATCGATTGACCGCACATCAAAGCGCGACATCTTCATTGCGAAAAAACAAAAGTCTACCAGCGACAGGACCCCAAATGGCTTTAAAACTCAAACAAAAGCCTACGGTTGGTCTCATTTATTGCTCAGAAGGCTTTACCCCCAAATCTCAGGTCATTCCGACATCGTTTGGCCCAGTTTCAGCTTCTGACGGAAAATCGACAGCTCTACGCGACAAAGTCTTCGGCTTTCCCCGGAAAATTGGAAACTTTGTACTCCAAAATGCAAGGATTCTCGTCACGTTTTCTATAGGAAAATCCGGCTAATAAATGATAAAAAAATATCAAGAAAAAATACAGAAGAAAAAAAAAATATAAAAAACGGCCGCAAAACGGGACAAAAGGGGGGAAATCCCCCCAGGATCGCAGACCCCTGCGACCCTGGCCGAGGGTCGCTGGCAACCATGGAGCCCGGAATCGCCGGATTACCCCCGGAAAGCCCATTTTCTCGTCGTTTTTCGTGATTCGAAGCGTCCAACTCCTGGGATTTTCCAAAATTCATACTTTTGAGACACCAAATCCTTTGACATCCGTCAAAATCACGGGCCAATCGTCAAGAGTATCAAAATCAACATTGATCACCAACCGGTCAACCAAAAAAGTGTGCTTTCTACCCGACCGATCGAGAAATCGACAGGGCAGATGGCACCAACCCGCTGTTGGCATCTAATACCTGAAGTTACATGGTCATCCAATGTCGATCTACATAAAGATCTTCGATGATCATCGCCAGAAGAATCCCAAAAGACACGGCACGGCCTGCGACTCTTCAACTACTCGGCGACCACTTAATGCAATTAATTGACTATCTTTATTGCTGTCATTAATTCATTTCTTTGGACGGCTCAATCAGAAGCAAGCAAATGGGAGTTACAAGTCAATTGATTCATGGCATTTAACCCATGAAACTCCTCCCATTATGGTGATTAAAAGCGATTAAATGCCCTCAATCTCCTCCGGCCAATCAGAAGCATAGAAAAAATGGTTACAAAATAAAGGAATTAAATCCTGTAACTCCTCCCATTATACGGCTTAATGACAATAAAAGACCATAAACCCTCTTAAATGGCTGCCAAGAGCCTATAAATAGGAGAGCATTCCAAAGAATTCCAGATCGAAAAACTCACCAGAGATCAGAAAAAAAACTACTCCCAGAGATAAGAATCATATAAGCTTCCAAGCACGGAAAATCTAGAGAAATAAAAAGAGAGAAAACTCTGCGAAAGTTTTGCACCGGCCACCGCTACAAGGTGACAAAAGTCCCTTGGGGGGTACCCCCCAAGGTCCTTGCCTTCTCCTTCTGCCTCCAATGGCTTAGTCGTGGCTTTTTATCCCATCTACTTAGTTTTTTATTGGATATAGGACCTCCTCTTGGTCTTTGTCCTTTAAAATTTGAGGTTATAGCCAAACCAAGCGAATCAAGAGCATCCTCTGTTCTCATCTGCATGGATGATGGCGAAGTCCACATATGGCATGTGACCGTCAATCTGAACGAGTCCCCCACAATCTCCTGAGAAGTTGGATCCTCTTTTTCTTTGCTTTTCATTGTATTTTGTATTTTTCTAAAGAGACAAAAATCACAACTCTTGTCTTTCATTATTGATAAGAATTGAAAAATCGGCTATAAATGCCAAAAATCGGCTATAAATGCCAAAAAAATCGCCTTTCATGGTAAATCAAGAAAAATGTCTCTTTTCTTAAATATATGTGTAATGGAAACTCGAAAGAAGTTGATTTTCTTTTTACTTACGAAGTCGATCTCCGAAAATCTGGCACACCCACACAAAATATGTTGATACCTGCTTCTGCCCCCCGGGCGTGAAAGGGTCGTACCCAAAGGACTCCCACGTCCGCCGACCTCGGTAGCACCGAGCAGAACGCGCGGTCCATCACTTTCGGACCCCATTTGGCGTGTATTGCTACACTGTCATGCCATTTGGTCTGAAAAATACTGGTGCCACATATCAGAGGGCTATGATGAAAATATTCCAAGATATGCAGCACAAGACGGTTGAGTATTACGTTGATGACCTCGCCATCAAAAGTAAAAGAAAAGAAGATCATCTCGAAGACCTTCGAGAAGTCTTCCTCCGGTTTCGCAAACACAAACTGCGAATGAATCCTCTGAAGTGCTTCTTCGGCGTCTCATCGGGTAAGTTCCTCGGATTCTTAGTTCGGAAAGCTGGAATAGAGCTTGACCCCATCAAAGTGAAGGCTATTCTAGAAATTCCCTCTCCAAGAACCTTGAGAGAACTCAAAGGGCTTCATTCCAAGATATCAAGTCATACCTGACCAAACCTCCAGTGTTAGCTGCTCCTACCTCTGGAAAGCCATTCATCTTGTATACAAGAGCCCTTGATCACTCACTAGGCGCTCTACTTGCACAAGAAAATCATGAAAGAAAAGAAGCTGCTCTATATTACCTCAGCTGCATGCTAGTAGGTGCAGAGCATCGCTACTCTCCAGTCGACAAGGAATGCCTTGCAGTGATGTTCGCCGTACAAAAGCTGCGTCACTACTTGCTTTCCAACACAGTCTACTTGGTCTCAAGAATCAACCTCTTGAAGGTCCTTGTCACAAAAACAGGTTCTTTCAATGCCCGACTGGCAAAATGGTTTATCTTTCTGTCACAATTTGATATTAGGTATGTACCACAAAAAGCGATCAAAGGGCAAGCTCTAGCGAACTTTCTCGCAGAGCATTCATTGCCTAAAGAATCTCCGCTCAGAGATGATCTCCCAGACGAATCAGTCTACAATGTGGAGACTTTCTCACAAAATGCCTCCTGGAACATGTACTTTGACGGTGCAACCAGGACAAATGAAATAAGACAGCTGATCTCGGGAGTTGGCATCCTCTTTGTTAGCCCCGACAAATACATGATTCCACACGCTTTCTCGCTACTGGAACCATGCACAAACAATGCAGCTGAATATCAAGCTCTGATCCTAGGATTGGAACTCGCCATCAAATCTGGTATCGCCATGCTGGAAATCTTTGGAAACTCTCAACTGATCGTCAACCAGATGAATTAGAAATTTGAAGCCAGGAAGCCTGATCTGCTGCCTTACTACAACAAGGCACAATCGCTTCTGCAAAAGTTTGACATCTGTCACATCACCCACATTCGTAGAGGTGAAAACATATGTGCAGATGCCTTGGCCGGACTTGCTGCATCAATGGCAATCCAGGAAGGGGAAAACATGCAAATCACAATGTGAGAGAAGAATCCTTCCTCCTCTTAACACACACCAAGCAGTTGCTGAATGCCACCAAGTGGTGGGAAGTCGGATTTCTATCCTTCAACCTTCAATCGGCGATTGGAGGGATCCGTTCATTGATTACACTATGTTCGAGATCTTACCTGAAGATCCAAAAGAACAGGTAAGCATCCAAAGGCGAACCCCAAACTTTCATTTAGAGTTGTCCTTCGACTCTATACAATCCGACTGCAAACGGATTAGCAGAATCTTTCAATAAGACACTCTGCAAAATCCTCAAAAAAATGGTCTCCAGTCATAAAAGAGACTGGAGCGACAAACTGTCTGAAGCTTTGTGGGCCTATCGAACCACCGTTCGAGGACCAACCCATAGCACATCATTCTCCTTGGTCTATGGATGCGAAGCTGTCGTACCATTGGAAGTACAAATTTCTTCCTTGAGGGAATCTTTGCAAAATGACATGACTCAAGAAAGCAATGTTAAATTGCGACTCTATGATCTGGACAATCTCGATGAGAGACGGCTCGAAGCTCGACAAAGCATTGAACTTTACCAAGCATGCATGGTAGGATCTTTTGACAAGAAGGTCAGGCAATGTGCCTATAAAAAGGGTGACTTGGTTCTTACGGTAAAAAGATCAATGGTCTTTGCTCACAAGTCCAAACGCAAGTTTGAGCTAAAATGGGAGGGACTCTACGTCATTGACAAGCTTTTCTCCAGCGGCGCATACGCACTCCTAAACATGGAGGGTGACAGATGTATGCTGCCCATCAACGGCAAGTTCTTAAAGCGGTACTACCCTAGAGGACTTACCCAACTGGGTAAGAGCAATGCCTATACGGCCAAAATCTATTTCCAGGTACTTGCTCGCTAAACCCACTCTTTTTAGAATTTTCATATCAAATGTTGAAAGTTCTAGAAATTCAAACAATGCTTACTTTCATCGTTAAAAAAAAATAAAAATCCTTGAACCCAAAATTCATGGTTTGAAATAAAATTCGGATTCAGGGATTTCTACCCTAGTCCACCCAGCCTTTTACCGCCAAAATGGTTTTATGTCAAAATTTACGACCCTCGTGTCTTTAAACCAAAAAAATGGTTTTTAAAAAATCACGAGGAAGCGACATTTAGTCGATACTCGTACAAATCGGAAGCATGCGAACCATGTTCGACACTTCCAAAATAGCAAAGAAGCGACATTTCGTCGATACTTATAAAATAAAAAAAAAATGGGGAGACGCAACATTTCAGTTGATATCCACAACCCAAATTTCAAAGGTTCGAAAAAACCAAGAAATCATGGAGATGCAAAGTTGATATCCATAACCCAAAGGTTCGAGAAAACCGCAAATTTCAAAAATCGTGGGGAAACAACATCAAGTCAGTACCCGCAAAACTAAAATTTTGAAAAAGCAAGGATGCGACATTCCATCGATACTTGCACCCAAATCTGCGAGGAGGCGACATTCCATCGATACTCACAACCGAATGAGCAAGGATGCGAAATTCCATCGATACTTGCAAGACCATTCAGCAGGGAGGCGACTTTTAATTGATACTTGCATTTTTGAAAACCAAAACTAGCTATAAATGCCACCAAAACCGGCTATAAATGCCACAAAAAATGGCTATAAATGCCACAAACCGGCTATAAATGCCACAAAACAAACCGACTATCAATGCCAACTAACCAGCTATCAATGCCACAAAACAAAACCGGCTATCAATGCCACAAACGAAAACTTGGCTTTCAAAAAACCCAGCTATCAATGCCACAAACGGGCTATCAATGCCAAAAAAAACTGGCTCTCATGCCAAAATATGGCTCCCATGCCAAAACAATCATTTGATAAAAGATTTTCACAAAATGATAAACTTTTGATCAAATCCCATTTAGCAATTGCTTTCATCACAAAAAAGATTTAAGTGAGCGTAGGGAACACAAAAAAAATGTATCCCATTTAGCAATTGCTTTCATCACAAAAAGATTTAAGTGAGTGTAGGGAAAACAAAAAAAAAAAAAGCAAAAAAAAAAGAGTACCAAAAAATACATGCGGTACAAAAAAAAAGTGTGTTCACAAGCACTACAAAAAGAAGAAAGTACCAAAAAAAATACATATGGTACAAAAAAAAGAAGGATAGTTTCTGCTACAAAAAATCAGAAGCTCAGCCAAAAATGATCTCTAGCCAAAGTTACAGCTCCTCAAGCAAACTCTTGGCCTCAGCCGTCATAGTTTCCAAGGCATGCTTCTTCAGGAACTTGCCATGAGATGCTGGAAAAGGCTGCCTTTCTTTTATACCAGGAAGCTTATCCCGAGAAGTTTGCCATTATTTATCTTCTTAAAACTTCCTTTCGAAAACTTGATCGGCATCTGCAACTCGGCGAATCAGAGCACTCTCCCTGTCACGAGCCTCTGTTATAGTAGCCCACTTTGCAGCGACTTGTGCCTTTAAATGCTCAAGACGTTTCCTGGCCTCATCGACCTCCCTATCAAGGATGTTAAGGTCGTGCCTCAGCCCGACGATGGCTAGCTCTTCCTGCTCTGTGTAGCCTCATTCAGGTCAGACTTAGCCCTGTTAGCAGGATCCAAGAACATCTCTTTGACGAACTGATCATCAGGAAAGTGCATGGTCTCAAACCACTTGTCACCCAGTTTAATGATCCTATCAACGATCACCCTGGCACCTGTGACGTCCAGACGAACTTCTTCGGCATTAGTGAAAATCTCCTGCACATGCTGGATCATACCAAATCCGGCATCCAAGTGTCCAAAAAGGAGAGTCTCAATCCAAGAGCTCAAAACCAGTGCCAACACCTTCTTCGCAAATAAAAGAAATGGCCCAGATGAAGATTCGCCCCGCTCCATTGGTCGGCCGCTCATGTCATGCCCCGTCGGAAGAGTAACAAAAGAATTCTTTCCAATCAGAGCAACCGGGGAAGGAATCTCATCACGAGTTCTTGCCTCTCCGTGTCAGGAATTGGTTATAGGAGTCTCTACCTTCGGATCAACCTCTAGCATCCCTTGCTCTGGTTCTAAAGGAAGCGATGGACTCTCTTCTATCACTTCAAAACCTGCTAAAGAAACACAAAAGGTATGAATATGATCCTATTGAAAATAATTATCAGGATTATCATTACAAAGTAACTTCTTCGACAATGGCGGAACACTTTCTTCCTCCATGAACTCATCGGAAGTATCATCAACATTTGCGTTCATCGATGGTTCAAAGTCATCAGAATCCTGTGGTTAAATCAGTGACACAAAAAAAATGTTAGGCAAATCAAGTCACAGACACAAAAAAAAAAAACAAAAGAAGTATAACCAATTGGAGATTCTGGATTCACTCAGAGTCCCCACACAAATCCGTCACCACCTCATCTGTCGGGACCTCAAGCATCGCCAAGTCTTCTTCCTCCGCTAAAAAAAAAAAAAGAGAAGAGAAAAATAGAAGTAGGAAGCAAATCAGAACATGAAAAAACCCATGAAAGGAACGGAAAGAGAAAGAGGAAGAATCATACATTCATCAACGTCTTTTCTTCTCGGCTCCACTTTTATGGAGGCTCGTCAACATTCCCTGGCACCTCCTCATTGATAGTAAGAGGGACTTCCATATCCGGAGAGTCTTCGTGTTGCTCCTTGCTGCGATGCTGACTCTTCTTCCTCTTACCTCTACGGGCTCGCTTCTTAGAGGAACCTGTCCCACTGTCTGAGTCAAGTCTCTCACTTGACTCCTCGCTGGATGGTCTACCCTTATCAATAGACTCCACGGAAGCTCGCCTCTGTACCACTTGCATCCAAGCGTCAAGCTCAGCTTCCTCCTGTTCTAGCTGCTCTAAAGCCTCATCAGGTATTTCTCGAACAGCTTCAGAACCAATGACACCCTGGTCACCAAGAAAGCCTATCTTGTGCTTCTCTCCAGAAAGGAAGGCCCAAACTTCCTCTCGTCGGACGCCATCCGACTTTCCAAGGCCTTTTCCAGACGACAGCTTCACATCAAGCTCATTCTTGGAAAGCCCCCGATATGCTCAAAAACTCTCCGCGAACCACTTCGCGAAGCCAGCAGTCCGGGAAGTTGACAATACAGGATAGGAAATCATGGCAGTAGTGTCTTCAGCACTATAGAAAGCCCATGCATTTCTCCCATCCTGCAAACCTCCAAAGCGCTTCACCATACTTGAAGGCGTTCCAACAACGCCTTGAGAAAAACTCAACTGTAGCGCAAAGCGAGAAGGTACATACGGCTGGATGTCGACGAAAAGATGTCTACGGTACACCATTGTGATGACACATATGCTGAAAAACCACTCATTCTCTGCATTTGTCAAGGAGTAATGCCTTCCCGACCCTGCCCTGGTAGAGTCTCAGGAGGCACCAAAATCAAAAGCCTTCTTCCGCAACTCCGGAGAAAGCTTCACTGAAGACCGCCCCATCTCGACGTCCCTGAATCGTTCGATCCTCATGCGGGCAAAACAAAAGTGATTAGGATACGGCTTTCCCCTTAGCCAATTGAATCATCAGAGGATCATCATCCTGCGCAATACCCAGCCGATGGAAGCCATGACAGTGGTATACATACCACAAATAGAAGATATGGGCTGAAAATACCCTATTCATGGGAAGCCCAAGCCGAACCAAGAAAGCAGCAGCCTGCAATTCGGTGCCAAGGTAGGAGTAAAGAGGTGGCACCAAAGCAAAGCCGCCTCTCCAAACGCCATCTGACAAGCTAGAAAGATACAATGTGGCCTGATGTGCGTTCCATTTCCTCAAGCAAAAATAGCCTCACCTAGCCAATAAGTGAGGTAAATAACGAGATCTCTTCGCAGTGCAATGTCAGAACAAATGGCGTCTGTACTCGCGAAAAAACCCTTCAAACTCGTCTGCATGGTTGAAATCTTCTTCGAACCTGGATCCTGAGCCCTAACTTCCCGGGTCGCGCCATCAGAAGACTCCTTACTGTCAAAAAAGTCGAGGAACGAAGAGCCAGAACTCTACAAACTACTAGATCTAACTTTCGAGCCCTCCTTCTCCTTCAAAAAAATTAAAGAAGGCGATAAGCTGAAAGTACAGGAGCTTGAACTCCTCTGACTGCTCCTCAAGGACGCTGTCGATCGACATAAACTCCTTGTAGAGTTGCCAAGGATAGGCAATCCAGTAATGGCGCTCGGCTCCTTAAAAAAAAACCAATCTCACTATTCGTGTAAACGAAGGTATTGGTTTGTGGAAAGAATGACTCCAACATAGCCATGAAGGCCTCATCGGAAAAGATCACGATTTCCCTAAAGGTGTGGACCTCATCAAAAATCCCGGCTTCCTTCAAAACGGCGCCACCAATCAGCAGGACGCGATCAGTCAACGACTTCCACTCAGAGTCAGCACTGAAACGGCCACGAAGTCGAAAAGGATTCACCCAATTGCTGCGTGTCACCGTTGAAAATACCAAGGCCCACCGGTCCCAAAGCGACCAACGGATAATCAGAGCCTTGGTAGCCGCTGGCCGGCATCAACATGTCCATGTCGGCAGGCGACTTCTCCGCAAATCTAGGAAACCGCCAACAAAAACCCTGGTCTTGATTACATTTGTCCTTCTCACCCAGCTTGGAGGATCTTCCCTCTTAGAGCACGTGGGGGCAAGGCTCATAATCGAGATGGTGCGATCAAACGTCGACCGGGTAACAACTGTTCTCTTCTCATCATCAGCTGTGTAAGAGAACTAAAAACATCTCCTTTGGTGTGTCACGTCATCGGGGATTGCATCACCAAAGAAGAAGGTATGCTTGGGCAAAACCCTCTGATCGTTCATAGCACAAGGACGGTCGCTTACCATGACCTTATAAAATTCCTCACTCTTGAAAGTGATCAATCGCTGCCTCATCTCATCTCTGTTGAAGGAGTCACACTCTTCCAGGTTTCTCTCAATATACTGGACCTTCTCCCAGGCCTGCTGAATGGCCGGATTAGAAGATCTAGCAGATCGATGAGGTACGCTTGTAGCAGGCTCTTTACCCTTGTTCGTTATGGAGGAACCACCTGCAAAGGAAGGAAAAGAAAAAGATCATCATCAAAATGACAGAATTTTACTAAACAAAATCTGGCGAAATTTTGACATGACTCCGGGGCAATTCCAAAGAAAAAGGAAATATCCCGAAAGAAATAGAAAGCTTGAAGATGGGCTCAACATTGCTGCGAGCTCCGAAACTCCAAACTTTCGAAACCTCAAAGTCTCCGCAAAATCAGAAAGGGCTCAACATCAGTACGAGCTCCAAATCCCCAAATTTGCAAAAACTTTCAGGTATGCTATCACATCATGCTACCAATTCAATTTACAAAAGAATGCATGCATGAACATCTTGGTTTGCCAAAAAAATGCATTATCATGATGAACAAAAAAAAAGCAAAAAAGAAACGTTCTAAAAAAAAAGGAGAAAGAAAAGAACAAAAAAAAAGAAACTTTCTAAAAAAAAGGGAGAAAGAAAAGAACAAAAAAAAAAGAAACAAAAAATGGGACTGGCCCATAGGCCACGTGGCGGTACGGCCAGATCTGTACGGCCCACAAAAAATAAAACGTGCAAAAAAAGAAGAAGAGAAAAACGCACGAGAAAAAAAAAAACAAAAACACGTGTAAAAAAAACATGTGGAAAGAAAAGAAAAAAGAGAATAAAAGAAAAGAAAGAAACAAAAAAAAAAGAAACAAACACTTTCTTTTACCATCCTACTTTCTACAATGGAGTTTTCTTGAGAAAGAGAACTCACTTGAAGCCATTGATGGAGAAGAAGAAGAAAAGCTTGAAGATCCTTGAAGAAGAAAAACTCTTGGTCTTGGAGCACTCTTGAGATTATTGCAAAAGAAAGCAATAAGAGCAAGAGATCCAGCCTCCCTTGCTTTTATAGAAGATAGCAAACCAAAGAAGGAAACAAGAAAGAGTTAAGTGAAACTAATTAGTAACCTTATCAAAAGAAAGAAATTAGAAAGATTCTTTCCCAAAAGAAAGATATGTTGAGGGATTCTCTCCCAAAAAGAAATCAATGAGAGATTTTCCCCCAAAAGATAGGAGATTTGAGATATTCTCTCCCAAAGAAAGATATCTTGAGATATTCTCTCCCAAAATAAAGGAAAAATGAGAGATTAGAGATTCTTAGATATTCTCTATCCAAAGGAGATATTTGTAGATATTCTTTATAAAAATGATACCATATGAGATCTAAGTCATTTCAAAAGCTTGAGATCCCATGGGTTAGCCCATATGAGCCAGGTTTGACCACCTAGGCACTAAAAAAAAAAATTTGGGCTTTTAGTCAAAGAGAAATCCCTCTTACCAAGAGCGTACAAAAATGGTTCCATGCCTCTTTTGAGTCGATTGGACCATACAAAGAAAGAATTCCAAACCCTATGTGCTTCCAAAAATCAAACCATCCAGCCTCATATATAAAATTGAGCCAAAATCTTGAAATTGACATTCCAAAAAAATTCAAACCAAATCCTGGTCC
This sequence comes from Litsea cubeba, assembly GCA_012931725.1. Classification (NCBI taxonomy): domain Eukaryota; kingdom Viridiplantae; phylum Streptophyta; class Magnoliopsida; order Laurales; family Lauraceae; genus Litsea; species Litsea cubeba. The sequence goes on from CM022951.1 coordinate 18,381,181, forward strand.
CCTAACTTGCCACATACAGCTTGTTAGGATACAAGACCAAAACCAAAACTTGATCCCCCTAACTTGCCATATACAGCATGTTAGGTCACAAGATCAAAACTAAAATCGACCCCCCATCATTTCACATACAGCTTGTTGGGTCACACGGTCAAAACCAAACCCGACCCCCTAACCTGCCACATACAACTTGTTAGGTCACAAGGTCAAACCAAATCCACATCCCTGATGTCATCTTCAAAAATTTACATCGAGATGGTACGTGATTCCTTTCACTACCATAAAATTCCCCTGCAAGCACAAAAGGCTACAATACCAAAAGAAAGACTGCTCAAAGACTCTTGGTCAAGTCACAAGCTCTCCTTCAAAAATCTCTTTGAGGCACATCGACTACAACAGTTAAGGAACTCGTCGCTGTACCTCGAGGGGGCACTTGTTGACAACAAAAAAAGTCACTTTGCCTCCTCAACATCAAGAGAACTACATGAAATCGCAGCCTGCCATAAATAGGTAATGCTACTTCCAAAAATCAAATCTTGTCATAATCAAACAAAAGCTGCAAGATTCTTCAAGACAGCCAAAAGAGGAGTACACAAGAAGTTTCGGGCCATTTCAAAATCATTTGGCCTAATTTCGCTTGTCCGATAGCTAAACAGGAGCTGCCGGCGGCGACACCATCGAGGACACCAAATCTTCGATCAGAGCCTGTGGATGATCTCAAAATACGTCCAAAAGGCTCCACGTCAAGTTCCAAGTCAAACCGACAACGTTTGAACCTACATCAACCTGCGAACAGCTAAATCAGGCCTCTCAACGGCGAGAGCCACCGAGGCCATCACTCATCAAAAAGAACACATGGACGGCTTCAAGATGCTTACAAAGGGCAACACGTCAAGTTTCAGCTCATTTCGACAACATTTGACCATACTTTGACTATTGGAAGCCAAATCAGGCCTCTCGGCGGCGAAGCTCTTCCGGACCATGGTTTCCAAGACAAAGCCTGTGGATCATCTCATAATGACTCCAATAGGTTCCCTGTCAAATTTTAAGTCAATCGGACATCGGTTGACCGCACATCAAGCCGCGACATCTTCCTCGCGATAAAACCAAGTCTACTGGCGACAGGACCCATAAATCTTTGTTTAGCCTTTTAGATTCTTCTTTTAATCTTTTATTCTTCTTAGAAAGCTCTAAGGATAATGTGCACAATTCCTCATAAGCTTGTTCAATATCATTTTCATTTTCATCATTTTCTTCTTCTTTTAATTCAACTTGGGATTCATTAATTTCAATGTTTGAATCTCCAATAGAAGGAAGAATGAGGGGTCTAGAAGAATCTACCAAAGAATCTACAAAGTCTAAACTAGTGGAATCCATTCTTATGATTTTCATGAAAGCACAACACTAGGGTTTTAACTCTAGGTTTTTACACCTAATCAAGAGTTCCAAACACTTGATCCTAATAAAGAGCACGAGGCTCTGATACCAATTGAAAGTCCAAGGGATCCTAACCCTAGAGGGGGGGTGAATAGGGTGAGCTACAATTAGTGACCAACTATGACCAATTTTAATTTCTTTAAAACAAACTAGACACATGTGATGATTAATCAAACAAAATGTGGAAGCTTAAACAAACACAATCACCACAATGCAATCACCACAACACAAGATTTATAGTGGTTCGGCCTTAATGCCTACATCCACTACCGGCTTGTGACTCAACACCCCACCGAATTTCCACTATTATGCTTTTCAAAAGGCTAAGCAATAACCTCTATAATATGCTTTCCAAGGATAAGCAATAACCTTACAATGTTGTTTTTCTAGGCTAAACAACGACCTTTACACAATGTTTTTAAATGGCTAAGCAATAACCTTACAAGTAAATGATCTCTCAAAGAAAGTGTCTTCACAAAACACTCTAAGAGATTACAATTTAAGCTCTAATAAATTGCCTCTAAATAGGCGGATATGAAATTGTAAAACAAACTCACACAACACACTAAGAAATGCAAAGATGAATGCTCATGGGGTGTGTGTGTGTGTGTAGAACTTCAATCAAGTTAAAATTAAGTCCAATGAATTTTATGCTTAAAGCATTTCAAAGTTTAAAGCGCATAAAAGATATGATTGAAGTCAAATGCAAATCACTTGAACAATTACAAACTTGTGAATGATATAAAAATCTAAAGATCACAAGTTGTATGAAAATGATTAAGACTAATCAAGTGATGCATGTGCAATGTTGTTTTCAAAAACAAGGTTTAACTAAAGTTCTAAAGAGATTGAAAACAACAATGAAGATTCAAACAAGTAAATGAATCATGCCATAAAAGGAATCAAGGATTTTGCAAAGCATGATTAACAAAGTTTATAAAACAAACTTGGTTTGAATCAAGAAGTAGAATCTAATACAAATAAATCAAAGATTAAATATGATAAGGATTCAAAACATCATTGTTATCATGCAAAAAATCATTTACCAAAGATTTAAAACAAAGCATATAACAAATGATAAAGAGAGGTAAAGCTTACTTAGTGAATTAACTTCATTAATCCAAGCTTGAGTTTTACTAATGACCCCCTTGATCTCTCTTAGTTCATCTCCTATTTCTTCTCTACAAACTCCTCAAAGAGTGCTTAGAAGCTCTAAATTGTTTAACCTATTTCTCATGGGAATAAACTCATATTTATACTCAAAAGTGAGTATCAGCGTGTCTTCGGTCGACCCCATAAACAGCTCGGTCGACCTGCCCTTCAACGGGCAATAATATGACCGTTTGAAAAAAATCTGTAACGGTCACATTTTTGTCAAACTATAGTGTCTTCGGTCGACCTACCACTGCTTCGGTCGACCGAAGACACTGCAGGTCAACCGGGACCAAAAATTCCCATTTTTGCATATTTTCAAAGATTTTCTTGTGGGGATTTTTTGGGCCATTAAATCAAGCATGGAAACATGATTTTAAATCATTCTAAGAGGTTTAAAAACATGAAATATAAAAAGCCTAAAATGATTAGAAAGTCTTAAAACCATAAGCTTGCTTGATATATGAAAATTCTTTTTCAAATTAAATGCATCCAAGTTTAAAACCAAAACATGCATGTAACAAGAGATTTACAAGATTTAAAACAATGCATGAGTAAATCAAGATTTCAAGATTTTCTAAATCAATGCATGTGTGAAAATTCATGAGATGAATAAAATGCTAATGCATCCATCAAATTGCAATAAACAAAATCCTAACAATCTCCCCCTTTGCAATTTGATGGCAAACCTTTCTCACACTAAATCTTTACACTAAGTCTTCAGCTCCTCCTTGGCTGGACTAGGCTTGAAATCTTCTTTGGATGCTCTCTTTGTCTTTGCTTGGGCTTTAGCTCTTTTCCTTCATTCTCCTTGATGCTTGGGGCTTGATCATTCTTCAAGCTTTCTTTTCTTCTTAAACCATGCATCTTCTTTAGCTCCAAGCTTTCTTCTCTTCATTTATCCCCTTTGACCATGCACTCTCCTTTTGGCAAGATGTGCATTCTCTCCACCTTTAGTTAGCTTGAACACTTTCTCCCCCTTAATTCTTTCTCCCCCTTTGCCATTAAGCTTGAGAACTTTCTCCCCCTTTGCCATTAAATTGCAAAGGTATCAATTGAACAGGGGTACCTACACACATGAAACAAGGAAATACCTTTCAGTAGCACCTGTTAACAAAGGAAATTGAAAATGTAATATATAACAGGTTATCATGCATGGGTAATAAGCTATAAGGTGTATCAGAGCCAATACAAGGGTGAATTTGATCAAAACTAATACTTCCTATGAAGTTTTTCACTCCCCCTCAATCCATATTCTCCTTTTGTCAAACTTTTGACAAGAATATAACTATTTGGTACAAGAAGAAGATGGTTTAACCAATTGAGGGTTAAGTTCAAGTGAAGGATTAGATTCAATTGATAAAAATATTTGACTGTAAAGCTCAATATGATCAAACTACCAAAGTAAAGGGCAAAGTCATTGGGATATACTAATCATAGCATCAATCAATATAACTATGAAAATCATATGCTATGAATATTTTTGAAATCATTTCATCCAATCATAAAATATGACTATCATGTGCAAGATGAGTGAAATGAAGTTCAATCATGAAGCCTACCTCGACCATTAACCAACCAAGATTATGAACACATAAACATGGTGGTCATGTGATTTACCTATAAGTGCAAGAGAGGTGGCAATCATGAAGATTATGATGCTAATGGAATGTGACATGGAACAAAAGACATATGACTATCAAGATCAATCCAATGTGCACAAGGTCTATAACAAACTCAAGATATGATATCAATTGGAAATGATACCAATTGATTACCAATTGAACATGAAACATGATTAAGAGCAAGCATGTGACAAACACAAAATTCCAACAAGCATCATAAAATGATTATTCATCACTTTTAATGATTTGACTAATGAGCATAGTGATGAACAAGATAAATTGCATTTTGAAATTATATAACTTAGTAGACATGCCATTTTCAAAGTGTCAAAATCATATGAATTCAATATCTAAGACATCCATCAAACAATAGTATAACTATGAAATTCAAGGAATGGATTTCAAAGAGGTTCATATGATAAAAACACTACTATGAAGTTGAAACATGTATAAGAATGATACCAATAAGAAAATTACATATGAACTAACAACATAACCATCCAAATCAAATAAAAACTAGAAAGCAAGAGGATGGATTTTAGAGAGTTCTAGTATGGTTTCTACAAATGTAACTAAGATCACAACTATATAAGAACTAAATGACATTTGCATAGAGAGGATCAATTAAAATCAAGATCTAACATGTAAAAACTCCAATCTAGCAAATGTACAATGAGAATCATGAAACATTATTACTATGCATTGAAAAGATGCACAAGTCTATGCATAGAATGCAAAACTATTTCATCATTCACAAATCATACAAATCAATTTGCACATAAAAAGAAAGTAACTAGAAGAGCAAAGAAGCAAATTGTTTGTAACAAAATTTATTTCCATTTCTAAGATGATAAAACCAAATGCATAAGGAAATGAGAATATGGAACATGCTTTGATGAGTACAACTAAAAAGGTTTTAAAGCATTTCCATTCATATAATCTTCAAATCATTTAAATAACAAAATTCAACAATATATGAATTTGAAGAAAACACATTATCAATCATCAATTTGTATTCTAAATAATATAACTACAAGGGCTCATACAAATTGATTTAAATCATGACTTGATATCAATTGGAAAATACACTCAAATGAAAAATATAACTATTAAATTCTAACCAATTGAAACTCAAGTAACAAGGAATTGAATTTTCATTTCAAAAATCTAGCTTAGAAAGCATGTAATGAAAATCAATTTTGATCATCATATCTCATCAATGAGACACAATCATTTTTCAACTTGCATTTTAAAAGATATACGTTATTTGAAAGCACATACAAGTTGGTTTTTCAAAACAATAATTTTCCATATGAAAATATAACTTAAAAATCTATTGAAAAACTAAATTGTTTTAAATCATTTGTTTTTCAAGATAATCTTATTATGACATACAAACAAATGAATTTGCAACATCAATTGATTATGAGAGATCTAGCTATGAAAGCTTTTGGAATCATAATCAATTGATCATGTAGAAATGCATTACAAAAGATATAACTATATGAGAGCAAAAAGCAAATCTAACATGAGAAATTATAATCAAAAGATTTTGAAAACCATGATATGTAACTAGTATGGTGCATGAAAACAAAATCAATTGATTACAAATAAACATTGCATTTAAAGTAATGTAACTAATGAAAGAACATAAATGCAAATGCAACCATGACCAACAAAAGGATTTAACTCTAAAGAATAGGTCGGTCAATGAAGTCCAAGGCCTTAAGGTTTGACTAAGTACATAACTTTTAGAATCCACCTAAGGTCTTGGGAGGGTTGGTCTTTGAGGTCTATCTTAAATGTCTCACCAACTATGGGAGATTTGATTTGATAAAATTTTAACTTAGACTTATCACCTTGATATTTAGATTTGACTAAATTTAGCTTAGATTGGTGATTAGTCTTTTGGGGTTGGTGAGTATTCTTCTTAGGGGATGAATTCATTTTTCTTTTCTTCTTAACTCCTCCCTTAATTTGACTTTTGAATTTTAAATTTAACTTTGCAACTTTATTCAAAAGTTCTTTCATTTGAGATATGGGAGGTAGGTTGAGAAGCTTTTTGTTGATAGACTCTTTTAAAGTTGGTTTAACTTATTTAAGCTTTTTAGAATTTATCTTGTGAGACTCCTTTTTAATTGGTTTGACTCGTTTAGTCTTCTTGGAGTCTTCTTTGATTTTTAGTGTCTTATCCATCATAGAGATTGATTTTACTTTCTTTGGTTCAAAAATGGATTTAGACACATGCTTCTCCTTAGTTTGCACTCAAACCTAAAGTGTCCTTCAATGCCACAATAATTGCATTTAGTCATGGGCAAGGAGGAATGGGTACTAGAGAATGAGGACTCACCTTTCACAAAAGTGTTGGTGAATTTAGGGTCATGAGAAATATTCCTATCAAATCCAAGACCCGTCCTATCTCTTTGTGATTTACCCAATTTAAATAACTTTTCAAATTTTTCTTCATTTTGGGTAAATTTGCACTCATACTTTTGTTTGTAGGTTTCAAGTTGAGTGACTTGGTTTTTAAGGGTTGAATTTTCATTTTTAACTTTTGTTAATTCAATTTCAATTCCCTTAAAGTTGTTTAGCTCTTCATGGGCAAGATTTAATTCATTTTTAAGTTCATTAACAACATTAGATCCAAGTTCTAGAGTTTTTAAATTACTTTGAGCATTAGACAAGTTTTCATTGGAAATAGTCAACTTGGATTTTAAATAGTTAATGTTTTCATCTTGCCTTTCCATTGTATCTCTTAGATTTAAATTTTCCTTATTAAGATTGTCATAACCTATCTTTAAATCTTTTAATTCATCTTGAGCATTATATAGGTTATGCAAAGAGATCATGAACTTAGATTCTACACAATTTATTACTTCATCTTTCTCTCTAAGTTCATCTTTTGAGGAGACTAAATCTTTGTTTAGCCTTTTAGATTCTTCTTTTAATCTTTTATTCTTCTTAGAAAGCTCTAAGGATAATGTGCACAATTCCTCATAAGCTTGTTCAATATCATTTTCATTTTCATCATTTTCTTCTTCTTTTAATTCAACTTGGGATTCATTAATTTCAATGTTTGAATCTCCAATAGAAGGAAGAATGAGGGGTCTAGAAGAATCTACCAAAGAATCTACAAAGTCTAAACTAGTGGAATCCATTCTTATGATTTTCATGAAAGCACAACACTAGGGTTTTAACTCTAGGTTTTTACACCTAATCAAGAGTTCCAAACACTTGATCCTAATAAAGAGCACGAGGCTCTGATACCAATTGAAAGTCCAAGGGATCCTAACCCTAGAGGGGGGGTGAATAGGGTGAGCTACAATTAGTAACCAACTATGACCAATTTTAACTTCTTTAAAACAAACGAGACACATGTGATGATTAATCAAACAAAATGCGGAAGCTTAAACAAACACAATCACCACAATGCAATCACCACAACACAAGATTTATAGTGGTTCGGCCTCAATGCCTACATCCACTACCGGCTTGTGACTCAACACCCCACCGGATTTCCACTATTATGCTTTTCAAAAGGCTAAGCAATAGCCTCTATAATATGCTTTCCAAGGATAAGCAATAACCTTACAATGTTGTTTTTCTAGGCTAAACAACGACCTTTACACAATGCTTTTAAATGGCTAAGCAATAACCTTACAAGTAAATGATTTCTCTCAAAGAAAGTGTCTTCACAAAACACTCTAAGAGATTACAATTTAAGCTCTAATAAATTGCCTCTAAATAGGCGGATATGAAATTTTAAAACAAACTCACACAACACACTAAGAAATGCAAAGATGAATGCTCATGGGGGGTGTGTGTGTGTAGAACTTCAATCAAGTTAAAATTAAGTCCAATGAATTTTATGCTTAAAGCATTTCAAAGTTTAAAGCACATAAAAGATATGATTGAAGTCAAATGCAAATCACTTGAACAATTACAAACTTATGAATGATATGAAAATCTAAAGATCACAAGTTGTATGAAAATGATTAAGACTAATCAAGTGATGCATGTGCAATGTTGTTTTAAAAAACAAAGGTTTAACTAAAGTTCTAAAGAGATTGAAAACAACAATGAAGATTCAAACAAGTAAATGAATCATGCCATAAAAGGAATCAAGGATTTTGCAAAGCATGATTAACAAAGGTTATAAAACAAACTTGGTTTGAATCAAGAAGCAGAATCCAATACAAATAAATCAAGATTAAATACGATAAGGATTCAAAACATCATTGTTATCATGCAAAAAATCATTTACCAAAGATTTAAAACAAAGCATATAACAAATGATAAAGAGAGGTAAAGCTTACTTAGTGATTTAACTTCATTAATCCAAGCTTGAGCTTTACTAATGACCCCCTTGATCTCTCTTAGTTCATCTCCTATTTCTTCTCTACAAACTCCTCAAAGAGTGCTTAGAAGCTCTAAATTGTTTAATCTATTTCTCATGGGAATGAACTCATATTTATACTCAAAAAGTGAGTATCAATGTGTCTTCGGTCGACCCTATAGACAGCTCGGTCGACCTGCCCTTCAACGGGCAATAATATGACTGTTTGAAAAAATCTGTAACGGTCACATTTTTGTCAAACTGTAGTGTCTTCGGTCGACCTACCACTGCTTCGGTCGACCGAAGACACTGCAGGTCAACCGGGACCAAAAATTCCCATTTTTGCATATTTTCAAAGATTTTCTTGTGGGGATTTTTTGGGCCATTAAATCAAGCATGGAAACATGATTTTAAATCATTCTAAGAGGTTTAAAAACATGAAATATAAAAAGCCTAAAATGATTAGAAAGTTTTAAAACCATAGGCTTGCTTGATATATGAAAATTCTTTTTCAAATTAAATGCATCCAAGTTTAAAACCAAAACATGCATGTAACAAGAGATTTACAAGATTTAAAACAATGCATGAGTAAATCAAGATTTCAAGATTTTCTAAATCAATGCATGTGTGAAAATTCATGAGATGAATAAAATGCTAATGCATCCATCAAATTGCAATAAACAAAATCCTAACACTGGGATGTCATACTGCCTCAGTTCGACGACCCATCTTGATACTCTTCCAAAGAAGTCCACCTTTCTGAAAAGGGATTTGAGTGGATGTTCTGTAATAACCATTATGATGTAAGTCTGGAAGTAATGAGAGAGTTTGCGAGAAGCACTGACGAGTGCTAATACGAGTTTCTCCATTGGCAAATATATGGTCTTGGCATCAAGAAGGATCTTGCTCGTGTAGTAACTAGGCTTCTGCTGCCTGTCTTCCTCTCTAGTGAATACCGAGGTCACTACATGATTCGAGACCGCTTGGTATAGATAGAGTACTTCTCTTTGTTTCGGGGTTGAAAGCAAGGGTGGTGAAGCTAGATATGCTTTGAGCTCCTGCAGAGATTGGTCGCATTCCGGGGTCCATTGGAATTTCGGATTTTTCTTCAAAAGCTGAAAGAAGGGTCGGCATTTGTCCGAAGCTCGGCTGATGAAGCGGTTGAGCGCGGCATCCATGCTGGTGAGCCTCTGGACTTGTTTTGCCATTGTTGGACTCTATATTCCTTGGATTGCTGAAACTTGGTCTGGATTTGCTTCAATCCCTCTTCTTGTGATTAGACTTCCTAGGAATTTGCTGGAGCCAACACCAAAAGCACACTTAAAGGCATTCAGCTTGAGCTGGAACCTCTTGAGGACGTCAAACGTTTGATATAGGTCTGCCAAGTGGTCCAGTGACCTTTTAGACTTGACAACAATGTCGTCAATGTAGACCTCCACTGTTTTTCCGAGCTGGGCCTGAAACATTTTGGTTACCAGCATCTGGTAATTCGCCCCCTTGTTTTTTTAACCAAAAGGGCATCACTTTGTAGCAGTAGATGCCTCTAGGTGTTATGAATGCGATTTTTTCCTTGTCAGGCTCATACATCGAGATTTGATGATCACCTCGGTAAGCATCAAGGAAACTCATCCTATCGTGACCGGCGGTGGCGTCGATCATCTAGTAGATCTTTGGGAGTGGAAAGCTGTAACGCCCCACCCTATAAACATGCATGATATTGTCCGCTTTGGCCCACTGGCCTCACGGTTTTATTTCTGATGGGCCTCAACCCATCAAAAGGCCTCATGCAAGGTAAGGGTGTAAGCTCTACATATAATCCCAATCACTTTCCTCTCTACAGTCAATGTGGGACTCCGGGGCATTACATTCCACCCCCCTTAAGGCTGCACGTCTCTGTGCAGTAGCCTGCCAGCCCCTGTAGCCTGCCAGCCCTCTGGCCCGCCCACATGAAAACCCGCCCATATGCACCAGACCACGGCAAGGGACCCACACTCGAACTAGTCGAGAGTCGGCTTTGATACTATTTGTAACTCCCCACCCTACAAACATGCATGATATTGTCCGCTTTGGCCCACTGGCCTCACGGTTTTGTTTCTGATGGGCCTCAACCCATCAAAAGGCCTCATGCAAGGTAAGGGTGTAAGCTCTACATATAATCCCAATCACTTTCCTCTCTATGGTCGATGTGGGACTCCGGGCGTCACAAAAACTGTCCTTAGGGCATGTCTTATTGAGGTCGGTGAAGTCGATACAGACTCTCCACTTCCCAGTCTTTTCTTGACCACCACCGTATTGGCCAACCAATCCAAGTAATGGACCTCATTGATCGTTTTGGCCTCCAGCGGCTTTTTGACCTCCTCGATTACGGCTTCAGTCTGTGGGATCCCTGTCCTACGAGCCTTCTAGCCTACAGGTTTGTGCTTTGGGTCCACATTCAGTTTGTGGCACATGATCTCGGGATCGATGCCAGACATTTCGTAAGGGGTCCAAGCGAAAACCTCCTTGTTATGTAACGAGAAGTTTAGGAGCTCGGCCCTCTCAAGTTCGGGGAGTTGACTACCGAGCAGAAAATATCTTTCAGGATCGTTGTGATCGATCCAGATCTCGGTCATGTCTTCAATGCTCTTCTGTTCTGGATTTCGGCCAACTTTATCCAGTTCCGCTTCCAGTTCGGCCATATGCACTTGTTTCGGCTCCTCCTCACCAGGTACTACAGCTATCAGACATTGCTTCGTCATTTGTTAGTCGCCAGGTTCTACCCATTATAACGTTGTATGGGGATGGCACATCCACCACAAGGAAGTTGGCTATCATAGAGGCACCTTCAACTTGGACTTTTAGGGAGATCTTCCCCTTGGGATACACGGGTTTGGAACTGAAACCCACCAGAGGAGTGCGCGCTTCCACCAAGTCCTCTTCTTTGAGACCCATCTTCTTGAAGCAGTCAAAGTAGAGGATCTCCGACGAGCTGTCGGGATTCACAAGAATCCTTTGTACCCTGTAGTTCTTTAATTTTAGGGTCACGATCAGTGGATCGTTGTGGGGGAGCTGGACACCTTCTAGGTCCTTATCTGAGAACCAGATCTTGGGCCTTTCTTTCTGAGCTTTTTTGGTAGCTGGCTCCAGCTCGATTGTCATCACCTGTTTGCCGTGTGAAGCCCTCCTGGCCTCGGCACGGGCTTGATTGCTCCCCTTTGGGGTGGGAGCAAGGTGAATGACGTTGATTATTCTCTCCGACTCATCGTTGTCCTGATCATTATCATTTTGACACTGAGCTCGGTTATTGTTTCCATCTCCATCATTGATATAGTCCTTCAAGTGCCCGTCTTTGATGAGCTTTTCAAGATGCGACTGAGGGCCATGCAATCTTCAGTTCCATGCCCATTTTGTTTGTGGTAGGCACAAAATTTGCTTTGATCACGACTGGAAGGCTCACCCTTCATTGGTTGCGGCCATTTGAAGAATGGCTGCGATTTGATCTTGCCGAGGATCTTATAGATTGGCTTCTTGAAGATCGTGTTGACAGCCTTATAGGAGGTGGTGACTGGCTGCTCATCTTTGGCTCGGTGAGCTGGCTTGAACTTCTTGCTGCCTCCCGAGTGGGGAACGAAACCATTGCCGATCTCGTGGATGCTCGGACTCGGTCTGCCTCCTCCCTCTGAGACGACTTCTTGTCCTTCTTGGAGGCTCAGTCTTCGTGCGAGAAGCCGAAGCTTTCCCGAGCTCGGACCTCGTCTTCTTCTTGCTCGATGAACTGGTTCACCCTGGTCATCAATGCTTTCATCGTGACCATGGGGTATCGAACCAGGTCTCTTCGAAGCCGATGCCCAGAAGCAGAGCTTGTTTGAAAGACTTGATCGCCACTTCGTCAGTGGAGTCCTCGACCGGCTGTATACCGTCCAGAACCTCTTGGTGAACTGAGTGACATTCTCGGTCCGCCTCATTCTGAGAGCCATTATGTCGTCGTTATTCTTGGGGATGACTCTGTGTGCTTGGAACTTTTCTACTAAGGAGTTTCAGAGCTGCCGCCAGCTCGAAACTGATTCCTCTTGGGAGCGCGCATAACCACTTCAAGGGAAGGTCTCCCAGACTGGAAGAGAAAACTCGGCAGTTCAAATGGCCTATGTCGCCCCAAATCGACATCCTCTAAGTGAAGTGTCGAAGATGTGCTGCTGGGTCCAAGGTTCCATCATAAAGGACGAATCTCGAAACACTGAACTTCTCAGGGAGAGCAAAATCTCTTATCTCCTTAGAGAAAGGAGATACACTGAGATCCTCAGAGCCGTAAGCATTTAACTGGTCTTGGGCGAAACCGATCATCTCCATGTTGCGCTGGACCGTTTGTTTGCCAGGTTGGTCGAGCCACTCCCTCAAGTCATCATTATCTTCTAGTGATTGGCCTGACCTTCTCTTCGAGTGGCCGTTACTCGAACCTTCATCGCAAGTTCGGTTGCACCTCTTGTTATTTAGGATTTTCCTCAAATCCTTCTTAGCCGAGGGGGCTTGTTTGCTTTTAGGGGATGGAGTTGTGGCCTTCGTCTTCTTCTGGAGCTGCTGCTGGAGTCGACGAATCAACTTTTCCCGTTCTTGGATAACAAGGTTTTGGGCCCTGATATCCTCGAGGAAAGGGTTGCACTCGTCGTCGGCATTAATGGGTTATTTCCCATTATCCCATGGGGGATGCTCCGCTGAAAGACCATCTCGTCGTGACTGTTCTTGTCGAGGGTCATCTTGTCGGGAAGGTGCTGTCACCTCCTTTGAAGATGAACCCGAGAGAGTGTGATGACTTCTTACATTCACCGCATTAGACTTTGCCCTGGACCTTTTCTGGCGGGGAACAAGTGGTTGTTCCGGCAACAACGGTTCAGGCAACAATGGTGGTAAGATTTTTGAAGAGGGAGATTCTACATGCACCCCTTAAAGTGCTGAGCACATAGAATTTCCCTTTTGAAGATTCTCCGCCTTTTTTGGTTTTCGGAGGCATGGTTTTTGGAGGCATGGTGTTTGGGAGTTTGGTTCAAACGAGATTAGAACTTTCCCCACAGACGGCGCCAATTATAAGTGCTTAAAATTATACGGACTTGAAATGATGGGTTAGGGTGAGCTTAGAGCTCCTTGATGAAGATGGGATGCCTGAAACCTGAAAGGGGAGAAGAAGAAAGCAGACAAAGACCTTGGCTGCAGTCAGCGCTAGACTCTCGATGCCTAAGTCAGTTCTATAACTAAGCAAATGATGGAGAAGAAGAGAGAGTTTGGGTGCAAAAAGTGTTGTGCATATATGCCATATATTATGCGTACCTGTTATGGAGTGATCTTCTCTATTTATAGGAGAAGGATGTTGGCTCTGGATGGTTGGCCCCATGACACGATCTGGTACTTGAGAGGCACAGTCCTATCGTCCCACCTTTCATTACATACAGTCCCATTGGGCCATACCCTGTTGACTTTTGGTAGGATCCCATCAGGCTTTGCCTGGGACCTTACCCTGATGTGGACGTAGCCGCTGGATGCCGTTCTGTCAGGGATCATAGGCGGCAATGATGTCTTCTCAGCCCTACTTGCATATGTCTTTATCTTATCACACGTCCTGTGACATGGTTGAGAATCCATAGAAGCATTGCTATCAGTATTTGTCTCGGCTAGCATTCTGGCACATTACCGAGATGCGTGACTGAGGCCAAGATACAAAGCTGAGGTCAGGAATGACCTTGGTCTCGATTGGCACTCTGGCACTGTTGCCGAGGTGCGCGTGGACGAGATTGAGACATGCTTAGCTGGTACTATTACCGAAGCTAGTGTAATCTTGGTGTCTTGGAAATATCCTCACACAGTATCAATGTAAAATTTTTTCTGGGTAGAGAGACATTCTTTTTTTAATTGAAAATTATGTTCCTTTTTTTAAATGTATATTATGTGTTTGATTTTCTTTAATGTTTATTTTGTGTAGATAGCCATTTTCTTTCCATGAATTTGGAACACATGAATTGATTATTGGAGAATGGGCTTGTTTGTATGTATTGAACTAAAATACATTGAAATTCACGAAATTGGCTTTACTTGTTTGTCAATTAAAATAAGTTGAATTCTTGAAATGAGCTTGTTTCTTTGCATGATATTACAAATATAGGAATCATTCATGGAGAACGGACCTGTTTTCTTGTATGAAATTACAATACATGAGAATTCATTGATGGAGATTGGACTTGTTTGTTCGCGTGAAAGTAAAATCCATGCAAATGTTCTTTTATTGTTTTGGCATTTTCGGACTTTATCAGTTTATTATCAACGACATGTTGAGCGTTCCTTCTAGAATTATTCTTCATTGCATATTCAATTCATTTATTGCATTATTTTCCCCAAATGATCAACATCAAGCAAAAAGGAACAATTTCACCCTCAGTTCATATAGGTATGTGATGTCTAAGATTCATAGAGCTGTAGCTATATTTGAAAAAGAAAAAAAAAAACTGGTAAACTAAGATAAACAAGATATTGGATTGCAGTACTCTAAGAACTCATAGCAAATTTTGTTTAATAAGATATTTTTATAATAGGGGAAAAGCGAACTGTCTAACATGAAGATGTAGGTGAGACAATCAATTTATGAGGTTTCATTTGCTGGGTTATCTTTTGGTAATCATATATATTTCATAGATTTTTGTAGATCTTCACATTTAGTTGTATGAATGAAATCTGAAGAGATGAAAGTGAAGGAATTTGAGGTCGAACTCTAGACAGGACTGTCAATTTAGTAGGATTTAATTTCTTAAGTTAATGATCATTTCTATTAAATGAGAGAGAATATTTGATGCCTTGTGGATATTCACCATTTATATTTGTTTGCATGCTTGGGTATTGGATTTCTTTGAGTTGGTTTTATCATGAGTTGTAATTAGAAAGTGAGGAATGAAGGGTCTGCTTTGGATATGTAAATGGCACCGTCTGTTTTCTAGGATTTTTACTTGGGTGATGAGTGTGGGTCATTATTTCCCATTTAAGTAGAGTACTTAAAAACTCAACCTAAAATCAACTCAACCCAAATAATAACAACATCACACACTAACTCAATCCAAAACCAATGTGTTAATTAAGAGTTTTGGCTGACCATTCTCCCTTTTAAATTAAGACATTTTCAACTTGATTAATAAATGTATCTATTTAGGCTAAACCTGTACGACCTCGATGCTCCATACAACATAAAGTCATAAACTCTCAACTGGAGTCATTGCCATTGCTAATCATAGATTCCATCTTGTAACATCCATTTTGGAACCAATTCAATTAAAAAAACAAAGGCTGTAAAGACATCAACCAAGGACCACCCATTTATAATACCAGATACACACAATGGATGACTGACTCTACATCAGACATAATACTTCTCACGTATTTGAATCTAGCAGTATGGATTTACTCATTTGTATACAATAAATAGCAATGTCAATTGTAATTTTTTTCATAAATTTGTCTAGACACTACACGTGCCTTGCACGTGCAGGGCTTCACTAGTTTATATAAATGTTATTTACATTTGAACATCCCACTTATCGAAGTCCATCAATTCCTAAAACTAAAAATTTTAAAAAGGAGAAGAGTAACACCTAGACGTAGGGTTGCAACCACTGCTGCCCATCAATATAAGAAATACTGAGGAATTGAGAAACTTGGGTTTCATTGAGTCTTTGAGCATAGGGCGCTCTCATGGTTTGATTTGCTCCTCCACCAATGCAATTGTACTCTCCATAGAATATAGTCCTGATCATTTTTACCGGCCAAGCCCTATTAGTTCATCGTAGAAAAAGGTGGCATATTCTTATTCTTCAAAAATCACTTACAAGTCATGGATTTGTATGAATTTTCAAAGCATACGCATTTCTTTTACCAAAAAAAAAAAACATATGCATTTCAAAATATATCTAGCCTGTTTTCCTTTTTGGACCAACCAAAAAGTAATGGGTTGCATTGTCCCTAAAAGCAATAAGTAAATTTAGGGACCCTTCGGTTGCATGAATTGAATTTCAAAGATTCATGATAAAGTTGATTTCTAAAAAAGTGCATTAAAGAGGTCAGAGTGAAGGATGTAAGGTGGAGATGCACTTAACTTTTATAATCTGAATTCACATTTATTTTCGTACTTCAAAAAAACTTAACACAATATATAAACTAATATTTGAAACTTCATTATTTAGTTCAGTTGGGTATGAACCCTACGGAACCCAGATAAGAACCCAAATTTCCTAACCCGAATTTAAAGTTGGTGTAAATTGCAGACCCATACCCGATTTTCTTGGGTTGGGTACTGGTATTCGGGTATATAGTGAGTGCTCATGGGCCGGGCAGCCTAAGCCTGATCCAATCCTGGCCCACATTGTGTGAGAAATGGGGCCGTGTTGTATGTCTCAACTCTCAATCCCTTGTGGGGTTTCAGCCCAACATATTTATCAATAAGGCTATATATATTTTAAGCTGAGACTGGGCCGGAAGTTAGATCTGATAATTAAAAGAACGATGCTTGGAACAATCTTAGACCTAGCCTGACCCGGCCCATAAGTACCACTCTTCAGGTTAGGGCTGTAAACAGGTCGGTTATGGGCCGGAACCGTTTAGAAGAAGGTGGACCTGGATCCGTTTCGGGGCCAGTTTCCTAGTTCCAGACCTGGAACTGTAAGGAGAAGGTGGAACGGACCCAGAACTAGAAGCATATATGGGGCGGGTCTGGTCCTGGTCTAGGTAGATGTGTCGGGTTCATGGGTCCGAACCAATGTGGACCCGGACCTGTTTAGGTCATGGGTCCAAAAGAAGGACCCATACTCGAACCCATTTACTTAGCGGGGTTTAAATAAGGACCGAAACCCGGTTTTCAATAGGTCGGAATCTCTGGGTAATCGGAGAATCCTACATCACTAATTCAGGTATTTGGGGACCCAAATCCGGCTCTTTTTTTTTTCGAGATTGAAAGCTTAAGTCCAAAGTGGGATTTTGGTGATTTCCTAGAGGAAAGACAACAGAGAAGTAGAGAGTTTGGGACAATACTGGTCTCTTGTTGGGTCATTGTAGTCATTCCATCCCTCCGGGGAGATGATCTCAGTCATGGAAGTGTAAGCAAAGATTACACGTGAGAAGGGCTTCCAAGCTCGACCAAGCCATATCCTTCCTGTCCCTCCTATGCTGCAGTTGACAAACACAAACCCAGTGTTATCAGTCGCAGAATCTCGGCCATGCGCAGTAACAGCACCTGTTATTGCCTTCGATCCAGTAGGCACTGGGTTGGCTATAGAAATCAGCTCGCAGTTCTGAAATCAAACCTCGATCAAATAGTGTCATGTCAGTATAGTAAATATAAATTTTTATATATGTATACATTCAAGACCGATAGATGCTGGGTGCTGATTCTCTCATTGAGTCAAATTTTAAGTGGAGGACTCATTGTACTAGTTCCTGAGTCAAAAAAATACAATTCAACTGCATTGAGTCCAATACAATTGAGTCAACTTGGTTTTGAGACTGGTGCGAAGGCCAAAGCTTCTCCTTCCACATCTTTTTTCTTTTCAAAATTTCTCTTATCACACCCATTTATTTTCAAAATACCCTTCTCTACTTTCTCACTTCAATCCCCTTCTTCCCGCTCTACCCGCCGCCCTCTCCCTATCTCTCCCTCTTTCCCTCTCCTTCTCCCTGTCTCTCTTCCTCTCCCTCTCCTTGCCGCTGCCCTGCCAACTGCCCTCTCTCCCTCTCCCTCTCCTTCTTCCTCTTTCTCGATCCCTCCTTCCCTCCCTCCCTCTCCCTATGGCCACCCTCTGCCCCACTCCCCCTCCAGCGGCTGGTGGGGAGGGTGGTGGTTGGGGTGGGGTGGGGTGGGTGAGAGTAGAAAGAAGGTTGGGGCAAGAGAGATTTTGATAGATGTCCTTTTTTAGATAATTTTACATACGAATATTTTAGTAATGAAAAAAAGAGATGTGGAAGGAGAAACTTTGGTGCGGCATTAGCAACTCTCTTTTTTTTAATTATTTTTTTTTTCCAATCACATGGGTAGAGTAAAAACTCGCATTAGCATGGAGAGAGGTGGACCAAAATCATTATAATATGATGATATTAACCATTTGTCTGCTAACAACAAAAGAATAAAACATAACATTTGTCTAAGCGTCTTAAATTTTAATAGTGATGCATTACTTAATGGCCATGATCATTGGATCATCTCAATTCATCGAATGGTGTTACTGCGAGTTGATGGAATGGACTACTTTGATAGTTCATTAATAAACTATAGAGACTAATTTTGATAACCTCTGGCAAGCACCGATGTTCAAAATAAGGTGAGCACAGCATGCTTAAATACCTAGTGGTCCATCTGAGTGGATTATAAAACAAGGACTCACTCTCCTCCACCGGGATAGTCACCAATCTTGGGTTTGGTACACATCCAATTGGACTGGACATTTGGATCGATCGCGTACTCGTTTTGCGCAATAAAAACTCATTGGCAATTGATCAGGAGATTGGGATAATGATTCGAGCCTCCATTACAAATACACAATTAGTTTTTTTTTTTTTTTTTTTGGGTTTTGGGGGGGGGGGGGGGGGGGGGTGTTTAGGGTTTTACATTGAACTTTCCTTATATTAATATATCATAAAAGGCGCCAACTTGAAAACTATACATTTTTTTTTTTTTTGTGTGTGTGTGTGTGTGTGTGGGGGGGTGGGGGGGGGGGGGGAGGCGCCAACTTGCTATAAATATATTAGCAAATATGTGCTACCGGACTAATATCAAGGTGGGTCATGATATAGTGATAATTTCGCATCTGTGGGTTTATTGGATGATATTGAAAATAAATATTTTAAATATGAAGAAAAAAAAAAAAACAAGAGCCAAGAAACTAGAAACCTTTGTTTTTATCTTGAAAGTGTTGAGGTCTTCTTGTGATCATATTGCGATAAGTTCATTTCGAGTGCTAATGTAGCCATAAGATATTTTTAAGAAAATATCATGATTTATCGCGACAAATTCTATATATCACCATATTTGTCACGTTGGTTGGGACTTTATGAACCTATATACAAAACAGCTCCATGAGAAAACCCAATTCCAAAAGATAATTTTCCAAACCGATAGTTGATTTGGTTAATCCTACGTAGTGTGTTTGATTTGTTTAATTGAATGTTATGTTATATACATGAGAAATTCTACAGAATGCCCCTCTCTGAAAGGGGCGTTTCTGGCCCTCTTTAAGATCCAATGAAAACAAATATAACTCAGTCCACATGAACTCTAACTTGGGTAAAAATCTATATCCTCTCTGAACTCAAAAAAATCATTACAAATCCACCCCTAATAGAAGTAAGTTAGGCCAGGCCACCCATTTTATTAACCCATGCAGTCTCCATCTTATTAATGGGCTTTACCACTCCAGTTAGAGTGAAAATTGGGCTAATTTAAATTACCTCATACAAGGACCTTGCATTGCCAAAGATGAAATCTATAGAACCCTGGATGAAGCAGTCCCTGAAATAATGTCGACCTTTATCATCATGAAGGGTGTCTTGAGAACCAAAGAATCCACACCCCCAAAAAGCAGCTTGATCTCCGGCTATTCTCATGGCCACTGCTTGGGCTCCAACATCACCAGGATTTGCAATGGGAGCCACATTCTGTACAGAAGTACAGGGTTTGTATTAGGATAAGCTGCATAGTTTAATCATGTTGGAAGTCCAATAAGAATATGGGAACATAATATTTTTCTTTAATCTAAAAAAATTAACCATTACGAAAAAATAAAGTAAATAATTAACGATCTAACTTGTGAGAGCCACCAGAATTCAGGGTTTACTAGCTAACAATCACTGAATTAACATGCAACTTCATTTGACAATTACATGGCTTTTGGCTCATGGATGGATTAATCATGGCAAAGAAAAAAAATGCGCTTCTTTCATTGACTGAAAATCGTCACTTTGAGGGCAGAGATAATGAGGCAACCACAAATTTTTTTTCTTACACTTAACATATATACAAACCTTTCAATGATCCCTTTTCTCACATCATTGTGGTATATTTGTGTGGACTCCAGGACTATAGGGACGGCCTAGTGGTAACGGCTCCTGCTCCCATCCCTCCCTCCCACCAGGGATCGATTCCTGGCAAGAGGCTTTACTCCTCTCCAACTTGGCCACTGAGCCAAGCAACAGCAAAAAAAAAAAAAAAAAAGAAAAAAAAATATGTGGACCCCATAGGTTGGGTTGCCGTTTGCTTAATGGGGTTGGATCCCCTGTTGTAGTTGTTATACTATTCCCGTGTAGCACATACCGGGAACTCCATCATTGGACAGAGATAATCCGGACAGAGAAAATCCTTTTCTAAACGTGCTAATTCTTAAAAGCAACTTCTATCCATTCCTATTTAACCTTTTCTCCAATTTCTCCATGCATCCATTGGCTTAAAAATAAAAAACGTTTTAACAGTGTACTGTATGGAGATTGAGTTTTTTTTTGTTACCCCAGCTGACGGGGTTGAGACCCAAGAGAGAGCCCGTATACACAGGTTGGTAGCCCACTCAACTGGAAAGGAAGCATGCACAAGCGGGAAGATGTGACGTATCCGAAATTATTCGAATCCCGGGCAATCAGGTAAGAACTGACGTTCGGATGGATAAGAAGCTGTTCTTGTATGGAGATTGAGTTCAAACGTGTAAATTACTCCAAATTTAATTAAAATTAGAGATGAATTGTAGTGAGCGGAAGTCGGCCCCACAGAAAGAGAATGTAGATGCGATTGACTCATGTTGTCTCATTTCCCTTAATACTACACCCCACTAGCCTAATAGCATGTCTTTGTGATGGCAGGATTCCACGATTTTCACAAAATTAAGCAAAAGCTTAGTTAAAGATTTTCCTCTTTTTACATAGAAAAGCGCCAAAGTAAACTGCAGAAAATTTCCACCCATGGATAAATTGGGACATTGTTTATAGCATTTTGGAATCCTCTGAGTTTTGATTGCACTAACTTGCCACAAATCAACTTCATAAAATACTCATTCATACTTAAGACTTACCAAACATGAAAACTGCAACTCACCATAAAGCTTATGTTCTTAGCAATGAAGTTGGCAGCGAAAACTTGAATGGAAGCACTGAAGAATGAACCATGGGAAGAGTTTGCAGTGTCATTCCACACAATTGCTGTAAATTCCATTCCTTGGCCTTGAAGGGTGATATTGGGCTTTGTCCTTGGCACCATCACCTTCTCACTGCAGTTATATAGAGCCAATCAATCACTGTAAAGCCCAATAAGCGTGGCCAGCCCTGGAGAACCCAAAACTGGCCCAAATTCGACTGGATTTGGAATGAACTTTTAGGCACATGGGCTGTATTGAGCCAACTGAGCTAAAAAAGCTGGACCTGTGCCTATACATTCTCAAAGGCACAACTACTATGGACCTAGTCAAGGACAGAAAAGTTTTAGTAGAAAGTAAAGTTTGTCTATTGGCATAGGTTCTCAGTTGGATATTATATCCACTAGGCCAATAACTAATCAGGCACAGTCTTTAACACACTTTGGCCTATCCCAGCCTTCATCACGCCTGTCCATACTGATAAAAGGCTTGTGGTCTTGCAGATTCCAATATCATTTTGTTATTGAGCCTTACTATTCATCCCATATCCTCTGCTAATATACTTGACATCAGAATATTATGTTCTGTTGTGTGGATTATGTCAAGCCTGATCTTGCCATTTACAAAATATTATGTTCTGTTAAGGAATAAAGGGCAATGCACCAGCCTGGTTGCAGCCCATGAGTCTATAATCTTATCCCATATCAACCAAAACACAAGCTGGGTCTGGCCCATTTGCCACTGTGTCAATGAAATTGAAGTTAGAACTTACTAGTAAATTCCTGGAGTCATCCATATAATGGTCCTCTTCTGGCTAAACACTCCTGCTGCATCGATTGCAGCTTGCACCGTTGTAAAATTACAGCACCCGTTACGATTGACACAAAGGTTTGAGGTTGTACTGGTGTCTGGAGGAGGAAAATTGGGCGGAAAATCATCGCAGATCGATGACCCAGACTGCGGTCCTTTTGGCCCATGATGGTGGTGGTGATGGTTATGTTGGTGGTGGTCAAGAATGTTGTATATGCTTAGTGTTGAAATGATGGAAGGAGAGAAGCTAGTGAATGCCAGATTGATGAAGTCCTTGATGCATGGTGGGTTTGGAAGTAGTTGTGTGGATATGAAAGCTCCAAAGATGGCTGAAAGAAGAGTTAGACAAACTGTTTTGAAAGTCATGTTTGCTGTAGCAGGGCAGTGCCAATGCCCAGTAGGAGAGAAGAGGGAGATTTTCAAGTAGAGGAAATACTAAAATGCACTTTGAGTACAAGGCTAAATAGCATGCCTTGCAAATCACCCTTTCTCCAACAATCTTTCCTTGGGAGTTGGTTGAATGAGGAGAGGTAGGGCAGGGCATGGGCCGGTTGGGCCCAGATGAACAATTTCCAAGTCCATCCCATTTAGTTAGATTGGTCTGGATGAACCTATTAAAAGCCTAGTCTATTTAGTGATCAGCTGGAACGACGCATCAGCGAGGATCCACCCCACGATTACAGGTTTGAAATTCAGGCCTGGACAGGCCCAGTTGCGAAAGTCTTATTGAAATGTTACGTAGGCCCATGCCAAGTCTGATTAGTTAATGGAAAATATAAACCCAAGCCCCAAGCCACCCAATTGGCCGTTGGTCAGGTTCGGCTAAGGTGATCTCCCCCAATGCCCCAAATTTGGTAACTTATGTCCCAGCATTTAAAGAAGTTTACTACCACATTTTTGCCATTGAATCCTTTCCAAGCTATATCTATAGCCTTAGCTTTTAGTTCAGCTAACAGAATAAAGTGCTGCTACTTTTCAGAGAATCTAATAAATCACTCAAATTCACTGATCCACAATGTATTAGTACTTAGATCAAAATTCTCGGCAATCAGAGTTGCCATTAGATTGATGATGTGAAATCATGTATTTTACACATTATCAATTTGACAAAGGAACCCAATCCATTTGGACAGCAGTTTCTTCTAGGATTATTATGAAGTGAGGTTTTTTTGAGAACTTTTAGATTTTCAGGTGGCCCATACTGATGGACTAGTTGTAGGTTGGCTTATTAAGTAGGGCCCCCCTCTATGGAGAATTCTGGATGCACTCTTGCGACTATTTGAAATAGGAAGAACTTTTAGGGCTGTCAAAGGGCCTGGCCAAGTTTGCCTGGAATTGTTGAATACTTGAAGTCCTATATATCCTTAATATATGTGGGCCAAGCTAAAGCCCTTCGAGGGCCTGCACTACCTAGGCCCTTGCTAGGCCTATCAGGTTCACCCTTTGAGAGGTGGCCGGGCCTGCAAAAGGCCGCAAAATGAGGACTTTTGTTTTTGTCCTAAAGTCTAAGGGTTGGGAAGGGCTTGATTTTGAAAAGCCTGCATCCTTGGGGGCTGCTTTCTATAAATATATATACTTGCATACTATATACATAATACATATAATAATAATAATAATTATTATTATTATAAATAATATACAAATATCAATGGTTTGTTTATATTTTAAATGTGGGTTAGATAGTAGTACTTTGTTTTTAACTCTCCTATTCTCACTTGATATTGATTTAATCATTGTGAGAAAATCATTAAACAAAACCGACCCTTCAAAACTTATTTTCAAAACCAATTTCTTACTTCTATGTTATTCCTTGTGAAAGTGTCGCGTGATGTCCAAAATTTCTAATACCACGGGAAGGAGGTTGCGTTTAAGCCTTTACACAGGCTAAGGTCCCAAATCAGATTCCTTTATACATTTCAATCAAATTAATTAATCTAGATGATTAATCTAAGTAAAAAAGCAACAATCAGCCATAAAAGCAAAACAGGAGGCACGGGATTTTTTTACGTGGAAAACCCTATTCGGAAAAAATCACAGGTCAGATCACCAACACCAATGGAAACCAAGCACTATGTAAAAAAAGTTACAAGGACTCACATAACCTTTTTCAGTTGCAACTCAACCTAAAGACTGTGATGGTCCTGTCGACGACTCAACGTCCACCTTCACTGTGCTTGAACCAACCACACTTTGATGCCTCTCAAAGTGCTGCAATCTTCAATTGAAATAGAAGAGATCTTCTTCTTGAACTATCAGCCCAAATATACTTGTTGCAGAACTTTCAAAGATCTCTCAAAGAATTCTCAATCTTAGGATAGGAAGGATGTTAGTTCTAGGGTAGCAATAGAGTCCTTTAAATAGGCTTAGGAACGTGCTTAGGGTTTCCTAAGATGATTAAGACTCAAATAGGCTTGTTGAAAGAAAATAGAAATGAGTTTCCAATTCGCGCACGACTGAAATCATGAGGGTTGCTCGAGTGGAGGAGGGGCTCGCTCAAGAGAGAGGCCATTCTGTCTTAAAGCACGACAAGACTGCAGAGCTCGCTTGAGCGAACATGCCCTGAGCTCTCTAGCTCGGGGTTGCTTTGTGCACTGTTTATTTCTGTCTGTCTTGCATTTGTATCCTTCATTCTTCAATGTGAAGTTTCATCACAGTCCATATCTAAAAAGTGTAAAATTACAACTCAATTTGGACTCGAGATTTGTCCGAAACCCATGAATTGCCAACTAAAAATCCTAAAACCCTGCAAAACTATTACCAATATTATCTAATAGTATTAGCAGTTGAGGTTGATGCTTTTTCTTTGAAAGCAATTATATATAGTTATAAGGATAGATTGCAGTGGTAGTATCAAAAGTATGTTTTGGGTGGAGTTGGTTTTTTTTTTTTTTATCGTTTTATCATGTTAGGACTTTTTTAGGTGGGGTGAAAAAAAATAGAAAAAAAATAAGTGAATAAAAGTGTTAGCAATATATAATCGAACTACAGTTATTTTTAATCTTCTTTTTCTCTATATTTGAACATGCCTTTAGATTTCTATAAAGTAAAAAAATATAATATAAAGATTATTAAATTAGTTCAGTATATTTCACGTTGTGGACTGAAATCATTATAAAGACTGTATTGGTCATTACTAGAATCTGTGGGTATTAGATGGTTTTACCTAAGTTTTAAAAAAATACTGTTATTTATTTTATGATTTACTTTATAAAAAAATATTTTACTATGTGATATGCATGGCATAATATTAATAACTACCATTTTATTTGAATTTACTAGATGTTTATTTTGTCTTAAATGTTCTAATTAAAGCATTTTTCTTATTATGTAGGAATTAGAAGAAGCTGAGCATATTTGAGCTTAATTCGGAGAGATTTAAAGCTAAAAGCTCATTAGAGAAAAGATATACACAAAGAGCAAGTATGCTTGTTGGAGGAGAGCTAGAATTTTTAGCAAGTGATCAAATTTTGAAGAAATGAAGATTTTCCGAATTGTAGCCATCTTGCGTAGGTTTTACTATTTTGATTATAACTTTTGAGCCAAGACTACGATCAAGGCAATGTTAAATGCATTGGAAAGAGGACTCAAATGAGAGAAATATCATATCTCATTAGGATCTCCCTATTCTGACATTTTGGGGTAAAAACAGGTTGTCAAATGGAGGGATATGAGGGATGACGGATTCGAGTGATTTTTCTTTCTTTTTCTTCTTGTATATTTTTCTTTTTAATGGGAGGCTCCCTCTTTCTCTAGGATGATTAAGTTATTTTTCTTTAATCTTTGTTAGAAAGTGAAGGTAGAGATTGAGTGGTGTATTATATAACTTTGAAGGCTTTCAATAATGGAGATTTGCTTCTTTATTCTTACTTGTTCTACAGTGCTTAGCTAATCCGTATATTAGGGTGGAGGAGGAAACCAAAACCGGTGAGATTGTGCCTTATTATTTTTCTTTGTCTTTCCCTCATCATGCTTAATGACTTAATAGGTTCTCTTTCATGAATATTATTCAACTTTTTGTTATTAAAGGTTAATTGAAATATCTTTTACTTTTTTATGCTTGATCTTGACATATCATGTTTAGGTTAAAATCTTTTAATGGTTTGTACGTGCTTGATCTTGATAAATAGTGATTAGAGTTTCAACATATTGAAGTGAAGAGAGTCTTAGGTACTAATTAGATAATTGAATTTTTAACAAAAAGGGTTTTCAAAGCTAAATATCCCAATCCAAGGCAATTGCTGGCATATTGGGTTGAGTTTAATGGGATAAGACTATGAAGTAATTTTGAAATGATTAAATCTGTTTTGGTGAAATCTGATACCCTGATCTTTTTCTGATCAGTTTGTGTTTAGATTTCTTTGATAGTATTTTAACTATTAATTTTCTTGATTATTAATTGTGTTTTTTAATTCCCTAGTGTGAAACTGGATTGAGAGTTTTTGAATTTTGTTTCCACAAATCCCTATGGATCGACCCGTACTTTCCATATATCAAATTATTAGAGATTTATGCTATTGCATTTAATTAATTTGAGCACATCACCATGCCACTAGCCCAACAATCACATTTTTTTTATTAAGCCCGGCATGTTGTCTTTTGCATTTTGTTGCCCATCCCTATATAGGCAAAGGAGAAGTTAACCATCAAGTCGAAAGTTGGTGGTTTATAAAAAAAAAACTATATATGCATAAATACATTAAAAAAATTACTTTTCTTTACTTTTGGCCTTGGCTGTGCCCTAGGCCAGCTTGGACCTTGACGGTAGTGTAAGGGCCTAGGCACTGTAGGCCTGCCAAGGGCACTGAGACCTTTGGTTCAACCTAGGCTTAGCCTACATATGTGAGCGTAGGGCAACCCCGGCCCGGCCCGAACTTGACCCTTTGACAACCTTAGCCCTTACTCGGCCCTTGCAGGCCAGGGTTTGATGTAGGGCCTAAAGAGAAGAGAATCAATTTTAACTTTTCTTACCCTACCCACTAGACACCAAGTGCGAATCTAGTGTTATCCCTTCTTTATATGAACTTAGGACTGGCACATACAATAACTAATACAGAGGTAGATGAAAATTTCACTGTACTACAATTTGATTTATTGGGATGATGGCAAGGCAGTCATTTACTATCCAAGATAAATTATTTGATGGTGTCGATGAATTTTATCTTTTAACTCATCAATTTTAGGCCCTTAAGAGAGAGAGAGAGAGAGAGAGAGAGAGAGAGGATAAAGGATTTATGAGAAAGAGATTGATGGATTTCTGAGAAAGAGTGTAACGCCCCAATTCTGGATACTGAGAAAACCATCAAAGTACCGAAATTGGTGCGCTACTTCTCGGAAAATTCGAGAACTTCCAAGATCGTAGGTCCGCAGTGAGGTCCAATTTAAAACTTTTTGAATAATATCTCATCAAAGGTTAAATTGCGAAAGCATAATGAGTTAAGCGGAAGTAAATAATAAACTAGCGGAAGCATAAGGTATCATCAAAATCATGTCAAGTATAACAGGCTTATCCAGCCTAAAAATGACAAGTGATAGAAAATCAAGGTTTAATTACATATTTCCAAACACTACCCAACTCACTACAAAATATCGCTCAAAAACCCAAACAACAGATATACTCTCATGCCCCATGTGCCGGCTCTCCAACCTCAGGCTCGACCTCATGGTCGACCTGTGCCCATCCGTAGTCACCAACTACGGGCGTCTCTACGAGTGCGTACGCATCGCCCTCGAACTCGGGGTCAAGACCTAAGCACCAAGAGTGGATCAGATCTAAAGATCTGGCAAGTCACAGTATGCTGATAATATAGGATGTATGCATCAAATGAGTAGAAACAGTAATAAAGTTAAGAGAATAGCAATGGTACAGATCCTAGGCAGTTGAGCAAGATAAACAAATAGAATCAAGATAAACATAATATAACCCTACACAAAATGGCACACTCACACAAGCTGGATACCGCGGGATATTATGCCGCGGCTCTCCCATACTGAACACAGTCGCGGCGGGGAATATTTCACAGTGCTGGGGATTAGTTAGCCCCGCAAATAACATCATCCATCAACACACACTGAGACCGGACCCGGTATCACACTGTCCGTCTCCAACGATGCTCATCATGATAGCCACACAACACTCTCAATAGCTCCTACCAGTGATGATCAATCCAACTGGCTGAGCTTAAATCAACTGAGTGAATGTCTATGCCAACTCAGGAAACAATAAGGGTCTATGTCCTTCTAGGCTTTGCCTTGCGTGAACAAGGTCCTAACAAAGTCCCTAAGAGGTCCAAGCACTCAATACAACCTATGGATCATAGTACAAGTCCAAGTCCAATCATTGGATCCATACCAAGGCCCACCAAATACATGGCTTGGTCTACAACAGTCTAAATAAGACACAAGTCCATTTCCAATAACATATGATCCAATTATACCCAGGATGAGTCACAAGCCCATATAATCTAACATCTTCAGTCTAGGGTAATCCACATCCAATCTTAGGCCATAAAAGGGCCCGCCTAGCCACAGACATGGGTCAATGTTCACCCAATCATATTATCGGGTCACCTCTAAGTAGTCCTAGGTTTGGATCCTCCATTTTCCATTTAATTAACAGATATAAGCAATAATAAGGACAATAGAGTGACACTAATAATATGAGGGAGATGAATCTCCAAGTATAAGGATCAATAGGAGATATCAACAGTCCAACCTAAGTGATTGGTCCACTTTCAGGTTCAAGTCTATTTCAGGTAATTTGATCTTTAAGTGAAACCATAGATACTAAGGAATGCTGTGTTTGGTGCTCAGAAGTTATGTGCATAATTGGTAACGTATAAAGGTCGAATCATCTTAGATTACATAACCTGGACCTTAATTAGTGAACCCCACGAGTCAAGGTTGAGCCACACCATTGACTCGTGGTTGGCACAGTAATGGAAGTCTATTTAGATGGTCAATGGGCCCCACATATGATCACAACAATAGAAATTAGAATCTGGGAAGTGTCACTGTACAGAGTGTGCTCAGCCGACCTCCTGGCCTGGGTGGTCAGCTCGGCACACTGAGATCAGAGAAGCAAACACCCTGCAGGCAATGCCTGATTGCCCAGAAGTTCCTGTGAGTTCGGCTAACCCCCTGGCCTGGGTAGTTGGCCGTGCACACTAAGAGCTCTGGCTAAAGGGAATGTCCCAGGTTCTAGTCTCCTTTGTTGGAATCCGGCCTTTTCGGAATCCAGCTCGGAGTTCGGCTAAGCACTTGAGCTCAATTGAACACTCAGCTCGGTCACCCAGCTCAGCTTGGCGAAGCACCTAGCTCACTTCGGTCACCCAGCTAAGTTCAGCAGCCGTTGAGCTCGGTCAGGCATTGAGGTCGGTCAAGTGCTGAGCTCGGTCAAGCGCTAAGCTAGGTTAAGCACGGAGCACGGTCAGGCACTGCGCTCGGTAAAACACTAAGCTCGGCCAAGACACTGAGCTCGGCCTAAACACTGAGCTCGGCCTAAATGCGGATCTCGACCTGAGCATTGTGCTCGGCAGAACACTGAGTTCGGTCAACACTGAGCTCGGCCAGTGTTGAATCTGGCCATCGGCCGAGCTCGGCCATCGCTGATCTCTGCCAATGCTGAGCTCG
This sequence comes from Litsea cubeba, assembly GCA_012931725.1. Classification (NCBI taxonomy): domain Eukaryota; kingdom Viridiplantae; phylum Streptophyta; class Magnoliopsida; order Laurales; family Lauraceae; genus Litsea; species Litsea cubeba. The sequence goes on from CM022951.1 coordinate 18,411,276, forward strand.
GGCGCCATTGCTGAGCTCTAGGTTTGAAGAAAATTTCATGGTCCTATATCTGGACCAGATATGAAATTAAGGACCTACCTGGGCCCCACAAGTTCACTGGACCACGTTCCCATGCTCCCTAGGTTCCCTTCTATTCCCATACACTCACAGACCTTTATACCCCCCATCATCATCTTCCTTTACTTTAGTTCACAGAACGTGTTGTGTTCTATTACAGAACCTAGTTCTGTGACAGAACACAACTTCTCATCTTCATTGTGCACAGGGATGGTGGCCCGCCTCTGGTCAAAAATTCAGATCAGGTCCCGCCCCCATGGTCACCCAGGGCCCCTCTATCAGATGTGGGGTCCTGATTTCCAAAGGTGGCCCACGTGGGTCTCGGTCTCAACGCAACAAAGTGGGTTTTCCACTGTTTATATCCGGGAATTCACTACAGGTCAACCAATCCATGGATTTCTCCTCATACCCATTTACCATTCATCACAGAAGCATAACAAACACAAATAGCACTTCTATAATCATCCATCCATCAATCCAGACCATTGATCTTCCAAGTGAGGTAGACTCATCCATCAATGGCCAAAGAAAAACCATAAAACAGCTCAAAGATCGATCTAAATGCATATATATACATGAATTGGAATTGCAGAACCAAGAAGAAGAAAACCATGCATTCTAAAATATCAAGCATAGAGCACTTGCCTAGATTGATCGAAGGTAGAAGGAAAAGAGAGAATAATAGAAAAACAGCCAGTAAAAAGGGGTTTCAGCATGGGGGCTCCTCTATTGTTGATCAGCCTGGGGTTTCTAGCTGGGGTCTTTCTTCTATTGGGGATTCTGGGAAGAGAAAGAGATAGAGAGAATTGGGGAAAAGATGAGTGCTCGTTGGAGAGAAGTGGGGAAGAAGAAGAGAGAAAATAGATGGAAATTGAGAGAGGGGATGGACAGTAACTTCGTTGGGTGAGGGAGGGTTTTGCTTATATAGGTTGGGTTTTAGGGCTATGGACAAAAATGCCCTTGGGGTTAGAATAGGATTAGGGTTAGGGTAGAGGGTACTTAGGTCTTTAGGTGGGGTTTCTAGAAGATTCTCTGATGCAAACTCCCCTATTGTAAAAGAAATTTCTAGCTAGGGCCTTTAATAAATTAAATAACAAAAGACACCCTATTGATTCTACTAATTACACAACTAGACTAATTCTAGGAAAATACATAATTACCCTTAACTAAATCCCATAATTAGTATAATTAAAATACTTAGGTTAATAAATAGTATTCAAATTCAAATTGAGGGCCCACCAGGGGTGGGGCCTCACAAAGAGATCGAGAGTGGAGAAAGGATTTCTGAGGGAGGGAAGAAATGGGCACGAGCGAAATTGGGGAGGGAGGGAACGCTAAATGGGGGAACAGAACGTACAAGTTTTAGAAAATGAGGGGAAGAGAATGAGTTTTAGCAAAATGGGCCCATTCTTTTGTTTTTGTCTTGAAACGGTTTTTAAACTTGGGATGGTTATAAATCGGGAAATTCTATTTGAACACAAATTTTTTCTTTTTCACACAAATTCTCTCTACACACATCACTATAATTTAAAAATTACATTATTTCTTTCCACACACATCAAAATTTCCCAAAGTACCCATCCCTTCATTTCCCTCTTTCTTCCCACACACATCCTCTTCCAACAAAGGGCTCTCCACCATTACCATTTCATTCTTCTTCCCCATTTTTTATTTATCATTTTTTCATCTTAGATTACCTTGTTTTTCATGGAAACTTATTATGGGGATAGATTCTCATTCAATGTAAGATTTTACAAATAATGCTAGTGTTTTTTCATACATTTGGGTTGTTTTTCATCCATCATCGCAAGTGTTTACAACCCTAAAATCGTGACCGTTTGGTCTCTGAGTGGCTGAACATAATGCAAATGTCCGGAACTGTAGTTCCGAACAAAATTAGACCATTCGGACCTTAGTGTCCGAACAAAAGTGTTCAGACAATATCTTTCGAACATGTTCCTTCTGTTCGGATGTACAGTTCCAAACAGATGCAATATGTTCGGATCTGAAAGACCGTACATATCGAGACCTGCAACTCGTTCCAAGCGAGAAATGAAGAAACGGACCTTTCCACTACTGCTCTGATTGAAAGACACATTTGATTGTTGTTTTCTTTCTTCATTGTATTAGAAATCCTTTAGAAATAGAATGAAAAAAGATAAAGTACAAGAAGAATGAAAGATGAAGGAGATGGAGGAAGATGAGTTTCCCAAGAGTAGAAAATGGAGAAAGATGAGTTCACCAATATGTTTTGAGTTTTTCTGAAAAGTGGAGAGTGAGATGGGTGGGAGGGAAGAAGAGATGGGTGGGAGGGAAGAAGAAGAGATTGTGTGTGAAAAGAGGGGTAATGGATATTTTAGTCATTACATGAAGGGATAAAAACGTAATAAAAAAAAGATAAATTCCTTGTGTTGGAAAAGAAAAAATTGGTGTGCCAATAGCAGCACTCTATAAATCTTGTCTGTCTAGAAACTGCTATTCACCATTTCAATTTTTCATTTTTTATTCCCATTTTTGGTGTAGTGCTTGATAGAATGCGTTGCACTGAATTTCCATAAATTAAATATCGAACAAACAAATGAATCCTATGTGAAAACGAAAAAGGGAAAAAAAGTTGTCTTCTTATTTCCTCTATAGCATAAAACCATGGGGATTTTGTAGCACTTTGTCATCAAGGCTATGACCCATCCAACAGGTGGGTGGGTCATTAGAGTTGATTATCTCCCATAATGTACGGCTAAACATTAGAGCCTAATGATTAAAGAGAAGTGATCCTAAGCTATTAAGAACCCAAATAAGAATCACATAAAAATCTTGCTCAAATAAACCCATGCATATATACACTCAAATAAATCCACATATACGCCAACTGTATGTAGATAAGCGTTTGTAAAAAATAAAAGAAGAATAAGAATCTGCACGTCTTATTTACATAATAATCATATCAAGAATTAACATAAGAATCATGCATGGCCCCTTTGACCTACTTGTTTGTAGAAAATGGTGACCCTCCTATCAAGGTTGGTACTGTTATAATGGCCTCAAAGTTATTTAAATCTTAGCCATTAGACGTGGTTGGAATTTTCTCCAAAAATTTACATGATCAATAGAAAGGTCTTGTTGGATGATCATCATCAAAATTGGGTACATTCTATTTCATGGCAGAAAAGGGAGAGGTGGGCCCTTATCACTCATCATGGGAGTTGCTAGCTGAAGTCGATCTATATATAACCACGGCTTGGTGGGCCATAGGGAATTCCCCGGCCTCCTGCCATACAAGTTTAGTAGAGATGTGATAACGATTAAGCATATTTATTTGCATGAGAGGAGTGAAGTAAATGGAGAAATTAAGAGTCAATGAAAGAGAAGAGGGTTGAACTTGAGGGTAAAAAGCACATGACAAAAAGTTACCTCTCCCAAAGCTGTTTACTTGTAGTGTTTTGTTTTTCATTTACCTTTACAAAACAACCCCCACTCCCTCCCTCTATAGTTTATATAAAAGGACCCTGAAATAATGGTATTTCTAAAAAGATCCCTGAAACTCGAAATATTCCAAATAATTCTACATAAGTCGCTCAACCAATGAGGGAGCAATTGGTGGCATTAGTGAGTGTTATGTCTAATGTAAAATAAACTTCTACCATTCCACAACAACTTGATGTTGGCCGAGGTTCCTTCCCCATTTTCCATTTTGTGTTTGATGTAGATAATAGGCAGGGAAATATTGCCAAAGGTTGTACATTCAATATTGTAAAGAAAATCATAGCAAATACATTTTAAAGATTTTAACTCAGCCTTTGACTTCTATCAACCATTGAAGAATATATCTACTGTACATATTTTTCATTATTTAAGAACCTCTTACAAAATATCTAAAAGTAATTATAAATTTGATCATGTCCTGAACCCAATTCGTGTCACAAGATATCTCATACTTAAACCAAACTCGAAAAAAATAATATCAAATGTGCCTCTAATAGGAAAGCATCATTAAGGAAGATCACCCATTTAACCTAATCCCATTGGCCATTGCCATCCCTAATGTCAATGGTATAAATGAAAAAGAAATTCCTTTATAAATGATGGACGGCCTAAACTAGAACTTGCCGGATCCGGATCCCGACTTGAGTTGCAACATATAAACTTATGCTCACCCAAGAGCCATGCTTACATAATACAATATTTACAGATTTAAATATTACAAGAACATGCCTTAATTTACATAATAGAATAGTGTAATATTAGAATATTTTTGTTGTTTGACAATTTTTAAAGAATATTATATATTTTAAATTTAGTTGTTTGGATTGTACTATGATTTTAACATATATTAAAAAAGCCCAAAATAACAAGAAGTTAATGTTATCGATTGCAGTAAAGTTCAGTATTAGAATATTTTTTTATTAAGGGCCTGTTTGGATGCACAAGAAAACACAAGAAAATAATATTTTATAGAATATAATCTTTCATTTTTTAAAGAAGAAAATCTTGTGCGTTTGGTAACTCAAGAAAAATTTAAAGAAAATATTATTTTCTTTCAAAAAGCTCAATATTCTCTCCTACAGCTCCCCCCTATAGAAAACTTTCTACAAGATAAGAATCTTTTAAAATGACTATTACAAAGTGGTAGAGTAAAGTAAATACTTTAGTTCACCAAATCCATCATAATGTGTATGTTTACATATATGGTAAAGTAAAGTAAAAGTAAATCTCACAGGACGGTAAAGGTGTGGTAAAGTAAAGGTGAGATAAAGTGCATGGTGAAGTAAAGTGGGAAGGAATGGTAAAGTATTTTCTTTTCTTTACTTTACTTTATCACATTTTATCATAGTTTTATATGGTAAAGAAAAAAATGAATTGTTTACGGGTGTGGCAAAGTAAAATAAAGATTGATGTCATATCATGGTAAAAAGTGACGTAAAGTAAGGTCAGATGAAGTATGTGATAAAGCAAACTGGGAGAGAGAGAGAGAGAGAGAGTTATAAATTTGTTATTTTTTTTATTGACTTTACTATATTTTATCATGGTTTTATGTGATAAAAGAAAAGTAATTTATGGTAAAAACATGACAGTTGAACTTTACTTTACCACATACTTTTTTATCTAGACGTGGTAAATTACATATAAATTATAATATTTAATAAGAAAATATTCTTATAATGTAATTTACTTTAATCATAATACCTTCCAAACTGCTCAATTTAAAATCTGTAATATTCTTAAAAAATTGCCAAACAGTAAAAATATTATACTGTTATAATATTGAATTATTGTATTCTATACTATTTTATTTTTACAATATTTAAATCTATAAATATTTTATTCTGTAGATATCCAAACGGGCCCTAAATACTTCATTTATATTTAGTTTTGGATGAAAAAGTTGTGTGGTAAGGTAAAGTTCAACTACCACTTTTTTTGACCATAAGCCACTTTTCTTTATCTCATAAAACTATAGTAAAGTATAGTAAAGTAAAGCCAATACAAAGGGCAACTACTTTACAACTCTCTTTCTCCTGCTTTCCTTTACCACATACTTCATTTTACCTTACTTTACTTAATTTTTTACCATAATATGGCATCAATATTTATTTTACTTTACCATACATATAAACAAACATGCTTTGACCTATATATGATATATACCTATATATGATATATTATCCAGTCACTATATTTAGATGAAAAAGTAGTGTAGTAAAGTGAAGCCTAGCATGCATTTTTTTTTCTATAAACTTTATCAAGTCACTTTTTCTTTACTATACAACCTACAGTAAAGTGTGATAAAGTAAAGTCAAATAAAAAAAAATAACTTTACCATTCTCTCACACTTTACTTCGCCTTTACTTTATCGTGATGTGACATTTACCTTTACTTTACTATACATGTAAACAAGTATATCATTATAGATTTGGTGAAGTTCTTTACTTTATATATGTAAGCCTCATTTTGAAAGTTTTTTATATTGTAGAAAGTTTTCTATATGGGAGAGCTGTAGGGAAAGATATTGAATTTTTGAAAGAAAATAATAATTTCTTTATGTTTTTCTTGGATTATCAAACGCACAATATTTTTTTATCTAGAAAATGAAAGATTATGTTTAATAAAATATTACATTCTTGTATTTTCTTGTGTATCTAAACATGCTCTAAATATATGGAAAAAACCATAACTAAACTTGCCCCTAATAGAAGTGGGTGAGAGTAGATCACCCAACCCGCTTCCTTTCCTACCATCAATAGTCCAATTGAAAAGGATCCCAACCTAGATAACCGCATTCTAACACGTCTCTAATAGGAGTGAGTTAGGTCAAGCCACCGGTTTAACCAAACTCGTTTCCATTCGTATTTTTAGTTGAATTGAAGAAAAACTCTACATGAAAACTATCAAACTCGCCCCCTAATAGGACCGAGTCAGGGTGGGTCACTTGTCATGTATGTAAGCCCACCCTTGTAATAGGTTATAGACAATCAATGCCTCTGCTACATTCTTACACCTTAACGCCAAACTTTGGAAAAAAAACTTATCAACCCATCTTTTGGTCTCCATAACATGGGACCCGTCATATTCAACCCATCTGACTCCTTTGTAGTGGATATATTAGTTGGATGTAATTAATGGGTATCATGTGGGTTGACAACCATATAAGATGACCCACTATTAATACAAACATGATCCTACGTTGATTATGTAACTTAGGTGGGCTACCTTAAGATTTCACTTGATTGTCAGCAAAGGATATTTTGGTAGGTCATAAGTCATCTTCTCATATAACTTAGATAAAAAAAGTTCTAACTGTAAGTGCCTAAAAATTAAGGACTTTAAAGCAGTGATTAGGACCCTTGATTCGGGTGGCTTGGATGAAGATTGCTGTGGCTCCGACTGGACCTGAGGAGGAAGAGAGGAAAACACGTCAGAGGACCCTGGCTGCAGGCAGCGCAAGGCTCTCCGATGCTTAAGTTAGTTCAAGGGACGAGCAAGGGAGAAGAGAGACAGAGTAACGGCTCTGTGAATGAAATTGTGCGTACCTTAGATGGTGGTTTGAGCCTCTATTTATAGAGTTTGGAACGTATCTTTGGGAGATATTGTGGTGTGGGTCCCGTGATTCGACTGGGAAGTCACGATCAGCCCACATTGCATTAATTGCGGTCCAATCCAGCCCACTATGCATTAAATGCGCGTCGGATCGGCCCACATCGCATTTAATGCGCGTCTTGTTGGGCCAGATCGTGTTGGACGCCTTTGGCGGTAGGGGATCGTGGGATCTGCCCTCGGGCCTTGCCCTGATGTGGCCTCAGCCGCTGGATGCCGCCCTGTCAGGATCTGGCGAAGATTGTGAGCGGCTGGATGTCGCTTCTGTCCCTCTGGCTCGTGCCCCTATCCCTCCACGTGCCTGGTGACGTGGGGGATGAGGGGCGTGAGTGGAGACTCTTTCTGGCTTCGGCTTCCATCCCGGCTTCTTCAGCCGAGGTGGAGCTTTCTGCCGAGATGGCATCCGGGGTGGCCCAACCGAGGTGGAGCTCCCCAGTTCGGCGCTAGTGGCCCTGAGCCGCCTGACTTCGGCCGGACCTCCTGCCCTGGTGGCCGGGGTGAGCTTGGTGCCACGTGGATAGCACGCGGATGGCACGTGAGAGTGCTTAGTCTCATTTGATGGCTGTGATTAGCGTAATCCTGTGGTTCCGGAAATCTCCCCACACAATTGCTCCCTAGCTTTTGACCTCTGAAGTGTGCTAGCCTTTAGGGGTTGAAAGCTAGAAGAATCCGTCTGGGGATGCGGTGACCATTGCCTGGTGTCGCTTCAATTGTCCTAAAGCAATAAACATTCTGACCTGTCTGTACTGGGAAGCGAGTCGACGGCTACACGCGTCGCTTCTGCGCTGGTTGCGTTGTCTCATTGATGGGACGGGCACGGGCTTTGAAGTGTCTTTTCGAATTCGGAGGTGGTACCCGAACGAGGGTTCCCTTTCTACAAATAGGGTCGTCCCCTTCTTTTTCTCGCTCCCGATTTCTTTCGCCTTCGCCTTTACTTTCGATTTCTGCTCTGGTTCCTGAGATCTGTTCGAGGAGGACGACCGTAGAACGCGCCCGGATCTGCTCTTGATCTGCCTCTGTCCCTGTAAGTCGCTTTGTCCTTCTGTCTGGTTCTTCGATTTCTAGGGTTTTTCTTCGTCGTCTCCCCTTTTAGACATGGGCACCCCTAGATTCAGGGTAGATACCGATGAGGGCTTAGCCAGATTTAGAGCTGCCTTCAACATTCCGGAGGGGGTCCTCCTAAAACCGGCGGACCTCGCCGACTGTGCCTTGTATCGCTGCCACGGCGGCTGGATGCCATTCCCTCTGATCTCCGTGATCGAGGGTGGGGTCAGGTCTCCACTGCACCCCCTGCTTAGGGCCTGCCTTAGCCTTTGGTCCCTCGCCCCGGGCCAGTTGATGCCCAATGGCTACAAGGTCATCATGGGCACAGCGAAGCTGAACGAGATCTTGGGGACCAACCTAGGCCCTCACGACATCGAGGATACATATGATATCTGCAAGGCTGGGGAGGGAAGATATTATCTCCGTGTGAAGCCGCAGCGAAGGGGCTTCGTCCTAGCCTTGGAGGATTCAAGTAAGAATGCCGAGGAAGATTTCTTCTGTGTCTCGGGGGACTGGGAGTTCGGCCCAGGTGAAAGCAGGAGGCTGTCGGTCCCACGTCGCCCTGGGGAAGTCCCAAGTAATCATCACTGCTTTTCTCCTCTTTGCTTTGCTTACCTCATTGATGCCGAACTGATACTCTTTTTTGCCTGTTGAGCAGAGGCGGGTGCAAGGTGACGCCGAGCTGTCAGCGAAGGTTGGAGGAGGAATACCGACGACATCAACAAGGTTGAAAGGTACAAGGGGCACGAAACCAGGTCAGCTTGGAAGCTGCTCGGGTATACGCCGAGGTATCGCGGCCACTACCAGAGGACCGGAGTACCTGAGGTGGACGAGACACACCCTGGCCGTCCAACCGTATCAGTTGCGGTGTTTAGCGGGGTCCCCTTGACCGATCCCGTCGCCGACCGAACTGCGTCTGGAGCCGAGGCGTCTACTTCTGATACGGAGCTGCCGGACTTGACGCAGATTGTAGACGCTTATCTCTCTGATCGAGGAGAGGACATGGAGGGAAGCTCGAGGGAGCCCGTCGTCAAGGACCTGGCCGCTAAGTTTCGGCAGAGGTCATCGTCTTCTGGGGCCCCATCGCCTGCCGTTACTCGTGCCGCTTCGGGTCCGGTGGGTGCTGGTGCTGCCCCTGCTCCTGCCCCCGCTCCGAGCGGGGGAGCCCGGCGACGCTCGCCGGACCGCTCGAAGGAGGGGTCCCCGCCCAGGAAGAAGTCCAAGGCGGGGGAGAAGAGTTCGAAGGCTGATCTGCAGTCGAAGGGCAAAACTCCTGAACGAGCCCCTGGAGCTAAAGCTCCATCCGAAAAGGGGGGTGAGAAGAGCGCGCCGAAGGAAAAGAGTGCGCCGGCCGAAAAGAATGCGCCAGTCAGCAAGTCGACTGCTGGGCCAGCGCGCGAGCCTCTCATCTCGGCGGGGCAAGGGTCCGGATCGGCCTCCGGGCCCCGAATTGCCCCAGCTCCGTGGAAGCCGAGAATGAAAACGCAACCCGGCAAACCCCTGAACGTTGGAGACCGACTGCTGGGGAACGCCGAGGTGATCGGGGCCCTTGCCAAGGCCTGTGCTCTGCCTCGGGATATGGAGGAGCATGAGAAGTTTGATGACGAGAGTCTGATAGTGACAGCGATCCAGGCTGACCTCCTGGTAAGTGTTTCCTGTGTGTTTTTTCAAGTGGCCTAGCTTGGCTGTTCCTGTTTTGATTCTCCTCTTTTCCCTTGCAGAACGTGCAGAGGCTCCTAACCGTGTTAGGAAGGAGGGATAGGAATGCTGCGAGGGTGACCCACCTGGAGTCCGAGCGGGAGAAGCTGAAGAAGGAGCTGGAAGTGCAGCGGAAGGGAATGGAAGAGCTCAAGGTGGCCAGTGCTGGAGAGTCTGCTCGGTTGGCATCGGCTCTGACTGAGATCGCCGAACTCTCGTCCAGGGCCAACCATACGAAAGGCGAGCTTTGGGCGAAGAACAAAAGGATCTCCGAGTTGGAGTCGGAGTTGGCCAGGTCGAAGTCTGAGTCGACGGCCGAGGCGACGAGGTTGCGAGGGGAGGTCCTGGCCGGTCGCGCTGAGAGAGAGAAGCTGTCGGCGGCGAACGCCGAACTGGAAAAGGAGAAGGCCTCTCTTCTGTCCGAGGCCCAATCCGCCTTCCAGAACGGGGTGGACCGCGCCACTGAGCTGTACGAGAAACAGGTGGAGGAGATCACCTCCATTCTGTTCGAGGAAGGGTGCCTGGCCGCACTGAGACGTGCGGGGGTCCCCGAAGACCACCCTGTCTATCAGGACCTGCCGAAGTATGCGGACCTGGATCCTGAGCCGAGCTCCTCACCCGCAACTGAAAGCGCCCCGGTCGAAGCTCCTGCAGCTGAAAGCGCCCCGGTCGAAGCCCCTGCTGCTGACGATGCTCCAGCTGCCCCGGTCGCCAGCGATGCTTCGGCCGTGCCTCAAGGTGATGCCTCTTCTGCCCCTGCTTCGGCTGAGGTACCAGTTGAAGCCCCTTCTGGTTCGGCCGAAGCTGCTGGTTCGGCAGATACGGTGATCGACCTGGTCGAGTCGCCGAAACCACAGTAGCCGGGCTCCTCTACATTTCTGTCTTCTTTTATGTAAAATTTTTGCTTCTCAGCTTTGTAACACTTTGTCTATTCAATGAAAGTCGAGCTTCTTCACTTGTGCATTTTTCTCTGCATTCGCTTCTCTTTCATTTTTGGATGTGCATTGAATGGTGCTTGAATGCCTTTAATATAACGCGTGACTCTTGAGGTAGAAGGAGTCAAACGATCCTCATAGTTGTCTGCGCCAATTCTCCGTATTCTGGAGACCATAAATGGCAATAAACATGGCGCTAGGGTTGATGAGGAAATCGGGCGGATGTCTCGTGGCGCCGTAGGAATTGCACGTAGCCGAGATGCGCACGAAATGGAGAAGTCCCCTGGCTCGTCACCAGGGGCCGTGCTGGCTATCTGGCCCGTAGCCGAGATGCGCACGAAATGGAGAAGTCCCCCTGGCTCGTCACCAGGGGCCGTGCTGGCTATCTGGCCCGTAGCCGAGATGCGCACGAAATGGAGAAGTCCCCTGGCTCGTCACCAGGGGCCGTGCTGGCTATCTGGCCCGTAGCCGAGATGCGCACGAAATGGAGAAGTCCCCCTGGCTCGTCACCAGGGGCCGTGCTGGCTATCTGGCCCGTAGCCGAGATGCGCACGAAATGGAGAAGCTCCCATGCCGGACTGGGGAGTCGTGTTGTTGCCGTGATTTAGAACACATTTTGATTTAGAACACAGAGAAACTTTCTTGAGAGGAAATGACCTTCATTGATTTTGCATAAACTGAATACATTTAAAAGTAAAATTTCTTCAGGTGCGACGCGTTCCATGGCCGCGGCAGCAGTTTCCCGTCCATATCTTCAAGCTTATATGCGGACCGCCCCGCGGTCCAGACTACCTTGAACGGACCGCGCCAGTTCGGGGCTAACTTGCCCTGATTCGGATCCTTATCTGCGGGTAGTGCCTTCTTCAGGACCAGCTCTCCGATGGAAAACTTCCTTTCCCGCACTTTCTGATTGTAACCTCTTGCCAATCGTTGTTGATAGGCTGCTAAACGGATGGAAGCGGCTTCTCTGCGTTCTTCGGCCAGGTCCAGTCCCAGGGTGAGGTTTTTATCGTTCTGGGCCTGGTCAAAGAGTTCAGATCTGAGGGTTGGGAGACCGATCTCGAGAGGGATCACGGCTTCCATCCCGTATGCCAAGGAAAAAGGAGTTTCCGAGGTGGAGCGTCGCGGCGTGGTCCTGTAGGCCCACAACACACTGGGTAGCTCTTCTACCCACCTTCCTTTGGCTCCATCGAGTCTCTTCTTGAGCCCATCCAAGACAACTTTGTTGGAGATCTCAGCTTGACCATTGCTCTGGGGATATGCCGGAGTCGAGTAGTGGTTCCTGATGCCGAGTTCCTTGCAGAAGTTTTTGAAGAGGCTGGAGTCGAATTGGGTCCCGTTGTCCGAGACCAAGACTCGAGGGATGCCGAATCTTGTGACGATGTTCTTCCATACGAAGTTCTTTGAGTCCCGTTCTGTGATGGAAGATAATGCTTCCGCCTCGATCCACTTGGTGAAGTAGTCGGTGGCTACTATCAGCCACCTCTTATTTCCCGGAGCTCGGTGGAGGGGTCCTACAATGTCCAGCCCCCACTGAGCAAAAGGCCATGGGCTGGAGAGCGGGCTCAGATCCTGTGCGGGTTGATGGAGGTTGTGTGAGAATTTCTGGCACTTCTCGCACTTCATAGCGTACATCTGTGCGTCCTTTTGCATGTATGGCCACCAGTATCCTTGGCTTATAGCCCGGTATGCTAGTGACCTTCCTCCGATGTGACTTCCGCAGATGCCTTCATGTATTTCGTAAAGGAAGTCTTCAACTCGGCTTGGGTGGACGCACTGGAGATAAGGGCCCGTGAAAGATTTCCTGTACAGCTTTCCTTCTGGAGAGAGCCAGAATCGGGCTGCCCGGAGCCTGATCTTGTGAGCTTGCGCTCTGTCCTCGGGGAGTTGGTCGTCTTTGAGGTACGCGATGATGGGATCCATCCAACTGGGCCCGAGGTCGGCACACAGGACTTGCCGTGGTGGGCTGAGATCTATACTTGGCGATGTTAGTGAGCCCACTTCTAAAGTTCTCTTTTTTCCAGCCTCGACGGCGGAGGCTAAGTTGGCGAGCGCGTCGGCGTGTGAGTTAGAATCTCTGCCGATTTGTTTGATTTCTGCTTCCAGGAATTGGGAGAGGAGTTTCTTGGCGAGGGTTAAATAGGCTGCCATTCTATCGTCGCGAGCCTGATAATCTCCAGTGAGCTGGCTCGTCACCAACTGCGAGTCACTGTAGATTACCAGCTGTTGAGCTCCGAGAACCTTGGCACTATTCAGCCCTGCCAGCAATGCTTCATACTCCGCCTCGTTATTTGACGCTCGGAAGTCAAGGGTCAGGGCTTGCTCGATTACTAGCCCTTCTGGAGACTGGAGGACTACGCCGACGCCGGCCCTTCTAGAGGTGGAAGACCCGTCAACGAAGACCTTCCAAGCCGAATCTCGGGAGCTGCTTCGAGAGTGCTCGTAATCAGTCTCCGGGACTAGGCCATCCTGCCCCTTGCCCCCCAGTTCGGGGTCGAGTGGGCTCGGCGCCGAACTCGGAGAAGTGAACTCGACGATGAAGTCTGCCAAGACTTGCGCTTTGATCGCTGTCCGGGGCTGGTACTGGATATCGTATTGCCCGAGCTCCACGGCCCACCTCGAAATTCGCCCAGTGAAGTCGGCCTTCCGGAAGACGGACTTGAGTTGGTGCTCCGTAACCACCACTATCGGGTGGGCCTGGAAATAGTGCGAGAGCTTCCGGGAGGCACTGACGAGGGCTAGTGCGAGTTTCTCCATTGGCAGGTATCTGCTTTCGGCGTCGAGGAGGGTTTTGCTGGTGTAGTAGATGGGCTTTTGCTGCCCTTCATCTTCTCTGATCAGTACTGAGCTCACAGCGTGGTCGGAGACTGCCAGGTACAAGTACAATGTTTCGCCTTTCTTCGGGGTTGACAGCAGTGGAGGCGAGGCCAAGTAAGCCTTGAGCTCTTGGAGGGCCGAATCGCATTCCGGGGTCCACTCGAATCTCAGGTTCTTCCTCAGCAATTGGAAGAAAGGGCGGCACTTATCAGACGACTTGCTGATGAAGCGGTTGAGGGCGGCGGCCATGCCGGTGAGCCTTTGGACCTGCTTCGTCGTTGCCGGGCTCTGAATTCCCAGTATCGCGGAGATCTGGTCCGGGTTTGCTTCGATACAGCGTCGCATGACGAGGCTTCCTAAAAATTTGCCGGACCCGACCCCGAAGGCGCATTTGGAGGCGTTCAGCTTCAGCCCGAACTTCCGAAGAACTTCAAAAACTTGCCCGAGATCCGCCAGATGGTTGAGAGATTGGGTGGATTTGACGACCATGTCGTCGATGTATACCTCGACTGTCTTGCCGAGGTGCTCCTGGAACATTTTGGTGACCAATCTCTGATAGGTGGCCCCCGCATTTTTGAGTCCGAACGGCATCACTTTATAGCAGTAGGTTCCCCTAGGAGTGATGAATGCCGTTTTCTCCTGATCCGGTCCGTACATGGGTATCTGATGATAACCGCGGTAGGCGTCGAGAAAGCTCATCCTTTCGTGACCGGCGGTGGCGTCAATCATCTGGTCGATCTTCGGGAGAGGGAAGCAGTCTTTGGGACATGCTCTGTTGAGATCAGTGAAGTCGACGCAGACCCTCCATTTTCCGGTCTTCTTCTTTACCACCACTGTATTTGCCAGCCACTTCGGGTACTGGACTTCTCTGATGGCGCTCGCTTCTAGCAGTTTTTCCACCTCTTCAACCACGGCTGCAGACTGGTCGATTCCGGACCTTCTCGCCTTCTGAACCACTGGCTTGGCCTGGGGGTCCACATTTAGCCTGTGGCTCATAACCTCGGGGTTCACGCCTGGCATCTCTTGCGGGGTCCAGGCGAAGACGTCCCTGCTTTGCAACAGGAAACCGAGCAGCTCGGACCTCTCCTGCTCGGCGAGCTGGCTCCCAAGAAAGAAGTATCTCTCTGGATCATTGGGGTCGATCCTGACCTCGGTGAGATCCTCGATACTCTTCTCTCCTGGATCGCGGCCGACTCTGTCCAGCTCTGCCTCCAGCTCTGCCATGTGCACTTGCTTTGGCTCTTCCTCGCCGGACACCACGGCCATCATGCAACGTTTGGCCATTTGCTGGTCCCCGTCGACTGTGACCACCTCGACTCCGCCATCCCTTTCCAAAGGGAATTTGAGCTTTTGATGGTAGGAGGAGGGGACGGCTTCTATCTGGTGCAGCCAGCTCCTCCCCACGATGGCATTGTAGGGAGATGGCGTGTCCACTACGAGGAAGTCGGCCATCACCGACGTGCCACCTACTTGGACTTTGAGGGAGACTCTCCCTTTGGGGTACACGGGCTTGGCGCTGAACCCTATCAGGGGGGTCCGCGCCTCTTGGAGGTCCTCTTCTGTGAGCCCCATCTTAGTGAAACAATCGAAGTAGAGGATCTCGGACGAACTGCCGGGGTCGACGAGGATCCTCTGCACCTTGCAACTTCCTAGCTTCAGGGTCATAATTAGTGGGTCATTGTGAGGGAGCTGAACCCCTTTCAGGTCTTCGTCTGAGAACCAGATATTCGGCCTTTCTTTGCGAGCCCTTTTAGATGCTGGCCCGAGCTCGGCCGACATGACCTGTTTCCCATGGGATGCCCTCCTGGCCTCGGCGCGGGCTTGAACGCTGCTCTGCTTGGTAGGGGCCAAGTGGATGACGCTTATGAGCCTCTCTGACCCGTCGCTGTCGTGATTCTCCTCAGTTCGGCGCTGAGGTCGGTCGTTGCTCCCGCTGCCTGCTGCCTTGTAGTACTCTTTCAAGTGCCCATCCTTGACGAGCCTTTCAAGATGATCCTTGAGGGAGTAACAGCGCCCAGTGTTGTGCCCGTTCTGCTTGTGGTAAGCGCAGAACCTCGTCTGATCCCTCGTGGAGGGATCACCCCTCATGGGAGCCGGCCATTTAAAGTACGGCTTTCCCTGAATCTTTTCCAATATCTGGTGAATCGGTTCTTTGAAAACTGTATTGACGCTCCCGCGGGAAGAGTAGGACGGTCTGTGTCTCTTGCTTCCTCCTGAAGCGTGGGTCGGGGTCGACGATCGGCCACCTGAGTGGGGGTCTCGGCTTGTTTCTTCTCTGCGATAGGTCCTTTTCTCCCCCCCAGAGGCTCGATTTCCCCGTCGAGATCGATCCTCCCGCCGCGGTCGGTCCTCCTGCCGAGGACGGCTCTCGTTCCGAGACTTGCTCCTTGAAACGCCAAAGCTCTCATTGGCCCGTGCTTCGTCCTCCTCCTGCTCGATGTACTTGTTCACTCTCGCCATGAGGGCTGTTACAGAGAGAACAGGGTTGCGGACGAGCTCCTTCCGAAGCTCGCATCCCGGCAGGAGGGCGTACTGGAAGGACTTGATCGCGACATCCTCGGAGGAGTTGTCAATCTCACTGTAAACTGTCCAGAACCTTTTGGCAAACTGAGTGATGCTTTCACCCCACCTCATTCTGAGGGCCATGATGTCGCTGTCGGTTTTGGGAATGACTCTGTGCGCCTGGAACTTCCCGAGGAAGGAGTCCTGCAACTGGGCCCAGCTCGAGATCGATCCTTCGGGGAGTGCACAGAACCATTTGAGGGGTAGGTCCCCCAGGCTGGAGGAGAAGACTCTGCAATTGAGGTGCCCAACGTCACCCCAGACGGACAGTTTCTGCGTGAAGTGGCGGAGATGCGCTGCTGGATCCGAGGTCCCGTCGTAGAGGACGAACCTTGGAACGCTGAACTTCTTGGGGAGGGGGTACTCGATTATTTCTCTGGTGAAGGGTGACGAGTCGAGGCCAGAGAAGTCGGGGAGGTCCGGCTGGCTCTGGGCGAGCCCTGCCTCCTTCAGGGTGTTCTGGAGGGCCTGCTTGACCAGGCGGTTGATCAGAGCCTGCTGGTCTGCCGCCTCCGATCTTGGCACCGACCCCCTGTCCTCGTGGTTATGGCAGGAGCTCCCGACGTGACTCCGCTCGCGACTTTTATCGTTCAGATGATCCCTCAGGTCTTTGCCGGTGACGGGATCCTTCCTGCCTATGGGATCACCGCCGCCGGGGACTGGTTCCTTCTCTCGGAGCTGCTGCCTGAGCTGGCGGATGAGATCATCTTTCTCCTGGAGGGCGAGATTCTGAGCCCTGATTGCGGCTTGAGCGGGGTCGGCTCTGTTGCCGTCGCGGTCCGAGTGGCGCCCGGACCGATGTGACCCCGCCGCTGCCGGGGCCTTGCCCTTCGAGAAGCGCTCCTGGAGGGGAGCGTTCAGCCGCGGTGGATCCTCCGCCTCTAGCGGTGATGACGCGGACTCAGTGTGGTAGCTTTCTACCTCTGCGGCCTCCCTTGACGCGTAGGGCAATGGTCCAGGGAGAACCAGCGGCCCTGGGGGGAGGGACTTCGGGTGCTCTGCGCCTCTCTTGTTTCTCGGAGCCATGGTGATTGGAAAGGGTTTTAGGAAAGGTTTTGAGAGAGAGTTTTGGGAAAGGTTTTGAGGTATGGGTTAGTACTTCCCCACAGACGGCGCCAATTGTAAGTGCCTAAAAATTAAGGACTTTAAAGCAGTGATTAGGACCCTTGATTCGGGTGGCTTGGATGAAGATTGCTGTGGCTCCGACTGGACCTGAGGAGGAAGAGAGGAAAACACGTCAGAGGACCCTGGCTGCAGGCAGCGCAAGGCTCTCCGATGCTTAAGTTAGTTCAAGGGACGAGCAAGGGAGAAGAGAGACAGAGTAACGGCTCTGTGAATGAAATTGTGCGTACCTTAGATGGTGGTTTGAGCCTCTATTTATAGAGTTTGGAACGTATCTTTGGGAGATATTGTGGTGTGGGTCCCGTGATTCGACTGGGAAGTCACGATCAGCCCACATTGCATTAATTGCGGTCCAATCCAGCCCACTATGCATTAAATGCGCGTCGGATCGGCCCACATCGCATTTAATGCGCGTCTTGTTGGGCCAGATCGTGTTGGACGCATTTGGCGGTAGGGGATCGTGGGATCTGCCCTCGGGCCTTGCCCTGATGTGGCCTCAGCCGCTGGATGCCGCCCTGTCAGGATCTGGCGAAGATTGTGAGCGGCTGGATGTCGCTTCTGTCCCTCTGGCTCGTGCCCCTATCCCTCCACGTGCCTGGTGACGTGGGGGATGAGGGGCGTGAGTGGAGACTCTTTCTGGCTTCGGCTTCCATCCCGGCTTCTTCAGCCGAGGTGGAGCTTTCTGCCGAGATGGCATCCGGGGTGGCCCAGCCGAGGTGGAGCTCCCCAGTTCGGCGCTAGTGGCCCTGAGCCGCCTGACTTCGGCCGGACCTCCTGCCCTGGTGGCCGGGGTGAGCTTGGTGCCACGTGGATAGCACGCGGATGGCACGTGAGAGTGCTTAGTCTCATCTGATGGCTGTGATTAGCGTAATCCTGTGGTTCCAGAAATCTCCCCACACACTAACTTATATAAACATTTAGCTAAATAAAATTCTTATATTTTAAAGCGGAACTTATTGGAGAAAAAAGGCCAACTCTCTCTTCTCCTTAAGCCATATCACCAAGAATAGTTATTATTTACAATCTTATTTAAATGGGCCGGATTCACCATAAGCAAAACCTATATACTTACCTAATTCATCCCTTTATCTCCATATACATGCATGGATCCATCATTTCCAACCCACCCACTCTTTTGTGGATGGATAGATTAGTCGGATCTGATGGTAATCATTTAAGATGGTCCGCTATCATTAAACTATTATGCAATCACACAATTATTATGTTATTTAGGCAGGCCCGCTTTAATATTTGACTTGGTTGTCAGCCAAGGGGCATTTTGTAATTCAGAAGTCTCATTTTCTCACATGTGAAATACATATAGTTTGTAACTTGTAAGTGGACATTTTTATTCTTATATTTAAAGTGAAACTTATTTGGAGGAAAAAAGGCCAATTCTCTCTTCTCCTTAAGCCATATCACGAAGAAGAGTTATTATTCAAAATCTTACCTAAATTGGATCCATCGTAAGCAACACACTTACCCAACCCATTGTTTTGTCTCCATGACATGAGACCCTCATGGAATGGATCCGCTCCTTTGTAGGTGGATAGATTAAATGGATCTAATGGGTATCATGTTGGTACTCAATCATTTAATATGGCCCATTATCATTAGACTCTAAAGATCAATAACGATTATGGAAAAATCACTTTAGTACTTTTACAATTTTAGTTGGAAGTTGGTGCCAAAACTCTTACAATATTTATTTCTTTTTGTCTGAATAATTACGATGAGAAGATGATATGAGGAATTTATCCACCATTTTTAATATGTGACACCCATTCTTCCAACCATTCTTCCCATTGGAAGAATGGGTCTTCTATAAAAAAAAAAAAAAATCAAAAGGATTGTAGACCATATTCCCTTGAGGGCCTGTTTGGATAAATGAGGAGTGGAGTAAAATAAAGTAGATTTCACATGTGGAGTAGAGTGGAGTGGAGTGGAGTGAAGTAGGTTGAAGTTAAAATATAGTACTTCACTTCACTCCATTTGGATGCTTATTTTGAAGTTAAGGCTTAGAGTAGAATCCACTTTTACTCAAAGAAATGAAAGTATTTAGAGTTGAAGTGAAATACAGTACATGTGGCTCACAACATTACTTCATTTATCGGGCCAGACTCATCCAAATGGGATAGAGTTGAGATTTTAGACTGTTATGGCCAATTTAACTTCACTTTATTCTATTTTTGCCTATCCAAATAGGCCCTAAGTGATACAAAATAATTGATAGGTGATGGTTTTCCAAATGCAACCTCTCGCATAGCATTACAAGCAGTAAAACAAAATCCAATTAGCTTTAACTTTATGAGAATTTGATCTTAGTTGTAGTAACTGGAATAATGAACATATAAAGTAGAATCCAGACAGGCCAATATTTTCTCACTTACAAATTGTTTTCTGGTCTAAGAAGAGACAATGGTAGTATTATACAAAAGCATGATTCGATAGCCTTGATTTAAGATGGGGCGACCCTTGGGGATGATATCAACGAAGCAACAAAAGATGGATGGCAGCGAACCGTGTTTTGGGGAAGAAGATGGATGACAACGTCTGTTACACCCCATCCCGAATTAAGCGCGATTAATCTTAATTAATCGTGATTATCGTTAATTAAGATGTGATTAATTAATTTACATGAGATTAATAGTCACTGTGACTGAAATTAGTCTTAGATGACTAAATTAAGCTTAATTAACTGATTTGGAAGACATGAGATTGGTTTTTGACCCCAATTAGTGAATTGGAGGACTTTTGCGTAAATATTAAATTATGTGAAAATAGTCGAATTGAAAGAAATTTGATATCATTGTATGTATCTCGATGAGTACATCAATTTTCATAATACACTTACTAACATTTGACTTAAGATAAATCAAAGAGGTTAGCCTTTGACTTTAAATGTAAGTTACCTTATAAATGGGTTTAAATTGCAAAAGGGAAGTACATGTGTTCTGTACTCAGCACATGCAATTATATGGCTTCCACATGTCTTACATGAATTTCAGTCAAATTGCATGTGGGTTTTCGTTGGAGATGCTTCTACAATTGTTTTTCTTCTTTGCTTCCATATCATGTGGAATGGTCACGGCACAATGGATGTAATACATCCTCTTTGTTTCTTTAATCCCTGGTCATCGTTTGGACTGGAGTGAGCAGTGAGTTCTTCCTCTTTTTTTTTCTTCTTCTTGTTATTTTCCTTATCTATATTACTAAAGGGATGTATACACTTCCTAGAGGAGGACACTTGGCATGTCTTGGAGATGGACACGTGGCAGCAGCCAGCCTAAAATGGTATTCTGCTAATCTCTCATTTTCCATCTAAAATTTCTCCATCTCTCCCTCCCTAAAATCTCTCCTTCTCCATGCTAATGCAATCCCTAAAATCTCTCATTCTCCATCTAAAATTTCACTTCCAAGACAACCACACAAAATGGGGAAGAGGAAAATCCCAAATTGTAAAGGATTGAAATATAATCCTTAATTCCATAGAAGAAATCTGTGCTCTCTGTGGGGCCCACTTGGGGCCTACATCACTGTCAAGGTTGGGACCCACTGATCATCCTAACCAATTCAACAGGAACCCACAAATTTTAATGGCTTAAAAAAAAAAAACAAATAGAGTGGTCGATTGTGGGCTCAATTGGTCAGAATGGGTGCAAACCTACATGGACCCATTGTGATTCAGGGGAGATCTCTGTTTTTTATCCATTTGGATATCATCTACACATCTAGCAAGACATTTATGTCACACCCTCGTGATTTGATTAAAATTATTTTATCAATCAATTCATGGGTCCCGGCCCGCATCATTTGATTTTATGGACGGTTAGAATAAAGATGGTGGACCCCATTCATCTGGGTCCCACTAAAAAATATTTGGTCAATTTTTTAGGTCTACGATCATTTGATCCTTTGATCTTTTTAAATCAATTCATGGGTCCCATCCCGCATAATACACTTTTTTGGACGGTTAGAATAGAGATGGTAGGCCCCATTCATCTGGGGGGTTCCACTTTAAAAGGTTATGTTTGGTTAATTTGTGAGGTCTATGATTATTTGATCATTTGATCTTTATCAAGCAATTCATGGGTCCATCTTGCATCATATTATTTCATGGATGGTTAGAATATAGATGGTGGACCCCATTCATCTTGTGGGTCCCATTTAAATAGGTTAGGTTTGGTCAATTTGAGAGGTCTATGATCATTTGATCTTTATCAATCAATTCATGGGTCCCGGCCCGCATCATTTGATTTTATGGACGGTTAGAATAAAGATGGTGGACTCCATTCATCTGGGTCCAACTTAAAAATATTTGGTCAATTTGTTAGGTCTATGATCATTTGATCCTTTGATCTTTCTTAATCGATTCGTGGGTCTCATCCCACATAATATGATTTTATGGACGATTAGAATAGAGATGGTGGACCCCATTCATTTGGAGGGTTCCACTTAAATATGTTAGGTTTGGTCAATTTGTGAGGTCTATGATCATTTGATCCTTTGACCTTTATCAAGCAATTCATGGGTCCCAGCCCGCATCATATGGTTTCATGAATGGTTAGAATATAGATGGTGGACTCCATTCATCTGTGGGGTCCCACTTAAATAAATTAGGTTTGGTCAATTTATGAGGTCTATGATCATTTGATCTTTTTCAATCAATTCATGGGTCCCGTTCCACATCATATGATTTTATGGACGGTTAGAATAGAGATGGTGGACCCCATTTATCTGGGTCTCACTTAAACATATTTGATCAATTTGTTAGGTCTACGATTATTTGATCCTTTGATCTTTTTAAATAAATTCATGGGTCATATCCCGCATAATATAGTTTTATGGACGGTTATAATAAAGATGGTGGACCCCATTCATCTTAGGGGTCCCACTTAAATAGGTTATGTTGGGTCAATTTGTGAGGTCTATGATCATTTAATCATTTGATCTTTATCAAGCAATTCATGGGTCCAGCCCGCATCAAATTATTTCATGGACAATTAGAATATAGATGGTGGACCCCATTCATCTTGGGGTTCCCACTTAAATAGGTTAGGTTTGGTCAATTTGAGAGGTCTATGATCATTTGATCTTTATCAATCAATTCATGGGTCCCGGCCCGCATCATTTGATTTTATGGACGGTTAGAATAAAGATGGCGGACCCCATTCAACTGGGTCCCACTTAAAAATATTTGGTCAATTTGTTAGGTCTACGATCATTTGATCATTTGATCTTTTTAAATCAATTCATGGGTCCCATCCCGCATAATATGATTTTATGGACGGTTAGAATATAGATGGTGGACCCCATTCATCTGGGGTCCCACTTAAATAGGTCAGGTTTAGTCAATTTGAGAGGTCTATGATCATTTGATCTTTATCAATAAATTCATGGGTCCCGGCCCGCATCATTTGATTTTATGGACGGTTAGAATAAAGATGGTGGACCCCATTCATCTGAGTCCCACTTAAAAATATATGGTCAATTTGTTAGGTCTACGATCATTTGATCATTTGATCTTTCTTAATCAATCCATGGGTCCCATCCCGCATATTATGGTTTTATGGACGGTTAGAATAGAGATGGTGGATATGGTCAATTTGTTAGGTCTACGATCATTTGATCTTTCTTAATCAATCCATGGGTCCCATCCCGCATATTATGGTTTTATGGACGGTTAGAATAGAGATGGTGGACTCCATTCATCTGGGGGGTTCCACTTAAATAGGTTAGTTTGGTCAATTTGTGAGGTTTATGATCATTTGATCTTTATCAAGCAATTCATAGGTCCCAGCCCGCATCATATGTTTTTATGGACGGTTAGAATATAGATGGCGGACCCCATTTATCTTGGGGGTCCCACTTAAATAGGCTAGGTTTGGTCAATTTGAGAGGTCTATGATCATTTGATCATTTGATCTTTATCAATCGATTAATGGGTCCCGGCCCACTTCATTTGAATCTATGGACGATTAGAATAAAGATGGTGGACCTCATTCATCTGGGTCCCACTTAAATATATTAGGTCAATTTGTTAGGTCTACGATCATTTGATCATTTGATCTTTTTAAATCAATTCATGGGTCCCATCCCTCATAATATGGTTTTATGGATGGTTAGAATATAGATGGTGGACCCATTCATCTTGGGGGTCCCACTTAAATAGGTTAGGTTTGGTCAATTTGAGAGGTCTATGATCATTTGATCTTTATCAATTAATTAATTGGTCCCAGCCCGCATCATATGATTTTATGAACGGTTAGAATAGAGATGATGGACCCCATTCATCTTGGTCCCACTTAAATATATTAGGTCAATTTGTTAGGTCTATGATCATTTGATCTTTCTTAATCAATTCATGCCTCACCTAAAGAATAAAACATTTGGAAAAAAAAATATAAAGATCAAATTAGCAACAAAAAAAAAGGACTCACAAGTTTACTAATTAATAAATTTATTAAAAATAATTCATATCAGTCTGTGCATTTGGTGGTTTCGTGGTTATCCACGGGATTTTGCTAGTTCTTTGAGTAAGCTTGGGTGAGATCTGTGCTATCAATTTTCCTCCTCCCTGTGCTTGGGTTTCTTGAAGATAAGGCTTGGAGAAAGAAGTGAGATTGGAATAGTTTAGAACCATCAAGCTTAAGAAGAAAAGGGTTTTTACATTGAACTCAAAGAGAGGCAAGTATAAACTGTTATATGTGATTAATTGCTAATGCATGTTACTTTGATGTAGATTATATCAGTTGAATTAGTTTTCCTTCATAGATGATAGTGTTGAACTTTTATATTGAATAGAATTGATTGAATTAGTTATGAGGAGTGATGAATCTATATTGACGTGGAATAGAAGTAAATTATGTGTTTACTTGGTATATAAAGATGGGAACAGGAGGTTCCAAATGGTTTTTGTACAGGTTTTACGAAGTGGGACAGAACAGAATTCGTGCTTGAATTCTGCAGATCTGGGCACCATCGGTCAACCGACACTGTCGGTTAGCCGTCGGCGCACCGACGATGGGACCGATAGTGTTAAATATGTAGAAAAATGTGTCTCTGGTTTTTGAACCGAGACTTGACCGATACCATCGGTCAACCGACGAGCTGAACCGACAACAGCTCTTGGAGCAGAGGAGATTACCTCTGGATTTCGAACCGACAACTGGACCGATACCTATCGGTCAGCCGAAAAGACCTCTCGGTCGACCGACAGGTCAACCGATGAGTGAACCGACAGTTCACCAAAATGATGTAATTTCAGACTTCAGGTCTGCAATTCAAGAGATGAAGCCTATTGATTTATTCAAGGCTGTTTGTATTTTGATACCGCCAGTAATGGTTAAGTGCGGGTCTTTAATGTGCAACTTTCCATAAGAACTGTAATGTCTATCGAACATAACACGTGCACATTAAGTGATCTAGCCATATACCCATTTGGTTGGTATTCATTTGAATTGGATTAATTGAAACTAATGCACTCGTAACCGCTCATTGTAATCAACTTTAAGATTAACGTTGTACTTGAATTACATGTGAGTTGGCACGGCACTACATATTGATTCCTACAAGCTCATTGAGCTGATCTTGATACTGTCTGCAGCAGTGAATTGTGGAGTGTTCCGGAACTCCGTGGTGATGTCAGTAGTTCCTGGCCCGGACACTGATAATCCCACATATTATTCTTCTATTGAGAAGATGGTCAAGTCTCCTTGTTACGGAGATGGTACTCCTTCCTTTAAGGAAGATGGCACTTGATTTGATTATCTGGAAATATTATGTTAGTTGCCAAATTGCCAATGTCAAGGATGAATATCCTTAATGACTTGTTATAAGATTGTGAACTGACTGTTACCTGATTATTGTTTACTGTTTTACGCGTAGCATGTATGATCATAAACACTGTTTGTACTTGCTGAATTGTCGAATTCACAGTGTTATGATGACATTGCAGGCCCAGCTGCCCCTACCGATGGTGCGACCGCACCGGCAGCGGAGGAGACCCCTGCGGTTCCTCCAGGAGGATTAGTAGAATGGAAATGACAAAGTATTTGTGTAATCTTTTGATGTAAATCCTGTAATTGGTTTTGAAAACTTTTGTATGTGTATAGAATGAGATCCTTGCATTGTTTTGATATGCAAGTGATTATCATGAACATGATGTAAATAAATTTTGAACTCAGTGTAAATATTGGTTTATATTCCGCAAATTTGTATCCCTTGTGAGTTTTACTTGTTAAAATTCACGGGAGTAAATATGGTTTCGACGCCGGTTAACTCGAGGTAATTAAATTTCGGGTTCGGGTCGTGACAACGTCGTAGCAGAGGGGGCGAGAGAGATAGAGAGTTGCTGAAAGAGTTGCAAGAAGCTATGCATGTTATCCATGATTTTCAGCCGTTACCAAAATGGAAGGATTGTGCATGTTGGAGAAATGGAGAGGAGAGGGAATGAGTTTTATGGTAGGGAAATAAAGAGGAGAGGAGAGGAGAGGAATTACATGTTAGAAAGGAGTTATGGAAGTCTTGAAAACCATTGAGAGGACTTAAAATTGTGTGGAAATCAACTGGACATTGAACCAATGGTCATTGGATCAATTGAGAATTGAATATTTGACTTGGTCCTGATTAGGCCAACATTGGATGGAACGTTCAAAATCAATTGAGGCTGATTTCGATGAAATCAGTCTCTTTCATATATAATAACAATTGAAATCAGTCTCTTTCATATGTAATAATAGGAACTAACTACAAGATATTACATAATTGTTGGTAAAACTTTGATCTCACGAAAGGGCGATCGAACAAATTGTCGCATGATTGGCTCAAGAGAATAACTCAAGTCCAAATTACTCCTCAGGAGGGACTCAAGAGACATTTTCAACAGGTTAAAATGTTCTAAAAGACTTGAAAACTTAAAAGTTTTCTTTTGGTAAAAGGAATTTTTCATTCACAACAAACAAGTACATCTTGAGAACAAAATATACAAACAAAAACTACGACCTACACCAAAACAAATCTATGAAAGTTTTATTGGCAAAACTATGGATAATTCCATTGAAAGATCTTAGAATGTGATAAAAGGCTAAGAATTTAAAATATTTGATGAGCCCCTTAATGTCGTGCAAAATACTATCAATCGACCAATCACAACTTCCTTTAATCGCATGGGTTGCTTTTCAAAAAAAAAAAAAATCAAGGGAAGCCTTATTTATGCTAGAGGTTGTAAAATGAGTATCTGAGGTTTTTAAACCGTTTACAATTCACTAGTTCCATAGATTGCCAATTTTTTTCTTAAAACAACATCAAACTATTAACTCATAGTACATCACCAATTTGGATCCTTGTGGCTCAAGCCTCAAGGCTACGAGATTGATTTAATTGGTTTAGTCAACATGGCGGACGAACATATAAAGTAATAGAATGTCTTGTAAATAAAATCACTTTCGGTTTGAGAATCTCAACCCTTAGATCCTATAATCACATCACAATGATGGGACAGGTTCGGGTGCATGAAAAAGATAGCACCACTCAATTCAATAAAGTTACCACTAATGTCAACTGGACACTCATTGAATGCAAACGGTTTTGGGGGGCTCGCATTCTCTACGCTTCTCACGTGTTATGACTTATGAGAGGCCGAGTAAAAGTGGAGCGGGGGGTGAAATTATGAATAAAGCTAGCCAACTAGGGACGTTCTATCCGCACACCAAAAAATTCTCTTCCTACACATATCAATATTAAAAAAAAGAAAAAGTCTTAAACTACCCTCCTCCTTTCTCCTTTCTAGTTTCTACCCTCGTACTTCTCCCTCTCTCCCCTCCCAACCTCCCTTGCCGGCTGGGAGGGAGACCAGCCGGCAGGCCCCGGTGGCAGCCCCTCTCTCTTCCTTGATTCCTCCCCCTCTATTTTCTCTCCCTCCCATCAGTTCCCTCTCCCCATGCCCAATCCCCCCACAAACTCCCCCTACCCAGCCCACTTCCCCTCCTTCCTTGTCCTCTTCTTCTTCTTCCCTCTCTCCCAAATCCACCCCCTCCCCTTACCCATCCCACTTCCCCTCCTTCCTTGTTCTCCTCTTCTTCTTCTTCCCTCTCTCCCAAATCCACCCCCTCCCCTTACCCATCCCACTTCCTTACCTTCCTTTTCCTCTTCTTCTTCTTCCCTCCTTGCCCGGCAAGGGAAGAGGGAACCGGTCATGCCTCCCAGCAGGCGGGGGGTCGGAGGGTGGGGGGGCGGCGAGAGTGGAGAGAGGGAGAGGGAGAAGGGTAGTTTAGGAATTTTTTGAAAAAAAAAATATGTGTGGGAAGAGAATTTTTTGGTGTGCCAGTAGAACGTCCCTAAAGTGAAGGAGAAGGGGGTTAAAGTAAAGAGCACTATAGGAAAAAATCCTACTTCTCCCAAGGTGTTTAATACAAAGTGGAGATAAGTGGGGCCAAAGATTACTATTCCCTCCCTTTCTCCATCAAAACACCTAATAAGTAAAACCTTTTAGGTGACATTAGTTTTACTTCTTCCATACTCGTGGTTAGAACACAATATGATTGATTATACATATAAATTCATGCCCAAGTGGTTATAAATGAAAATGGAGATCAAAGGTGAATATCTAAGAATGAGTATCAAACAACCTTTCTTTCATGAAAATAGAATCCAGAGAAGATTGAAAATCAATACCTAAGCATCACCCTCACATCAAGGTCAAAGTCCCATATACATCACCACCTCATATCCTTCAACTCTCACCTCATATCCTTCCCTTGACTAATCTTAAAGATGAAGATCATTTGACCATGAATCCCCATGTATTCAATTCTATATAAACAAGCAGGCCATTAGTTTTTTATTCAATTCTATGTAACAAGCAGGCCATCGGTCTTACTCAGCTTTCCATGAGTGAAACTCCATAGTGGGGCCGACCTACAAGTATTGGAGCGAGTAATTTGATTACTAATACAACAACAACATTTATAAACTCCGTCTTACTATAGGGCAAAATCCAATTAAAGTAAAATTTGTGGACATCCAACTAAAGAAGAGAGCATCTGTAGATAGGTCCTACGTACTATGGAGTTCCACTCCTTTCACTCATAAGAAGCATAAGCCAGAAACTCAAAGAATCTAGACTCATGATGTTTGAGATAAAGGTGGTACACATGCACTCCATCACTGCGAATATCAAAAGTAGAATTTGGACATGGGCAATTTTCTCTTATCAAAAATTCTGCATGCACCGAAAAAAAGAGCATGAAAAAGACCCTGAAACCTACTCTACCCTGGATCTCCTTTTGAAATGAGATCCTAGGATAGGGGAGAGCTTCAGGGCCTTTTTCAGGCTTGTTTTTCGGTGCATGTAGACCGATTGTTCTCTTATAGACATTCCTGCATCCGGGCATGTTGGTCGATTGGCTCGAAGTTGAAAACTTTTCATTTGGACAATTATCTGATCCTAGACCCTTAAACAACATAATTATAGATGAGGAAGCAACCATATTTGTAAGACAAGCCCAAAGTCGAGAGATAATGTGAGCCAATTCAATAGCAGTATTGGAAGTGAATTGGATGAGGAGCGTTTTTGTCAAGTTACAAAAAGCCCATTTATTTTCATGGAATCGAGTTTTTAGGAATTGTAAGAAATTCATTCCTCTGGTAGTGACTACAATAGAAGAACAAATAGCGTTTTCTTTTCATTAAAATTAATTACGGCCGTCAACCTAGTAAATATGGATTTATAAAAAAATATGGATTTATATAAAAAATAAATTTGTCTACCATTGAGGACTCACTTGCAAACAAATGGGCCAAAAAGAAACAAGAAATTCCTTTAACAACCACATTTCTGAAAGCATATTAAGAGCATCTCCAAGAAATGTCAAATTTGGAGATGCCTTTTTGAAAATGAAGGCTTATGTGGCAAATTGACCCTTAACAATTTGACATCTCTATTGAAGTAAAGTCGGACCATATGCCAAATGTAATATTTTATTATTATCTTTATTTTACCTCTTTTATATATTAAACCCAACTCATCCACAATAGTCCATTAGGATTAAAATATGCAAAATATAATTCGACATCGATCTCACTCCCATATGCCAAATGCCACCTCATTTTTGACAGTGCTATTGGAGTGAAAATCGATGCCAATAATCCCATGTGGCATTTCCACCTTTGATAGAGATGCTCTAAGCACATGCGGGTCAGAGGTGTAGATTGTTTCTTATAGGGCATCAAATAGGGCTATAGTGTATCTCCATATGGAACTGGAATGAAAACTTTTAGTAATTGAGATCCGAAATCTATTATTAATAATTTGGAAAAATGAGAAGGGGTCTTCTGTATCTTACGCATGGGATATGTAAATGGAATTTACCTATGTAAAACTTACATATGTAAAACACAAACCATGTCTGTATGGGAAATGTAAACGGAATTTACCTATGTAAAACTTACACATGTAAACACAAACCATGTATGTTTGGAATTACCACCATTTTGCATGATCAAATGTTGAACGGTTCGCATTGCATATGTAAAATCTTCATATATCTCAAAATCTATGAAAGCTTAGGAGCACGTTTGGAAACAATCCATGGCGCAGAATCCTCGTCTCTTTTCCACGGGATCACAGAAAATCCATGTTTAGCAACCCATGCCACCGTATGGGAGGATTTCCCAAAATACATAAAAATCCTCAAATTGAAAGATATGGTCAGTCAGAATTTAGGAAATCTGCGCACTCAAAGAAAGGCGCATGAACAGTGACAGTGACGTTAAGTTGTGATTAACCGTTTTTTGCTTGGAAACCGCATTTTTATGTCCCATAATCACAATCCAACCAGTTAATCAAGTTATTAAGATCCAAATAGCTATCATCATTGACTTTTCATAGTTTCTTAGATATTTGTAAAAAAAGTCCAAACCGTTGGATCATGAGATCTGAATTTTTGTGGGCCCTATTTGTGGAATCTGAACCATTTAATCTCTTCAAAAGGCCTAAAACTGCTACGAGGTCAAATTTAGCATCCAAATTCATCATAGATAGAGAGAAAAATGTCAAAAACCAACTGGTCGTTCATTCCGTCCACAGTGAAACGGTTTTACTTATGCTTCAATAGTGACTAGGTATTTGTTACGATTTTATCTTTGAAAACCTATATTTTATGGGTCCTACAATCAAATTCGAACCGTTCATCATATTCATAAAGTTCAAAACGGCTCCTAGATCAATTTTGAGTCATTGATTCTTTATAAAAATGTCTACAACTTAAAAAATTATTTTTTAAAATTTCTGTGGGACCCATAATTAAAATCTTAACCATCCATCATCTCTAGAAGGCAACAAACGACTAGAGATTCAAATTTTAGTGCTTGATTCATGGTGGATTACGAGAAAATGGCAAAAAAATTGTGACCGTTGGATGTAGTATATGCAAATCCTCGATTCTCAGTTATTTGCCAAACATGGATTGCAATGGATCTTATTAATGAGAAATCCTCATGGAGGATATCATCGTATAAGAAGAATAAAAGAATCCTCTTAATAGCTAGAGGAATCCAATCTTATTGCCAAACGTGCCCTAAGGCATCAAACTATACATTTTGGGGTTTAATGTGCCGATAAAAAAATCTAAATTATTTGGATTAAAATTTTAGGGTCCACAGGCACTGCAAAAAATAAATAGTGGGAGGTGCGAGAAAATAAAAAGTGGAAAATGGAGTTGATATCACAACCAGTTCCACAGGTCCTCCAAAGAGGTATATAATTGTTTCACACTTTTTTTAGTGTAAAAATCTTGATCATCTAAAAAACACCTGATTTATACATAAATAAGTGCAGCAAACAAGTGCATAAGTATGTGTAAAGGTAACACTTGCCTATGTAAAGTTGTGCAAACTAAGACTGATTCCCAAAAATATTTTAGTGCTTATGTTCAGCAGAAGTAATCTATTGGAGAGAATATGGGCATGATCCTATTTGAGAAAATTGACAACTTAAGTATTCCCAACCACCATCTGATTAAAAACAAGCAATTTCCTTTAGAAGTGTCTGAAAAGTCATATAGAAACGCATAGTCCAAAATTATATCAGCTATAATCATCCCAAAAAAAAAAAAAAAATAGGAAACCAAAACCATTAATGGACTGAATAGAAGTCGACGCTGGAATATCTGTGTGAATAAAAAAAACAAAGGTTCTTACTTGGAGAATTTTAAAATAGAGAAGATTAGCGGGAGGACTTTTAATATTGACGTTTAAGGCCTCTAATCAGCAGAATTTTCCGTGAAGTGATTTACTGTTGACAAAGTTGACAATTTGGGAAGATAATAGTCTTCTAGCCAAACGCTTTTTATTCAACATGGATTTTAAGCAGGGATCAAGTATCTTGATGCAATTCAGCGATGCAAAAGGATTTTTAGAATCACAGTGAAGTTTCTTCATACGAATGTTATGACCAACCATTAAAGAGGCCGCGGGTGGGCTCGTCAAAAGTTGAGATCCTCTTGAATTAAATTCATTCACGGATGGGAACCACCTGTGCGAATGTTCCTATAGGAGAAAATTCCCCTAAAATCACATATACCAATAGAACAAGATCTTTGAAATTGGCTAATATGAGCTTTCTTCTTAATGAAAATAGTAGGAGAGACCCACAGACCAAGAAAGTAAGCAGGAGTGACAATGATATGTGTTCGCGTGTGCGTGTGCGTGGGCTTGGGCGTGCAGTGAAATTTTCTCACGTGGATGTCCTCATCAAAGTACTAAATAGGGAGGTGCGGTCAAAAGACCAAGCCCTTCTTTGAGTCAAAATGGTACTCCGGCTTGGATGGGAATGACACCCATGTGAACATCCCTATAAGATCAGGGGCTGACCTACATGGAGGCTTAGGAGGCCATGACCCCCCCTTAAGTTTTTAAAACTTTATTTTTTACCACTAATTTTTTTTTTATAATTTTTCATTTTCACCTATGAATTGTTAAAGTTTTCTTTTAATAATTTTCATTTGACCTCCCTAATTCCATTTTCTGGGTCCACCCCTGCGTAGGACAAAATTTTCCTAAACCTGCACATACACCAATAAAACAATATACTTGCAATTGGCCAACAGGACGTTTTTTTTTTTTTTTTTTTTAATGAAAATAGTAGGAAAGCTAGGCCTATTGACAAAGAAAGCATGTGGGTGTGATGACAACAATGTACGTTTGTGCAGTGAAGTTTATATTCTCATACATATTTTCTCATCTAGCCGTTAAAACAGGTTGGTGCACCCATGAATAGGTAGAGATCTTCTTAAAATAAAAGCTTCCAGCGGTTTGATGGGAACGCCACCCATGCCAACATTCCCATCGGAGAAAATTCCACTATAACTTTAGAACAAAATCACACATGAAATTGGCCAACCTGAGTTTTTTTTTCTTAAATTAAAATAGTAGAAGAGACCAATTGACCAAGAAAGTGGGAATGAGCAAGAGTAACAATAATAAATTAAATTAAATTATGTGTGCGTGATAAAGAGAGGGAGGTAACAATTTTAGCACCACGTGAAAGCTGCTTATTATTAATTGAACCCGCTCGGGTACTTGCTAACTTCTCATGATAAATTAACACTCACTCTATTTTGACACCAGCTTAAATGATATTTATCATAAAATTGAAGTTGATAGAATAAAATTTGAGAATGAATAAACTTTAATCTTATCGTAATGACATGATTGATATGATTATTTTTACATCCTGCGGTGCATCCACCAGGATGTCATGGCACATGATTTGTCGGCCATACCAAAAGAACACTCATCGACCATCATGTGTTTTCAAAATCTCAATTTCAGATAAAACTTTACAAGTGTCGGCACCTCCACTACTATCAGTTGATACTTCTTGTCAACTTATTTTACATGTTTCACTCAAAACATGTAGCCACCACTGCCTATGTTACCGTTTTGGGATGACATACTCTTCAAAAACTCATCCGAAACCTCCATGTTTGATATGGAGTTGTTGGAGTCAGAAAGAAAGACATCGCAAGCTTGGCCCATTGGAAACATACCCTCCTCTTCCTGGTGCACTTGCTGAATATGTTGGTGCTGTTGCTGCTGTTGTTGCTGTTGTTGATGGTAAAATTGAGTTCTCTGGGGCCGGATGATCATTGCATTAAGAGCCGGATGGCTGTCAAAACCAAAATTTGCTACTCGCACATCAGGCCGAAACATAGAGGAAAACGGTGCAGTCCGAGCACCCGTATACTGTTGTACCAGGGCACGGAAATTGTTTAAATCAGTGTTAAGAACAGTTGTTGGTGCTCTTCTGGCGGCCCTGCCCCGCTTTCGAACGGTTCTCCCTCCAGGGGCTTCACCAGGTGAGTGGGTGTGGGTGCTAGCAGCAGCAGTCCCTGGCCCTGTGAGAATAGGACCAGGGATGCTAGGAGAGGCCACGGTTGTCGTGACAACCGTGGCCTCTGACACCGCGGGCGTCTGTCCAAATATGGATATAGCTCGAGGTGCTACCACTGATGCATCTGTTGGGGTGCGGTGGTAGAACTGCATCCACTCGCCTTGACCCGAAGCTGGGTCGTTCATAGCCATCATATTGGGTGGGTGAGTGATTGATGGTTGTGGTATTGAAGAGGAAAGACACCATCCCCAACTGCCTATTTATATGCAGATAGATAAAAAAACGTGGGAATGATATAGTCAAGGTTTGACAGAATATGATCTTAAGCATCCAATGAAAGTGGAGATCTCTTCGGCTAAAATGCATTCCAAGTGGGATTCAACGTGGATCTGAAGCAGCTTCGCAGAAAGTGTGTTTCGGATCTCATGGAGAGGTCATGGTCGTGCTTCTTCTGTATGGTTGGTTCGTGGAAGCTATCCATCCTGGGACTAGTGGCTGTCATAAAGAGTGGTCTATAGTCAAATAGGCGACTGAGAATGAGACAGATGGAGAGTCGTGGAAGATTATCTGCGTCGTCTTCTTCAGCTTGGCTTAGACGTCTTGACTCGTCTTGACTTGGTTCGGCTTTGAAAGTGTCTCAAATGTCCAGTGATGGAAATGGAATTAAGTTAAACGTTTATGGAACCTTCACATTTACATGAGGCCTTGGGTTATGAAGAAGATAGGAATGAAACCTACTTTTCAATCAAAGATGCTGACCTGAATTTGGAATTGGACACTAATTGGTGCCTGTTTGTTTCCTGAAATAATAAATAGGAATTGTATAACTTTCATTTCTAAAAATCTTGACAATTTAAAAAATATATAAACGTTAATTTTCAAAAATGGCCAATCGAGCTATCTTCCCTCCCATCAGATGGAAAACGAATTAAGGGGATGTGGAACACTGATGTGGTATTGTATTCCACAAGCTGAACATTCCTATGTGGGGGGGGGGGGGGGGGGGGGCATATGGCATTAGAAGAATTACGAAGAGTTAGTCATGAGGGGGGGGGGGGGGGGGGGGGGGGGCGGGCGGCATATGGCATTAGAAGAATTACGAAATATGGCATTAGAAGAATTACGAAGAGTTAGTCATGAGGTGCGGGTAGTTGTTCTTGAGTCATGGGGAAATTAATGGGTCGTGGGAAGTTAGTTGGTTTACCTATGAGTACGAGTAGTTTTCATATTTTTATGAGTATGGGTAGTTAGTGCAGTTATTTGCAGGAGCGGTGGGATGTAGTTGTGGTAAGTTGCGTAGAGAGTGAGTCAAATTGTGGTAGTTATGAGTGCATATATCCTGTATTTAAAGATGACAGAGATTAATAAAAGAAATATTCTATCTTCTCGCAACTTTTTGTTAAATAATTGGAGGGTGAAGGTTCCCCTCAAAGTGAACCTAGTCACCTACAGATTCTTCTTTTACTCTTGGTGAAAGAATAAGTGTGCACATAAAAGAAAAAAAACGAACAATCTACCACAACCCTAGTAGTTCAACTTGGGGTGCATGGAACCATGGTGGATCGATACTTGGGTCCTTTTTTTTTATAGATCTGGTTTAGAATTCAAATCCAACTCAAAACCTATATATGTATTGTATTTGTTCAACATTACCTGTCCCATCTATGTTGGAGTAGACCACAAGAGTTTTGTTTCTCCATTCTGATCCATCCCGAGCCAAACTCTCAAATAAATTGTACTTCTTCAAATCTATTTTTAGTACCTTCATCCATGTACTCTTCGGCCTACCGTTCCCCTTAGTGGGCCATCAGCATATAGAACTAAACTTTTTCTATATTTGTTCAATATCAACTTAAGAAAAAGAGAGAGTTTAATTTGGATATGAATCTACAATAAGATGTAGTGTACATTAGTACAATTGGATAAAGGAGCTTCAATATATGTATATAAACAAATGAGACTATTAAATGGTATATGATTGGACTTTCAAATCTGAATATAATTTAAGATATTTAGGTCCTTACAATCGATGCATATTTTTAATATATAAATGTAATCATCCTAGATTTGGATTGTTGGATCAGAACATACAAGGACTCAATTTCATATTCAAATGTTCCGGATCCTATATGCATGGATCTAAATTTCTCCTAACTAGATAAAAAAGTATGAGGCCCACTTTATTTAAATTAACCAGAGACCTTAGATAACCAAATATCTATTTGTAATACTACTTATCTCATACATCCCTCACCTCATATCCTTCACCAATCACCTCTATATTAATACTTCGGTGGAGCTCATTTGACATTGAATTCACGTATAATCAATTCCTATGCATTCTAGTCAAGCAAGCATATTTTGTTTCTATGTAATTAAATTCCTTGAAGTTAATGGTACAATTGCTTCCTTTAGCGAGTATTAAATGAGTGATCGAGAAACTTACGACATAAGGTATAAGGTATAATATGTAGATAGCTCATAAGATACTTAAAACTTTATAGAGGGTAATACTTTTTCACATAAGGGAGTCTTTAGTTTTGTTCTTCAGCTTTAGCCATTTGAAAGAAGATAATTTCATGCAAACAAACATGCTCTTACATCTAATGTCAGTTATAACAACTGAATCTAAATCCTTATACTTTGTGACGTCTGTATCCAATTATGAAACTTTTCCAACCTTGAATTAGTTCCCAATTCTTGTTTTCAAATCCTAAGCTTTTATTTGACAAGTTGGCTCCATGTATGATTTGGATTTCGAGATGGATACTTTCAATTAAAAAAATGGATCTGCACAAGGGTATGCTATAGTTTACATGCATAATCTGAGGGACATTGATACGAAATCATTTGTGGGACCAAATTGTGAGTTGAATTGACTACTATGAGGTTCACATTTGGGCGAATATACAGTTTCAGAACCATTGAATGATTGGATGAGATCTATCTAAATGCCTTCACCAAGCCATTCATGTTTTTTTTTTTTTTTCTTCTACATTGAGGACTCAAACCTATACATGCTTGCACTTTTTCTCTTCTACATTTAAAACTCAAACTTGCATGCTTCCACACACACAATCAAGTTCCTAGCCAAGCTACAACTTGGGACTTCATCAAGCATTTCAGCTTGAAACATAAACCAAAAATGGCAATGAATTCCCATTTAATTTCCTAACTAGCTTCAAACTTACAAATTAATGAGGAAGCTTTAAGCATAAAAGGACAAACCTAATTTTGAGCACGTTTTATAATTTGGCCCATAGAGAAAAAAAAAAGCTATAAATGAAAAAAAAAAAAAAAACGATTTACATGTGGTCACATCTAGACCATGAAAACAATGGGCCCCACAAGTGACGACTTCTCAAAAAAACTAGTGGGATGCCCTCATCCATTGCATCGTTGAAAAAAGTTCATGGGTCGGCAGAAATTGTCCTAAGCAAATTATGGTCCAGACCTAGGGGGTCCAATTGAAATGAGTATATGATTCCAGGTGCACCCGAGGTGCATTTGACAAGGACTTCAGCTCGAACACGGCACGCTGTTTCGCCCGAGTCGATACGGTTCGAGTCTTTGAAGCTACAATCAAGCCGAGGCCTTTGCCAGTTTCGCCGACGGTGGGCCCCACCCACCAAAAGAATCAGACTCAACTTTGACATCATGTTCATGCCTGACAAAGGTGCCGATAGAGAGAGATGCAACTTGCGAGCCAAGTGGATGCAACTTGAGCCGATTAGAGTGCAAGCTTGGGTTGGAGGGTTCAGTTTGAGATCAGGCCCATGTCTATAATTTTTTTTGGATTTGAGTTTAGATTTGATATATATATAGGCCAGCTCTCCTAAGCTGAAGCTTATGATAAGGTAAGCTGAAGTAAGCTCAATTACGTGGTGGGGCCCACTTGGGGACCCATATGGGGATGTGGGTGGGGGGGATTTCAAGGACTCCCTGGGACCCTCCTTCCTATAAAAAATCAGCCCCAATCGTGGTTTCTATCATCTCCATCTGGGCACCAAAAGTTTAATGGTCAACGGTCTATTCGGATTGGTACATAGTCGATCTAACGGTCTAGTAAATTCGGATTTGACCAAAAGTTGGTGGGCTTGTGCAATTTAAGGGGGTCGTGTGTTTGGTCCATTTGGATGGATCAAGGATGTGCCCCAGAAGCGTTAGCTTACGAAATCATATCATAAGCTTAAGCTTAGGAGAGCCTTGCTCATATATATATATATATATATATTTAGATATCCCACAGTGGGAAGAGTGGCATATCTAGGGACCAATTCCTAAACAGCTGGAAGAGATGCTGGGTTGCCAACCACCTGATCAAGGAACTCTGGCATGAGAAACTTTTAGAATTTACTAGATGAGGGTTATGTTTGGGTTGTTATTCTTGTTGGGATAATATTGTGTTAAATT
This sequence comes from Litsea cubeba, assembly GCA_012931725.1. NCBI lineage: Eukaryota > Viridiplantae > Streptophyta > Magnoliopsida > Laurales > Lauraceae > Litsea > Litsea cubeba. Next base: position 18,449,409 of record CM022951.1, read on the forward strand.
TAATTTCTCATCAAAAATTACTTTTTTGTGATAGTGTTACAATATTAACTTGATACTATATATGCTAATATCACGATATAGTAATTTCAATTGCAATTAACCAATAGACTAAATTATCTAGTTATGGACTGACCAACATTGTTAATTCGTTGCTGGCGCAGTGGCAAGGCACTGTCTCTATATGTAGGGGTGTACACGAATCGGATTGGTGTGGATTAGGCCAAACCGTCACCAATCCGTTACCTACGGATTAATGGATTTGGAATCCGTCACCAATCTGTGGTTGTTAAAAATCGATCTGATCCGATCTGTGGAGGAGTAGATCGGATCGATTTAATCCGTTCAATCCGTTAAATCTAATGTTATAGAAAATTTGAAGAGCATGCTCTCAAGGCTATGGTGAGATTTGGTCTACGGCTTCATTTGTTATATTTATATATTAAAGTGAATTTATATAAAAGTGAATTACATCTTGACCCATGAAGTTTTTTCTTCTTTTATATTTAGACCTCTTAACTTATATTTTGGCCCTTTAAGTTTTTTTTTTTATTTATTTTTATTGTCAACGGATCGGATTGGATTGAATCCACATATTGAGGGTGAAATCCGTCACCGATCCGTTGATAACGGATTACAAGATTTTCAATCCGTCATCAATCCATTTACATTCGGTTAGGTTAAAAATCCGGATTGGATCGGAACGGTTTTACGGATCGATGGTTTTTTTGTACACCCCTATCTATATGAGGAAGATAGGGTTTCAAACCTTGATAAAAGGAAGAAAAAGCTTTTGGCAATGAGATAAGTTCGCACACCTAGATAAATGAAAGGGGAAACGCACCCACTGGACGTTGTTAAATATATATTTTAGATTTAATTAATAGGTGAAAAATTCAGAAAAATGTCAAATTAGCTTGATGCGAGATAATGATAGGGTTTAGTGATGTGAAACGGTATTCCATTTCTTCTTCTTTCTCCCTTTCCTTTTTCTCATCCTCCTTTTCTTCTATTCTTGATTTTATCTCTTCCTAGTAAAGAGATGATGGATTTGGAATTTCCTTTTTTCCTTTTTTCACTAAATAGGTTTTTTTTTTTTTGCTACATTGGGATATTGCTATAAATTGATTTGAATAAAATCTTCCATATTACATCTTCCCTTTTCATGTATTTATTTATATATAGAGTCAATCGGAGAGATTTTCTCTCAAAGTTTCACTGAGATTGGAGATTTTATAAGGACAACAATGAGGTGGATAAGTTAAATGGAAATCTAGGACTTGGTAGCTAGCATAACAATGAGATGGCTTAATTTTAACCGAATAACTCAGTTATCTTAGCAACCCCTTGAAGCTGATGGGTGAATATATATGATTTGACTGTCAACTTGTCACATAATTATATACTAAAGCGAGTTGTACTTAGACTAGAAAATGTGTTCGCGATTTGGTTAATAGCTGGAAGCACCTTCATCAATACTTTATCAAAGAAATGACAATCGATTTTAATGTGTTTTGTTTTAGCAGGTAAAACTTGTAGAGTCTAAATAGGTGGCATTTTGTCACAATGTAGAAGTGGCAGCTGAGGAAGTGATGCTAGTCCTAGATGGAATGTCGAACCCGATCTTACTACAAATCTTTGTGTGTTGCAATGGTTGTGGACCAATACAAATTGGCTCCATATTCTTGGATCTTTGGATGGTAAAACAAAGGGATGCCTTATCCTTTCAACTCTAAGGTGACACAACCTGAGTCCAAGATTTTAATTAAATTAAATTAATTTCGAATCACGCATACTTACTCTCGTGAATTTCAATTACATAAAACTCATAAAAGATATCAATTTAAACATTATGCGGAACATTAACATATAAACAAATATACATTGTTCATTTACAATTTATACAAACATCCACTTGCATATTTAATTACAATGCAAGGATGAAAAGTATGAACGTTTCAAAAACAACTCTTATCAAAAAGTTTTCTGGTTCTAATCTCATCTCCATTCTACGAGTCCAGCTGGAGGAACCGGGACAGTCTCCTCCGTTGTCGTTGTGGCCTCAGGACCGGCAGGGGCAAATGAGCCTGTAATGTCATCAATAACACTGTGAGTTTAACAATTCAGCAATGTATAAACAGATACATGATCACATATGCTAATTACACATTTATCATATCTAATTCAATGTTAGACTAAAATAATTAAACAGTGTGAGTCTTTATTAAAAATAGGCAACTACAATAACATTTCTAAACATATACCATCTTCCTAAACAGAAAGGATTACCATCTTCCATATGGAAGGATTCACAGTGTGAATTATCAGTGTCCTGGCCAAGGACTACTGACGTTACCACGGAGTTCCGGAACACTTCCAAATAATCTATTGCAGCATTAACAGCTCAATGAGTTTATAGAAATCATCATGTAGTGCCAGACTCATTGTATAATATAATTCAATATATTAATTTTGTTTAATTCCGTCTAATTATAAATGAATGGATATAAGTCAATACACAATCCCTTTAGGATTTAATTCAAGTTACGAATCAATATACAATTTTAATTAAACAATACAAACCATTTGGGTGTAATCCTTAGTTATTTGATGTACACGAGTTATTTTCGATAGACATCACAATTTATATGAATTTGTACATTAAAGTCTCATTAATTAACACCTATGGAGGTAATAAACATTGTTAACAGCCTTGATTTAATCAATAGGCTCTTTAACTAGAAAATCAGAATTTAAATATGAATTTCATAATTTTGGTTACCACTTCGGTTACCGTTCGGTTAACCGACATACGGAATGCGGCTAACCGAATTTACTTTGGTTACCTACGGTCAGCTCTCCAGAACCTTCAATTTTCCTGACAAATTTCATTGAACTTCGGTTAATCGAAATGAGGATTTCGGCTAATCGAACTAAGGATTTTGGCTAACCGACCAATGTCGGTAACCTCATGGTCAGCTTTACAGAAGCTGATAATTCTCACAAAACACTAACAGGTGAGTTCAGTCACCTCACGGTTAGCCTTGCGGCTAGCCGAACTTGGAATTTCGGTTAACCGAACTGAGATTTCGGCTAACCGAATTGACCGAGAACCTCAAAATTTCTGAAATGAAATTCTGAATCTGAATGTCTCAAGTTCAGTAACACTTCTACAATCTATAAAACCTGCACAATAAACATCTTGGGACCTCCTGTTCTCTTCTCAAATATTATCAAACACCACTTCTATATCCAATCTTATTCTTCAATCAATCAATTACACATACAAATCAATTCCAAGAATAGGGTTGAATCACAACTACTACAAAATTCAAGAAAAACCATATTCCTTATAACATATAGACATAAATCAATGTTTATACTTACCTTTAACTTGATTCTAACACAAAACCCTTTTTTGCTAGCTTTTAATTTGATTCAAAACCACCAATTTCCAACCCTAACATCAAGAACAAACCCAAAACAATTCTTTTATGAGTTATCTTTGTTAAATACCAAATCTAAGCTTACAAAAACATTCTAAATTTCTCAAAAGAATCTAAGCTACTTACTTGTAACTTCACAAAGAGAAATTTGATATCTTTTTCTAGCTTAAACTCCACGAAAGCCAAGCAACTAGAGGAGGAAGATGATGATGATTTGAAATCCCATACAAACTGAACTTCTTTGATCACTTTTGATGAATAAATTCATGAAGAAACGATGAAGAAAGTGATGAGTCAAGCCCAATCCGGATCGCGGTAATGAGTCAGGTCCAAGTGACCTGGTCCGTCTAGGATCGTGGGTCAGGCCAGAATAGCTCCGTTGAGATCCGGGTTTTGTTAAACGAAGCCTCGTCACCTCAGGCTCCAAGTCATCGCGACGAAGTCCTCCCCTCACCTGCATTTACCAAATCTCACGGAGAAGATCTCACCTGCCTCCCACCTGACTCGTTCCTCGAGGACACGACTGAGGCTCCAAAGAGACGTTGAACTGATCGCATCCCCACCTGGTTGGGAAAGGTTATAAATAGAGCCCTCTCATCACTTGAGAGAGGATGGTTTTCCCTACTTTCCCTACTTTCTCATACCTGTAACTCTCTACATTAATCAAACATCACCGTTTTGAAGTGGACGTAGGTCACGCTTGACCGAACCACTATAAATCTCTCATCTCTCTTCATTTACTGCACAGCATTAATTATCTGACCGGTGGTGTCCGAATTTACCTTTTTTGGCATCATCAGTTTGGCGCCGTCTGTGGGGAACGAAAATCAAAGCTAAAGTTCTCACTTCACACATCTTCTTCAGAAATTATGGTGATCACCACAAGATCAGCAAGACGACCGGAGGATAATCTCACTCAAGATGGGCGCCCAACAGGCCTAGGCCCTTCCGGGCGTCCAGGCCCTTCCAGGCGCCCAAAACTCCCCCAGGCGGGGAGAGGATGTTCCTCCACCGAATGACCATACCTCGAATGCTCCTGCTCCCACTCCTCAGCAGATGTTGGAGACCATGCAACAGCTGGTAGCCCAAACTAGCAAATCTTACAACTTGTGCTAGCAAGGCAAGGAGGAGCACAATTTGGAGAAGTGTCACAAGGAGCATCGCACCAAAGAATTCCAAGAGCTCCACGCCATGGAGCTCCCCACCTCGGCGCCCATATGGGGATGGGCGGCGCCCAGCGAGCTCCCCACCTCGGCGCCCATATGGGGATGGGTGGCGCCCAGGGAGCTCCCCATCTGGGCGCCCATCCTCTGGGCGGCGCCCAGGGAGTTCCCCAGGGCGCCCAGGGAGTTCCCCAAGGAATTCCCCAGGGCGCCCCTCATGGAGTGCCCGGTGGAGCCCAGCTTGGAGGACTTCCACCTCCTCCCTCTTCTTCTAATGGAGAGGGTCCTCATTTCCAAGAAGGGGAGAGTGAAAACCAAAGCATGGAGGATGGAGGTTATTTTCGTGACCTATCCAGGGAAGCTCCCAATCCCTGGGACGAAAAGATCAAGGAGATGCAGAACCAGCTGGGAGAAGTCTACAACGCCATGAAGGCGAAGGCACCGGAGACAGTGGATCACCTAGTCGGGCGAACGGACACACCGTTCAAGCCCGATGTGGTGAACTACCCGCTTCCCCGGAAGTTCAAGATGCTGTCCATGGAGACCTTTGATGGAAGAAAGGATCCATTAGAGCACCTGGAGACGTATAAAACCAAAATGCAGCTACATAATATCCCTGACGAGATTATGTGTAGGGCATTCCCAACCACACTGAAGGGTTCCGCCCGGCAGTGGTTTGCCAATCTCGCCCCTACCTCCATCGCCACCTTTGTGGAATTAAGCAAGTCCTTTGTGTCACATTTCATCGGAGGACGCCGCCACCAGAAGCCTGCCACACACCTGCTCAGCATAAAGCAGGATACAAATGAAAGCCTCAGGAGTTACCTCACTCGTTTTAACGAGGAGGTACTTCAAATTGAAGAGCCTGACGACAAGGTGTCCATGACAGCCTTCCTCGGAGGTCTCCGTTCATCGAGATTCCATTTCTCAGTGATGAAACGCCCGCCAAAAAGCATGCCAGAGCTACTAACAAAGGTTCAGAAGTATATAAATGCTGAAGATACCACAAGGGCCAGGCGAGGGGAGTCCTCCAGAGCAGTCGACAACGGGAAGGGGCGAGACAGAGAGGAAAGGAAGGATAGAAGCAACAAGCGAAGCAGGACAGAGAGGCTACCTGTCAGAGACCAACGCGGTCCTGCTCCGCAGAGAGACAGACAAGCATTCACTCCTCGCGATGCAGTGGTTGAACACATTGCCAGGGAACGCGGAACTGTTGAAAATGAATTTCCAGTAATACCATAAGAGAGTCAAAGTAGTGAGGGTTTGGGGGCTTGGTTTTGTTAATGTTGTGTAGCACTAAACAATGGATTAATAAAATCATTTTTTATCAGTGCTACAAGTTAAAAAAAAAAAATAGATTCCCCTGCCCTCTAATCACTTCCAAAGTTGTCCTCGGCATCACCATAGACATCATCAGTTTGGCCGAGGCATGCTCCATGGCGAGAAGCACCTCACCGGGCGCCATCACCATGGCGCCCAGGGTAGAGGAGCACCTCACTTGGGCGCCCATCATCATGGCGCCCAGGGTCGAGGAGCACATCACCATCGACATCATATATAAGAGCTGCCACTACAATCATCAAGCCCCTCAGTCAGCACGAAGCCTATGAGGACAATATCTGGGAAAGCAGTTCTCTCATGTACCGCCCTAGTCATTGTCTCCACAACGGTCTCTCTGAGCATCACCCTTGTTAGGTTTTTGTTTATTGCAATTTGATGGATGCATCATTCATTTTATTCATCATTTGAATTCACACACATGCATTGATTTAGAAAATCTTGAAATCTTGATTTACACATGCATTGATTTTAAATCTTGTAAATCATATGTTTCATGCATGTTTTGGTTTTAATCTTGGATGCATTCAATTTGAAAAAGAGTTTTTTAAATCAAGCAAGCCTATGGTTTTAAAACTTTCTAATCATTTTAGGCTTTTTATATTTCATGATTTTAAACCTCTTAGAATGATTTAAAATCATGTTTCCATGCTTGATTTAATGGCCCAAAAGAATCCCCTCAAGAATCACTTTAAAATATGAGAAAAAATGGGAATTCTGGTCCCAGGGTCGACCTGCAGTGTACCAGGTCGACCTGCCCATGGACCAGGTCGACCTGGCACACTGCAGGTCGACCGGGCAGAGGGCCGTTGGCTCTCCAACGGTCATATTTGTGACCGTTTGTATTCGGTCGACCGGGGATAGTATGGGGTCGACCGAAGACACGCCTATAGTCACTTTTTGACTATAAATATGAGTTCATTCCCATTGAAAAGTGGTTGAACATTTTAGAACTCTTAAGCCTTCTTTGAGGTGTTTGGAGACAAGGAAAAGGGGATGAACTAAGAGAGATCAAGGGGGTCATTAGTAAAGCTCAAGCTTGGATTAATGAAGTTAAATCACTAAGTAAGCTTTACCTCTCTTTATCATTTGTTATATGCTTTGTTTTAAATCTTTGGTAAATGATTTTTAGCATGATAACAATGATGTTTTGAATCCTTATCATATCTAAATCTTTGATTTTAGTTATTGGATTCTTCACCCTTGATTTCAAACCAAGTTTTGTTTTAAACTTTGTCAATCATGCTTAGCCAAAATCTTTGATTTCTTTATAGCATGATACATTAACTTGTTTGAAACTCTCTTTGTTGTTTTCATTCATTTAAGCTTTAGGTAAAATAGTTTGTTTTTGAAAACAACAATGAGTATGCATCACATGTTTAGACATAATTAATTTCATACAACTTGCGAGCTTTTGATTTTCAAATCATTAACAAGTTTGTATTTGGTACATGTGATTTGCATATTACTTCAATCATATCTTTTTATGTGCATTAAGCTTTTAAATGCTTTTAGCATAAATTGATTGAGCTTAATTTTAAACTTGATTGAAGTTTTCACACACACACTTCATTAGCATTCATCTTTGTAATTCTTAGTGTGTTTGTGTGAGTTGTTATTCACTTTCATATCCGCCTATCTTAGAGGCAAAGTTATTGAGCTTAAATTGTAATCTCATAAGAGTGTTTTGTGAAGACACTTTCTTTGAGAGAAATCTTTTATGTATTAAGGTTATTGCTTAGCCTAAGAAAAGCATTATGTAAAGGTTATTGCTTAGCCTATAAAAGCACATTGTAAGGTTATTGCTTAGCCTAGAAAAGCATAGTTAAAGAGGTTATTGCTTAGCCTTTTGAAAAGCATAATAGTGGAAATCCGGTGGGGTGTGAGGAACACAAGCCGGTAGTGGATGTAGGCATTGAGGCCGAACCACTATAAATCATTGTGTTATGGTGTGTGCTATGTGGTGATTTTGTTTATTAGCTTCCGCATTTTGTTTGTTAATCATCACAAGTGACTAGTTAATTTAAAGAAATTAAAATTGGTCATAATTAGTCATTAAGTGTAGTTCACCCTATTCACCTCCCCTCTAGGGTTAGGATCCCTTGGACTTTCAATTGGTATCAGAGCCTCGTGCTCTATATTAGGATCAAGTGTTTGGAACTCTTGATTAGGTGTAAAAACCTAGAGTCAAAACCCTAGTGTTGTGTTTTCATGAAAATCATTAGAATGGATTCCACTAGTTTAGACTTTGTAGATTCTTTGGTAGATTCTTCTAGACCGCTCATTCTTCCTTCTATTGGAGATTCAAATAATGAATTTAAAGAATCTCAATTTGAATTAAAAGAGGAAGAAAATGATGAAAATGATAATGACATTGAACAAGCTTATGAGGATTTGTGCACATTATCCTTAGAGCTTTCTAAGAAGAATAGAAGATTAAAAGAAGAATCTAAAAGACTAAATCAAGAATTAGTCTCTTCAAAAGATGAACTTAGAGAGAAAGATGAAGTAATAAATTGTGTAGAATCTAAGTTCATGATCTCTTTGCATAACCTATATAATGCTCAAGATGAATTAAAAGATTTAAAGATAGGTTATGACAATCTTAATAAGGAAAATTCTAAATTAAGAGATCAAAGGCAAGATAAAGACATTAACAATCTTGAATCCAAGTTAACTATCTCTAAAGAAAATTTATCTAATGCTCAAAATGAACTAAATGAGATTAAGATAAATTGTAATGAGCTTAAAAATAAAAATTTAATTCTAAGAGATACTTTAAAAAGACAAGATGAAAACATTGTCCATTTAAAATCCAAGTTGACTATTTCCAATGAAAACTTGTCTAATGCTCAAAGTAATATAAAAACTCTAGAACTTGGATCTAATGTTGTTAATGAACTTAAATTTGAATTAAAACTTGCCCATGAAGAGCTAAACAAATTTAAGGGAATTGAACTTGAACTAACAAAAGTTAAACTTGAAAATTCAACCCTTAAAGAACAAGTCACTCAACTTGAAACCTACAAACAAAAGTATGAGTGCAAATTTACCCATAGTGAAGAAAAATTTGAAAAGTTATTTAAATTGGGTAAATTAAAAGGAGATAGGACGGGTCTTGGATTTGATAGGAATATTTCGCATGACCCTAAATTCACCAACACATTTGTGAAAGGTGAGTCCTCATTCTCTAACACTCACACTTCTTTGCCCATGACTAAATGCAATTATTGTGGCATGGAAGGACATTTTAGGTTTGAGTGCAAACAAAGAAGAAGCCATATGTCTAAACCCATTTTTGAACCAAAGAAAGTAAAATCAAATTCTATGATGGTTAAGACACTAAAAACCAAAGAAGACTCCAAGAAAACTAAACAAGTAAAACCTATTAAAAAGGAGTCTCCTAAAATAGATTCTAAAAAGTTTAAACAAGTTAAACCAACTTTAAAAGAATCTATAAATAAAAAGCTTCTCAATCTATCTCCCTTAAATCAAAACATGAAAGAACTTTTGAAGAAAGTTGCAAAGTTAAATCTAAAATTCAAAAGTCAAATAAAGGGAGAAAATAAGAAGAAAAAAAAAATGGCTCAATCCCCTAAGAAGAAAAGTCACCAACCTCAAAAGACTAATCACCATCCTAAGCCAAATTTAGTTAAATCTAAACATCATGGTGATAAGTCTAAATTGAAAATTTATCAAGTCAAATCTCCAATAGTTGGTAAGACTTTTAAGATAGACCTCAAAGACCAACCCTCCCAAGACCTTAGGTGGATTCCAAAAGTTATTTACATAGTCAATCCTTAAGGCCTTGGACCTCATTGACCAACCTATCCTTTATAGGCAAATCCTTTTGTTGGTCATGATTGCATTTGCATTTATGTTCTTTCATTAGTTACATTACTTTAAATGCAATGTTTATTTGTAATCAATTGATTTTGTTTTCATGCACCATACTAGTTACATATCATGGTTATCAAAATCTTTTGATTATATTTTCATCATGTTAGATTTGCTTTTTGATCTCATTAAGTTATATCATTTGTATTGCATTTCTACATGTTCAATTGATTATGATTTCAAAAGCTTTTATAGCTAGATTTTTCATAATCGATTGATATTGTAAAATCATTTGTTTGGATGTCTTAGTAAGATGTGTTTTGAAAAACAAATGATTTGAAATAATTTGGATTTTCCATAGATCTCTAAGTTATATTTTCATATGGAAAATTATTGTTTTTGAAAAACCAACTTGTATGTGTTATATCATTTAAAATGCAAGTTGAATAGTTTTTAAATCAATTTGTATGAATCTTTGTAGTTATATTGTCTAGAATACAAATTGATGATTAATAATGTGTTATCTTCAATTCATTCTCTTTATGCTCATTGTTGGATTTTGTTTATTTAAATGATTTGAAGATAGTATGAATGGAAATGTTTTAAATCATCATTAGTTATATTTATCAAAACATGTTCCGTGTTCTCATTTCCATATGCATTTGATTATGTCTTTTTAAATATGGAAATGAATGTTGTTATAGGCAATTTGCATCTTTTAGTTTCATTCTTTTTATATGCAAATGTCTATTAGTTTCTTGTATGGTTGTGATCTTATTTACATTTGTAAAAACCATACTAGAACTCAAAAACCCATCCTTTATGCTTTCTAGTCATTTTTTAAATGGATGGTTATGATGTTGATTCATGTGTATTTTTCTTATTGATATCATTCTTATACATGTTTCAACTTCATAGTAGTGTTTTGATCATATGAACCTCTTTGAAATCCATTCCTTGTATTTCATAGATTGTTTGATGGATTTCTTAGTTGTTGAATTCATATGATCTTGACACTTTGAAAATTGCATGCTCTACCAAGTTATATATATTTCTAAATGCAATTTTTCATGTTCATCACTATGCTCATTAGTTATATCATTTAAAGTGATGAATATCCTTTTATCATGCTTGATTTTGTAATTGTCACATTCTATTAGCATCATAATTTTCATGTTTGCCACCTCACATGATCTCATAGGTAAATTCATGACCACCATGTTTATGTGTTCATAATCTTGATTGGTTTATGGTTGAGGTAGGCTTCATATTTGAACTTCATTTCACTCATCTTGCACATGATAGTCATATTTTATGATTGAATGAAATGATTTCAAATTACTCATAGCATAATGATTTTCATAGTTATATTGATTGATGCTATGTTTAGTATATCCCAATGACCTTGCCCTTTACTTTGGTAATTTGATCATATTGAGCTTTATAGTCAAATATTATTATCAATTGAATCTAATCCTTCACTTGAAGTTAACCTCAATTGGTTAAACCATCTTCTTCTTGTACCTATTAGTTAAATCCTTGTCAAAAATTTGACAAAAGGAGAATATGGATTGAGGGGGAGTAAATCTTCATAGGAAGTATTAGTTTTGATCAAATTCACCTTTATATTGGCTCTTGATACCCTTATAGCTTATTACCCATGCATGATGACCTGTTAAGTATTTCATTTTTGATTTCCTTTGTTAACAGGTGCTACTAAAAGGTATTTTCCTTGTTTCATGTGTGTAGGTACCCCTATTCAATTGATACCTTTGCAATTTAATGGCAAAGGGGGAGAAAGTTCTCAAGCTTAATGGCAAAGGGGGAGAAAGAATTAAGGGGGAGAAAGTGTTCAAGCTAACTAAAGGTGGAGAGAATGCACATCTTGCCAAAAGGAGAGTGCATGGTCAAAGGGGAGAAATGAAGAGAAGAAAGCTTGGGAGCTAAAGAAGTTGCTTGGCCAAAGAAAGGAAGATGAAATGAAAGCTTGAAGAATGATCAAGCTCCAAGCATCAATGAAGAATGAAGCTAGAGCCCAAGCTAAATGAAGAAGCATCCAAAGAGATTTCAAGAATTGTCCAGCCAAGGAGGAGCTGAAGACTGTGTGTGAAGTCTTAGTGTTGAGCAAGGTTTGCCAACATATTGAAGGTTTGCCATCAAATTGCAAAGGGGGAGATTGTTAGGTTTTTGTTTATTGCAATTTGATGGATGCATCATTCATTTTATTCATCATTTGAATTCACACACATGCATTGATTTAGAAAATCTTGAAATCTTGATTTACACATGCATTGATTTTAAATCTTGTAAATCATATGTTTCATGCATGTTTTGGTTTTAATCTTGGATGCATTCAATTTGAAAAAGAGTTTTTTTAAATCAAGCAAGCCTATGGTTTTAAAACTTTCTAATCATTTTAGGCTTTTTATATTTCATGATTTTAAACCTCTTAGAATGATTTAAAATCATGTTTCCATGCTTGATTTAATGGCCCAAAAGAATCCCCTCAAGAATCACTTTAAAATATGAGAAAAAATGGGAATTCTGGTCCCAGGGTCGACCTGCAGTGTACCAGGTCGACCTGCCCATGGACCAGGTCGACCTGGCACACTGCAGGTCGACCGGGCAGAGGGCCGTTGGCTCTCCAACGGTCATATTTGTGACCGTTTGTATTCGGTCGACCGGGGATAGTATGGGGTCGACCGAAGACACGCCTATAGTCACTTTTTGACTATAAATATGAGTTCATTCCCATTGAAAAGGGGTTGAACATTTTAGAACTCTTAAGCCTTCTTTGAGGTGTTTGGAGACAAGGAAAAGGGGATGAACTAAGAGAGATCAAGGGGGTCATTAGTAAAGCTCAAGCTTGGATTAATGAAGTTAAATCACTAAGTAAGCTTTACCTCTCTTTATCATTTGTTATATGTTTTATTTTAAATCTTTGGTAAATGATTTTTAGCATGATAACAATGATGTTTTGAATCCTTATCATATCTAAATCTTTGATTTTAGTTATTGGATTCTTCACCCTTGATTTCAAACCAAGTTTTGTTTTAAACTTTGTCAATCATGCTTAGCCAAAATCTTTGATTTCTTTATAGCATGATACATTAACTTGTTTGAAACTCTCTTTGTTGTTTTCATTCATTTAAGCTTTAGGTAAAATAGTTTGTTTTTGAAAACAACAATGAGTATGCATCACATGTTTAGACATAATTAATTTCATACAACTTGTGAGCTTTTGATTTTCAAATCATTAACAAGTTTGTATTTGGTACATGTGATTTGCATATTACTTCAATCATATCTTTTTATGTGCATTAAGCTTTTAAATGCTTTTAGCATAAATTGATTGAGCTTAATTTTAAACTTGATTGAAGTTTTCACACACACACTTCATTAGCATTCATCTTTGTAATTCTTAGTGTGTTTGTGTGAGTTGTTATTCACTTTCATATCCGCCTATCTTAGAGGCAAAGTTATTGAGCTTAAATTGTAATCTCATAAGAGTGTTTTGTGAAGACACTTTCTTTGAGAGAAATCTTTTATGTATTAAGGTTATTGCTTAGCCTAAGAAAAGCATTATGTAAAGGTTATTGCTTAGCCTATAAAAGCACATTGTAAGGTTATTGCTTAGCCTAGAAAAGCATAGTTAAAGAGGTTATTGCTTAGCCTTTTGAAAAGCATAATAGTGGAAATCCGGTGGGGTGTGAGGAACACAAGCCGGTAGTGGATGTAGGCATTGAGGCCGAACCACTATAAATCATTGTGTTATGGTGTGTGCTATGTGGTGATTTTGTTTATTAGCTTCCGCATTTTGTTTGTTAATCATCACAAGTGACTAGTTAATTTAAAAAAATTAAAATTGGTCATAATTAGTCATTAAGTGTAGTTCACCCTATTCACCCCCCCTCTAGGGTTAGGATCCCTCGGACTTTCAACCCTCTCATGGGTCTGTACAAGCTCAGCCTCATTGAGCGAAGCCCTCTCGCGGGTCTTCAGAAGCTCACCTCACTGAGCGAAGCCCTCTCGCGGGTCTTCGAAAGCTCAGCCTCATTGAGCGAAGCCCTCTCGCGGGTCTTCAGAAGCTCACCTCACTGAGCGAAGCCCTCTCGCGGGTCTTCGGAAGCTCAGCCTCATTGAGCGAAGCCCTCTCGCGGGTCTTCAGAAGCTCACCTCACTGAGCGAAGCCCTCTCGCGGGTCTTCAGAAGCTCAGTGAGCCCTCTCGCGGGTCTCCAGAAGCTCAGCCTCACTGAGCGAAGCCCTCTCAAGGTCCTTCACAAGCTCAGCCGCTGCCTTGGCCGCCCTCTCTTAGGCTACTAAGAGTTCGGTCTCAAGCCTGGTCGCGCCTCTCGCAGGCCGCGGAAAGATCAGCCTCGGAAGCCCTTCCAGTTGGCGCAGCCCTCTCCTAGCTGGCGCAGCCCTCTCCTCAGCCTGAGAAGCTCTCTCATTTCTTCTTCTGGGATGACCCATCAGAAGTTACCGAGGGGCAGAGTCTTGGAATTTACATATGTAAAGGGATATATCATGCGCTATGCAGAGGGGGTCCGGGGGTGTCCCCCGGCGGGGGTCGACGTCCGCCGCGGGATCAGACTCCCCCGGGCGCCCAGGGGCCTTCACTTCACTCCCCGGGCGCCCAAGTCCCTCTCTCCCCCTCTCGCTAGGACTACTCCCCTGGGCGCCCAAGTCCCTCTCTCCCCCTCTCGCTAGGACTACTCCCCGGGCGCCCAAGTCCCTCGGGCGCCCAAGGGCCTCTCTGCGCCCCAAGGAATTCCCCGGGCGCCCAGACTCCCCCGGGCGCCCAAGGGCCTCTCCACGCCCAGGGCTTCCCCGGGCGCCCACAGGCCCTCACTCCCCGGGCGCCCAGACACTCACTCCCCCGGGGGGCGCCCAAGGGCCTCTCTGCGCCCCAAGGAATTCCCCGGGCGCCCAGACTCCCCCTGGCGCCCAGACTCCCGCGGGCGCCCAAGGGCCTTACCACGCCCAGGGCTTCCCCGGGCGCCCACAGGCCCTCACTCCCCGGGCGCCCAGACACTCACTCCCCCGGGCGCCCAGGCTCACTCCCCCGGGCGCCCATCACTCCTCAGGCGCCCAGGGCGCCCGCAGCTTGGTGGGCGCCCACCTCCTCCTCGCCCAGCGCGGCGTCGCCCTCGCCCTGCGCGGCATCACCCTGCACAACCTCGCCCAGCGCAGGGACGCCCATCACCCACACTGACTCCTCGCCCAGCAGCGCAGGGGCGCCCGCCAGTCTCCTCTACGCCCAGGATAACTCCCCCGGGCGCCCAGACCTTCTCCCCAGGCGCCCAGACCCCGGGCGACCAAGTCCCTCGGGCGCCCAGGCCATCTCTCCCTGGGCGCCCAGGCTTCTCCGGTTCTGATGCTCGCCCAGACCTGGATTAAAACCGAAAAAGAGGAAAAAGATTTTGGAGGGAGAAGAGACCTGAATTTACCAATGCCCCCCTTTCAAAAAATTATTTGGGCACGGGGCATTGGGGGGGCAAATGATGAGTCAAGCCCAATCCGGATCGCGGGTAATGAGTCAGGTCCAAGTGACCTGGTCCGTCTAGGATCGTGGGTCAGGCCAGAATAACTCCGTTGAGATCCGGATTTTGTTAAACGAAGCCTCGTCACCTCAGGCTCCAAGTCATCGCGACGAAGTCCTCCCCTCACCTGCATTTACCAAATCTCACGG
Organism: Litsea cubeba; assembly: GCA_012931725.1. Classification (NCBI taxonomy): domain Eukaryota; kingdom Viridiplantae; phylum Streptophyta; class Magnoliopsida; order Laurales; family Lauraceae; genus Litsea; species Litsea cubeba. The sequence goes on from CM022951.1 coordinate 18,464,883, forward strand.
AGAAGATCTCACCTGCCTCCCACCTGACTCGTTCCTCGAGGACACGACTGAGGCTCCAAAGAGACGTTGAACTGATCGCATCCCCACCTGGTTGGGAAAGGTTATAAATAGAGCCCTCTCATCACTTGAGAGAGGATGGTTTTCCCTACTTTCTCATACCTGTAACTCTCTACATTAATCAAACATCACCGTTTTGAAGTGGACGTAGGTCACGCTTGACCGAACCACTATAAATCTCTCATCTCTCTTCATTTACTGCACAACATTAATTATCTGACCGGTGGTGTCCGAATTTACCTTTTTTGGCATCATCAGAAAGCAAGGAGGAGAACCTAGGCTTACTCTCAGCTGAAGCAACCGATTGAAACCATCGAATGAAGTAAATTCTGTGTTCTTCTTAACCTTTATCTACTGAACTTTACATTTAATCCCATCTAATTTACACTATTTCTAGTTTAAGTCAAATCACAACTCACTTATTCCATTTAAAGTCAAATGAATTTGAATGTATTATGAAAATTGATGTACTCGTCGAGATACACCTGATGGTATCAAGTTTGACCACATAGTATAAATCCATATTTACGAAAAAGTCCTTCATTTCACTAATTCGAATATAAAATCAACTTAATGTCTTCCAAATCATCTCATTATGCTTAATTCATTCTTTTAAGATTAACTTAACTCATTTTGATCATTAATCACATTTAAATCAACTAATCATGCTTAATATGCATTAACCTCAATTAATTAGAGTTAATCCTGATTAACTCGGGATGAGGTGTAACAGAAGGAGTCACACTTTCTTTAAAGACCCTATCAAGAATCTCATATCTCTTTATTGGTGGGAAACCTATGTGACATAGAGTTTGATGCCGATCCAAAACTCTTTACCAAGAGTTTGCTCCCAATCGAGTTTTCCCTAGGATGACATATTAAGATTTTACTTGGAAGAATGCTAGCAATTGAAGTCATGCAAAAAAAAAATATCATTCAATTTTATGATAAATATAAGATAACTTGATTTTGATTTTCAACATTTATATTATAGAAGATCTAAAATAAAAGTATTTCTCAAAAACAACAAATTTATACGCTTAAAATTATAAGGGACATTTACTAAGAAAATTCCCTTAAATAGGGTAACCACTATTGAGACCCCTAAATTGTTATATTATCGGGCAAGGACAACGCCCCCCTCCCCCACACACGCAATCCCCATATACACTATTTTTTTTTTCTCATTTTACCCTTTTCTTAGCTGATGCCAACGAGTCATAATAAAAATTGCCAAGTTCAGGGACGAAAACAACAACAGAAAAAAGAAGAGGACTTCTATTGGCACCGCTATTTTATCTCTCCACACCACAAAAAAAATCCTAAACCCCTCCCCACTCCTCCCCCTCCTCCCTTTTCCTCTCCCCCTCCCCCTATGCTACCCCCAATCTCTGGCAAGGCCAGTAGGAACACCCCCCCTCTTTCTTCGTCCCTCCCCCTCTTCCTCTCCCTCCCTCTTTCTCCCTCCCTCTCCCTCTTGACTTTTAGGAATCTTGATTTTCTTTTTTGCGGTGTGGAGAGATAAAACTGCAGTGCCAATAGAAGCCCTAAAAAAAGAATGAAGAAGCGAAGATGGAGAACCATGCTCACTTCCATCTCCGATCACGGAAGAATAGAAGAAAGAAAAGAAGGAAGGGAAGTGTTAGGTTCTCATCGACCAAGCTTTTTCCATTTTAGCATTTTCTTAGCTGATGCCAATGAGACCCTAATCCCAATCCATGCACGAAAACAACAATAGAAAAAAGGAAAGAAGTAATGGAAGAAGGAGAACCAAGCTCACTTCCATCTTCGGTCACAGAAGAAATAAAAAAAAGAAAAGAAGAAAGGGAAGTGTTGGGTTCTCATCGACCAAGCTCTGGAACTTGCAGCGACAACTGCCAAGGTGAGTCTCTCTCTCTCTCTCACACTCACATTCATTTTCGTTACCTTCTACGATTCTGACCATCAAAATAGGGAAGGGAGGGAACAATGTGTGGTGGTGAATTGCTCTCCTTATAGTTAAGGGTGCTACGTGTTCGGTATAATGCGTCAATCACTACCTCAAAATGCTTGATTAGCGACGGCAACTTACGGGATTACCGAGAGCTAAAAATTGTTGGTTATTACGATGAAATTAGCCCCTCGCTTTTGCCAAAACGACGACAAATTTATTGTCGTATCCAAGTTAAAAATACAGATTAATAAAGACCATCGCCTCCTAATAAGTTTTTCTCTCTCCCGCGCGCGCCGGTTCCACTACCCTGTTTCAGTTCGCGCCCTAATATTATAACCTATAGCATCTCTCCCACTTGAATCTCGTGTGAAGATACTCAGACTGCTCCCTTCCGGCATCTTCTCGAGGAGACTCCGAGATCAATCTCCCTACAGGTTCTCTTCCTCTTCTCCTCTTCTTCTTTTCTTTCCTATATTTCTATTTCTTCATCTTCTCTCCTCTCTTTTTTCCATTCCTCATCTCCTCTTTCTCATTCCATTTTCTGTCTTTTTTTTTCCGAACCTCTTTTATGTTTTTGATGTCATGGGGTTTTGTTGGTGTATTGGAAGTTTGAGATTTGGAGTATGTGTTTGGGGTTTGGTTGATGGAGAATGGGTTTTGGGCTAGAAAAGGTCTTGGGAATAGGTGTAGGGTTTGACTATGGGTGTGGGACTTTAATGGGGGCCTTTGTGGTTAGGGACGGTGGGGGTGGGGGTGGGGGCTGAGATGAATGTGGTTTGGCAAGAGTTTGCTTGGTGATGGGATTTTGGTGACAGCTTTTCACATCAAATGCCCAGTAAATTTTGACCGTTGCCCCTCTATGGATGGTATGGTTATTGATCTTTAAAATACGAAGGTTATTAATAAGCTTTCCTCTCAGCAAATTGATTTTATTAGTGAGGACATCACCATTGAGGAAGTTTAACTATCCGTGAAACATATGTACCCTCTGAAAGTCTCTGATCCCCATGGATTCACTACTATGTTTTATAAAATTTGTTAGCTTATTATTGGACCTGATGCTTTTCTACGCATAATAGATTATTTCACTCACACTAAGATGCTCCTCTCTCTTTCTCCAGAGAAGAGAGTGTCTAGTCTGACTAAATGTTGTAGTTTGAGGTGCTCCTCAGATGACGAGGTGATACTGGTTAAAGTGATAATTGTTGTTGCTTTGTGCAGCAGCCACCTTAGATTCCTAGTCTCGTTTCATATGGGTAATAATGTTAGTGCTTGCTGGTCAAGGTATGTATCATGTATATAAAATTATTCGCCGAAGTCAAATACAGCCTAATCTAATGTTCGTTTTGTAAGTGGTAAAGTAAAACTAGTAATAAAGTAATTCAATCGCCAAAAATTTAACTTGACCATGTTTGATCGGTCAAAACAGTTGTTGATGATCTGTGTGTTGATGATCCTTTTTTCTCATTGAGTAGTGTGGTCTAAAGTGTTTTAAATTTGTTTTACTTCTGTAATAAGCTTCCTATTTGAAGATTTGATATGCGTACTATGACTCAATGCATATGCCTAGGCATATTTTTGTGTATATATTATGAATCAAATCATTAAGAATTGCACAACTACATTTTACAAGCATGTCTCGATAGATTTCTTCTTAATAAGTGATTGAAATATCTTCAAGGTCAACCACTCCATTTTTCTCTCCGTCCAACTCAAACGCATTTAAAGAGATAGAGGAGAGCTGGTTGTCCAATCTGAGCTGGGCAAGCATTGGGCCTCAGGCCGCTCAGCCATGTGCCTGGACAACTAGTTGTCCACTCTGTTTTGAGTTTTACATGTATGCATTCATACCATTTCAAGTGGCATTTCTTGGTTTTCTCTTTTATTTGAAGCTACTTGTAAGTTTTTTTTACTTATGCACTTATTCCTAATTATTTACCCTCTTATAACTCCATACATCCCTCTTGGTATGCATATCTCTACAACATTTTCTTTCACTTCTTGTTTCTTCATTTCCTAAGATTCAACTTCATATAATATAGTAGTTCTAAGTATTGTTGTTGTTTGGTTAGAATGATTAAATTGTTGTTGGAATCACTAAGACCTTGTTTTCTGAGACCTCTTTAACCCAAATCAATATGGGCAGTTGGTGCTATGTCGATAAGGTGGTGATACAGTTGGCTATTATTGTGAAATTGGTAGATGCATATGCTTTTCTTCTAGAATTAATTTAGTAATTAACAAAAAAAATAATTACATTTTGTTTATCTTTCCTGATGAGTGTATCGGCAATAACTTTTAGGCCCTTTGGGATTTTCAAAAATTGAGTATGCATAAATGAGGTTTAATTTATTAAATTCACTTACACCCATTTTACTCATTGCATTTAAATTTTCAAAGTCTACAAACCTATATCCTACTTGACCCTATTTTGTGAACCTCTTTAACAGTGGCATTATTAACTTCTTTTTGTCTTTGATTTTTTTTATCATGCAACCCAATTGTTGGATAGCATGCCTAGCCTTACATCACTCTAATTATCATTATATCTAACTTCCTCTAATAATTTAATTTAGAGTTGACTTGGAATTAGCCAACATGGACATCCTATATGCCCATTATGATGCATATTTAGCATTGGGAAATTTAATTATTTTTATTGTTAATTTTTCCTCGTGTTTGTTCATGATGTACCTTCTCTTCTTGCAGCTCAATTGCTGATGTAAGACCCCGACCCGAGAGACCTCGATTAGAGTTGATTAAGTTATATTTTAGTTCTAAGTGTGTTTATGGTTTTTGGATTAGTTTGAGGATTAGAATAGCTTTTATAATAGCTTTGGAGAATTTGGAGAGCCTTTGTACTTGTGGGACCCTTTGGGGGTTCTTGTTACGAATTATGTGAGATTTGGGGTTTACCGATGATTTCCAAAAATTATGTTTTTAACCCCATTGGACTTATCTTGTTAATCCCTACGACTTTCATGTTGACATCATTTTCATTCGAGGACCATAAACCCGACTTTTCGCAATTTGAGGGCAAAATGGTCTTTTTACCCAAAATCTGGACACCAATTTCTATGTCACCAAAATGTGCAAAATATATATTTTTTGGAAATTAAAAATTTCGCCGATCAACTTTGTCTTCTTCATCGAATTCGTTTGAAGCCCCGAAAGCCATATTTTAAGCCCGAGGAGTCTTTTAAGTTGTGGGCCCCACCCCCACTTACTATATATAGAGAGCTTCTTCTTCATTTTTCCTATTTCTGACAAAAACCCTAGAGGAGAAGAGAAATCCCAGCCCTAAGGGTTTTCCCTTGCCCTTTTCTTGCTTGTTTCCCATAAATCACCATAAGAACTTGGCTAAATCAAGAGATGGACCTTGCAATCTTTTTCCTCACCTCAAGAGCTCTCTATTGGTACCATTTATTAAGACATGCATCACCATTAGAGCCTCTTGTGAGCTCCCTCTTCTTATTTGAACCACTTTTAGGTAAGTGATCCCTCCAATCTTTTAGAATCTTGTTTGTTTAGCCCTAGGGAAGCTCCATTTCGTTTATTGGAAGATTTCGTTTTGTTTTACTTGGATTTTGATATTCTAGGGTTTGGATTTGGGGTTTTTTGTATAGGTGTTTGATTGTGGGCTTAAGAGGTGATTAGAGCTCAATTTGAATTGCATTGGACCTAAGGCAAGTGGATGAAATGATTTTCATGTGTTTATCATGTTTTATGCAGAAATCTTGATTTATCTTCATTAATAGTTTTAATGGTTTATCATGCTTGATAGTTTGGTATTATTGATTTTGAATGATGATTTGATGAGATGAGGAGGTCAAGGAAGGGCCCAAATATTCATGAAGTTATGTTTGGAAGAAGGGGAAAGAAAGGAAATGGATACGAGTTGGACAAAGGAGGAATTCAACCAAATGGGTTGAGATTCATCGCTGTCCGATCGATCGCTCATCAAGTCCGATCGATCGGACTGTAAATAACTGAGAGTGTTTTCAGGACTGATCGATCACCCATCAGGTCCGATCGATCGGACTGTAAATAACTGAGAATGTTTCAGGACCGATCGATCGGCCAATGAGTCCGATCGATCGGACTGAAATGAGATGAGCTGCAAAAATAAAGGGAATTGTGGGACTGTTCTCCAGATTCATTTCGAGCCCATACTCAAGTCCAATTCAGCTCTATCCCTTCTCTTTTTATTTGAAGGCATTGAACCTGTAATGATGCATTTAAACCCGTGAAAGATTTGGGTAAATTGTGATGGGTTGTAGTGGGGAGGTATTGTTTGGAGCCCCATTGTTATTTAAGGACTTGTAAGGCATTCGTGAAGTCCGGAGGAAGGGGGAAACTCATCATGGAGATTCTATGAGATTTTCTAGATTGACCAATGTGTATAAGGACCCGGAATGTCCCTAACTCTTAAAGAGTACCAAAATTACATCATGATCGACATACGGGGCCCTATTCACATTGATTCAATTCTAGAAACCCCATTGTTAACCTGTAAAGGTATGGGAAATGATTTGTATTCGATTTTCAACCAAATTCCTATTTTGGGATTTCAACCCATATGATATGACTAGACTGTTCCAAGAGTACTAGAAGAGATGTGCTTAGCTTTTGCTAACCTGTATATGTTAACTTGAGATGAATGTGTATTTTGTGCCTCTTGGCACCCCGTTTCTTACTATGCATATGATTTGATTTATCGTATTTGACCTATGAGTCGGCACCACTGAGCTTGGACGACTTTGTCGGTTTGATCCACCGACTTGGGGTTCCTTCCCCTCCTGATAGTCAGCTGCAGTCTGGAATGTACAGAGTTTTTACCTGGTTCGCTACCGTGGTCCCGCAGAGTATATATATATATGTATATTATAGTATTTATCGTTGTCCCTCCTCACCTTGTGTGACTGAGGTCAATGATCCTGTAAGGGTATGCGCTCTCTTCACTTTGGTGAGAGAGGATGTAGCTTTGTGTGGTTGCCATCTTGACAGTTCCTTATCCTTGGTACCTCTACTGTTTTATATCATTCATGTTGCTATTTAACAAATGATGCATTATCTTTAATGAAATTCATTATTTATACACAGGTTTTCTAAACTCTTGTATAGTATCATTGTTTATTATTGTTATATCTTTTCACCCACCTGCCAGACCGTCGTGTCTGATCCATTTATTTTGGTACTCAAGTCCCGAGCTTATTGCCATTGAGGAAGAGCCTGAGGAGGCGGTCGGTGAACCGCAGCGTGTGATTGAGTGGCAAGCCGACGATGTCATTTAGACATTCGGCCTTGCCTTGAGAATGACATATCTTGGGGAACTTGTGATAACTTTATTTTGGGTTTCATTTGGTGGTATGGTCTTTGTTGACCGTTATTTTGGGGCATTAATCAACTGATCTTTTGTAAATACACTTAACTTTACTTTTGGGGAAATATGCTTATGATCATTGCTCATTCTGATATCTTGTCATGTTAATCATAGGTCAATCTCGTTTATGGGATGGAATAACATTATTATGATTTGCTACACGCTTCCGCAATCTTAAGAATGTGTTCGATTTGTTATTAGTGAAATGATGTATAAAGATAATCCTCACCGCGGTACCCTGTGGGAAATCACGTGCATGTTTCTCTTAATACCGTGTGCGGTTTAGCCAAAGAGATGCACGTGGCGCAACATCATCACCGTCCCAATCCCGGACTTGGCTTCTCCCCTAATCCCGGTCCGGGGTCGCGACACTGAGGGTCAAGGGAAAGTAACTTGTATTCTTGTTGTCATTGTGGTAAGTCCACTTCACTAACACCCCCGTTGTTTATTGGTGTAGGCTGGAGACATGTTGCAGATGTAAATTTTTTTTTTCATAAGAAAATGTTTATTCAATCATGCATCCATCTATACGGGTTATTTTAGTAGTTAGCTGTGAATGAATGTTCATATTGTCTTACAAACAACTAGGACAACTCTAATTTCTTATTTCGATAATAAAATATTTTGTGTTGGAATGAAATGGGTTGATGTTCCTAAATGAACACGTGTGTGTGATTGAAGTAATCTGTGATAGGATCATAGTTTTCTAACTGATTTTATGGTTGATTTTATTCATGATTAAATGATTTTATTCGGTTGGTTGAAATTATTCATGTTTTTCAAGAACCTCTCCTCTCTATACACACAAACCAAGACCCTACTCTGTGTACTATTTTACTTCACACACCTTTGGTATGACCTTGATTTTTTCTCTTTTTATTGAAAAGCTATTTACTTTGTTCTCATCTTTGTTCTCTTATTCCTCTGCGTAAGATGCATGTATTCTTTTACATGGTAGGATTTTGTGATTCTTGCTTAGTTGCTGATTATTTCCATCTAATAGGTACTTAAATGGGTTCTTACATTATCATTGATGAATTGTTTTATATGTTTTTTTCTTTCCATCTTTTTTTTTACTTGGAGATTGGACGAAGAGAAGAGTGACATCCTAATTTATTGTGATTTAGTGGGCCCACCATCTAAAAGAGGCTTCATAAGGTAGTTTTAAGTGGGTTAGGACGAAGAGCATCGAGTGTGCACATTGTATGAATAGTTTAAACCTGAGTTCCCTTACCAAGACTAGATCACTCTGTTAAAGATTAATTACACTAATGATAATATCATGTGGGAATTCGTATTTAACCATTTTATGTACCTTATTCCATGGGTTTATATTTTTCAAAACATGGCCCCAAGCAAAAAGTGGATGACGCCACCAAGGCTTTCTAATGAATTCTTAGAAGGCATTGATTCATTCTTTGATTTCATAAGAGCTAATAAACATAAATTAGGAAGTGATGACTGGTATTGCTGCCCTTATGTCAAGTGCCGCAATTTGATAGGAGGGAAGAAGACATTAAGAGATATTCGTACACATTTAATATGTGATGGTATAGATACAACTTACACAACATGGTTCCACCATGGAGAAATACATCCTCATAGTCGTGTCAATGTAGGGAATGGCAGCGCGGTAATGAAGATGCATTCCCAAGAATGGTCGATATAGTGAATGACTTATTTGGACATGAGCATGGCGAGAACGCCGTTGAAGCTCAAGTGGGGGTTTGTTCATCTGCCCATTCTGATGAAGCTAATGATGAAGAATTTCTTCAAGCTCAGGATGATTCGACAAAGAATATTTGGTACAAGAAGTTGATGGAGGATGCAATACAACCACTATATCCCTCGTGTCGAGTTGAACATGCAAAGTTGTCGGTGACGGTTGATTTATTGAGCATGAAGGCTCGACATAAGTGGTCTAATGAATGTTTAATGGAGTTGTTACATATGTTCATAAATGTTCTACCAGAAGAGAACAACTTGCCTAATAATACTTATGCGGCCAAAAAGATGATAAATTCTTTACGTATGGAGTGCAAGATTATCCATGCATGTAAAAATGATTGCATACTTTATTGTAAAGAGCACGAAAATAGGGTTGATTGTCCCACGTGTGGTGAAAGTAGGTGGAAACTAGAGAACGTATCAAAGCCAAGAAGTAAACCTAAGCCATGGAAGAAGCTAAAATACTTTCCATTAACACCACGGTTACAAAGAATGTATAGTGTACCCTGGATTGCGGAGAGTATGACATGACATGGCATGCAAATGCGAGCTTAGTACGGAACGAATCAATTATGCGTCATCCAATTGATTCCTCATGTTGGAAAAACGTAAACCGTAAATGGACTAACTTCGGATCAGAGGCACGTAATGTTCGTCTAGGACTTGCAACTGATGGATTTAGTCCTTTTGGAAACAATAATAACTCATATAGTTGTTGGCCTGTTATGATTGTTCCATACAATCTTCCTCCATCTCTATGCATGCGCAAAGAGTTTACTATGTTAACATTATTGATTCCCGGGAAGAAAGCTCCAGGACATGACATTGATGTATACTTACACCCATTGGTGGATGAGTTGAATGAATTATGGTCCACCGGAGCCATAACATATGACTCTTACAGTAAAAGTAGGTTCTCAATGAAAGCAATTTTTTATGGGCTATACATGACTTCCCTGCGTATGGCCATTTGTCAGGCTGTAGGACAGCAGGAAAGTATGGTTGTCCTGTGTGTAGTAAAGAGACTGATTCAGTGAGGCTAAAATATGGAAGGAAGTATGCTTACATTGGCCACAAAAAATTCTTAATAAATATGAAGCATTCATTCAGGAGCCAAAAATCACAATTTAATGGAAAAGAAGAGCATGGAATGCATCCCAAGTGTTTAAGTGGTTCCGAGGTATTAAGAAAAATGAAAACTATTCAGACTCATTTTGGAAAGGTAACACTCAAGAAGAGGAAAAGAAGTGCACAAGAGAACGAGATCATTGCTTGTAAAAAAAGATCAATATTTTTTGACTCACTCTATTGGAATGTGTGTTATAATATATTTTTATCATTTAAATTATACTATATGTTGAACTTCCATACTAACATTATTAAATCATTTTACAGGATTTGCACATTCGCCATAATCTGGATGTGATGCATGTGGAGAAAAATGTGGCAGAAAATCTATTTGTGACAATTATGAATACAAAGGATAAAACTAAGAATGGTCTTAAAGCTCGGCAGGATCTAATGGATATGTAAATTAGGAAAAAGTTGTGGCCTGTGGAAAAAAATGGCAAGTTGACCTGTCTGAAAGCTCCTTACACTCTATCCCAACACGAGAAAGACTTGATATGTAAAACGTTGTATCATTTGAAGGTTTCGATTGGATACAGTGACTATTGGAAGCACAAGGTGTGCTTGGAGAATAGAGAGCTTGAAAACCTCATGTTGCACGATTATCACATTCTCATGCAACAATTACTACATGTGCTACTAATGCACGCATTTGAGTCACATAAGCCACTACGTGCAGCCATTCGAAATTTATCGATATTCTCTAATGTCTTATGTTCAAAGGTTATCAATCGTGAAGAACTTCCAAAGATGAAAGAACGCATCGTGGAAACCCTATGTGTCTTTGAAAAGTATTTTCCCCCTTCATTTTTAGTTTTCATGACACACCTTGTTGTGCATTTGGCGGAGGAAGTGCAACTTTGTGGACCTATTAGATATCGATGGATATATCCTTTTGAGCGGTAATTAAAATATTTTGATTAATTTCAATTCATTATGCTTAATAATCTCAAGTTTGCTTCAGAATCTAATTTAGGTATCTTGTATTAGGAAGTGAAGACATTTAAACGATATGTAGTCAATCAAACATATCTAGAGGGTTCTATTGCAGAATGCTTCCTTATGGAAGAGTCTATGTTGTATGCCATGAATTACATGCCTGACGGTAAAAAAAATAAAAGATATAAACAAGGACATGAGATATGGATGGATGAGGGTGGTGAGTGTGCATACCCTATCGATAAAAAGGGAAAGGACTATAATCTTCAAAATGTGCAATATCAATAGGCACGCATATGGGTATTGCTTCATGCTATTGAGAATGCTGAGTGGGAGAGGTAAGCAGAAACTTGACTAAATCCTTTGTACAATTTTATTTCTTTGGTCCTATAGCGCCATCACAATGTATAATTGATTACAGGAGATACACTGTATACCTTCAAAGCCAAAGATTTTCAATTGGATATCGGAGAGGGAATGTGTGACGCCCCGGAGTCCCACATCGACTATAGAGAGGAAAGTGATTGGGATTATATGTAGAGCTTACACCCTTACTTAGCATGAGGCCTTTTGATGGGTTGAAGCCCATCAGAAACAAAACCGTGAGGCCAGTGGGCCAAAGCGGACAATATCATGCATGGGTAAGGGGTGGGGCGTTACAAATGGTATCAGAGCCGACTCTCGACTAGTTCGAGTGTGGGTCCCCTGGCGTGGTCTGGTGCAAGTGGGCGGGCTTTCATGTGGGCGGGCCAAGAGGGCTGGCAGGCTACTGCACAGGGACGTGCAGCCTTTAAGGGGGGTGGAATGTGACGCCCCGGAGTCCCACATCGACTATAGAGAGGAAAGTGATTGGGATTATATGTAGAGCTTACACCCTTACTTAGCATGAGGCCTTTTGATGGGTTGAAGCCCATCAGAAGCAAAACCGTGAGGCCAGTGGGCCAAAGCGGACAATATCATGCATGGGTAAGGGGTGGGGCGTTACAGAATGTGCGACCCGAAAAGGCGCTGGACTATATTCCTTGGCTTAGAAAATACTTAGAAAGTAAAGAAAATTGTACCATCAAAAGGCTTGCTGATGGACCGAGCTTTAAAGCCATTTCATATGCTACATATGCAATAAATGGATATGCTTTTTATACCGCGGATGCGAAAATGAATAAAACAACACAAAACAGTGGGGTTTCAATGAAGGCAATAACTCCTTTCAGGAGAAATGCCAAGGACACAAACCTCATACATAAAGAAGTCACTTACTATGGCATTGTCAAACAAATTCTTGAGCTGGACTACTATGACTTCAAACATGTCTTACTCTATTATGATTGGGTGCATGTGAAAGATGACCATGGATATAGAAATGATCCGTAAACAAATTTGATATATGTTAACTTGAGGAGGTTAAAAAGAAATACAAAAGAAGATGATGAGCCATTTATTTTTGCACAACAAGCAACTCAGGTCTTCTATTGCAAAGACCATAGTAGACCCGAGGAAGAATGACATGTTGTCTTAGATGCTCCAAAGAGATTAAACCAAGATGTGGATTCTTTTAAAGATCCCTTAGCCTTCGAGCCAAGAATGAATGAAAATGCCTGAACAGAAGCATTATAGGATGATGTCATTGTTGATGAGGATTAATCATGTATGTCTTTTCGCACGTAATATTCATACTTCTCTTTTTTTTTTCTTTTACTCTTGTTTTATTTAACTCAAATAATCACGTAATATATCTTATTGTCTTTTATTGCATATTTTTTAATGCAAGCTCTTTTAAATTCTTATATTATTATGATTATGAGAGTTTCAATTTTTAATATTTGCGGTTGCAGGCATTATGTCAACGTCGGCATCTGCATCCATGTCAACGTCGAGATCTTCCATGGAGAGTATGTATCACGAGTGAAATCTTTACCCGTAAACCTTATTATTTTTCATTTTCATTAATGATATTTGTAACAGCTCATCGCATCAAGTTGAGATTCAATCCAGCTGGCCAGCCTATAGGGCCAACTGCTGCAACCTTTTCCTCTAACGTATAGGTCGGATTGTGAAGACTCATGTGCCACCAACCTACAACAGTTGGAAGAAAGTGCCACATCACCTTAAGGAGGATATATGGAAGCATGTCCTTGTGAGTGTCTGTCCATTTTTAATTGGTGATTTATAATGTATTGATGTACTGTAACAAGCATGATTTATCTTTAAATGTTATGATTGTGCTGACACTTTTTGATGTTCCTGAATGCCACCGCCCATGTGTCCTTACAAAAGCAAATGCATCGTGGAGGGATTGGAAGTGTGATCTCCGATGTAAAGTATATGATTAATATGCCAAGGACGCGGAGAGAAAGAATGGTTTACCACAATACTTAAAAAGAGAAGATTGGGAGAATTTGGTGGATTCAGAAGGGTCATTCGAGGCATAGTTAAGGAGGAGGGTAGGAAAGTCCGCAAGGGCATCTTTGAAGAGCCCACATACTTCTGGCAGGCAATGGCAAGCAAGGGTGGCTGACGAGTTGGTAAGTATGATTATTTCAATCTATTTTAGCACCGGATAATTTATTATGTAATGCCTTCGTTTTCCATTTTTAGCAACAAAAACATCCCGAAAGGGAGGTCACCCAGTGTGAGATCTTTATCAAGACTCATTACAAGAAGGATGGCACTGCTACAAGTCACCATGTGGTAAAGAGACATCAACTTATTTAAGATGCATATTTCGGATGACTGATTTGGTTTCATTGCTAAAAAAGATATATTCCTCAATGCTAAGATTGATACAATCGTCTTAGCATACAAACGGTCCTCTATACAAAAGAATCAACTTTAGCTCAGCAATATTGTGAGAATCCCACTTTAATTCAACTGAAATTTGTCTTGTAGATTGCAAATGTGAAATGTAGAAACTAACATTTAAAAGTGTCCCAGAGTGGAAGTTCTCATTCTCATGTTACATTGAAAAGTTGAAGGTTGTTCAATGGATTAATATTCCAAGACATGAATGGTTGTGAAATCTTCATACATTTTCTGAAGTAGTTGATTGATCTGTTTAATGGACTAATCAGTTTTCAACTTTTAGTATTTTCTTTTTCATGTTTAGAGTGTTCGAAAGTGGTCTCTTCTTCTCTTATATACAATAGAGAAATAAAATTTTCATTTCATATGTTAATATTGCTGATAAAATGTCTCATCACAAATCTAAATCTGTTTTCACACTTTCAACGTTGGTTCCTTTGTTATATTATTTGCTGTTTCAGATCCTTTACAAAAGATTAAAGTTACTATAGATAAGAGATAGGATTACATGTGTAGTGCTCATATAAATTATGTTCCCTCCTTTCATTATACTCGTTACACCTCATACCAATAATCCTCAATTGTGTCAACACTAGAAGAAAGGGATCAGTTATGTTTCAGCTATAGTAGAGATTGGGTCATTCTACTGTTAATGTAGACATCAACTTAGATTGAGCTTCATCTAATTGGGTCAATAGGGCTTTTGAGTTCAGTTGTTGCTATTGGGTCCATGGGTCCATAATTGGCCCAAAAACTTGTCATGCTAGTTATGATATTGTTATTTCCTACTGTCTTTTATTTAACAATTTGTTTTTACAGGAAAGGCTTAGTAGAATGTGTGACGATGACCCCTCCATTACACATAATGATATCGACAATGATGGGGTTGCAAAGGTATGCGGGTTATCTTATATTTATATTTAGATATCAACTTGATTTTAATTAATACTTAACAATGAATACATATCAAGAGCAGATATTGACCCTTTTAATTTTTGAAATAGGTTTTTGGTACCGATACTCGTGAATGTGTCAGGGGCTTGGGGTTGGGTGTCTCAAGGTCAATCATGCATAATTCAGATCCTTATAAGAGAGCTTATGAAGAAGAGCACAAATCGCATGTGGCCCTTGAGACTGAGGTGGATGGGTTGAAATCTCGAATGGAGGACATGGAGAAGATTGTTGCTTCCCTTTCTCAAAGTGGGACGCAAATGCGGTCTTCAACCGATCACGAGAGTTCCTCTCGAGTAAGACACAACTTTACATATAAAATGTAGATTCATAGGCTTATTCAGATTATTGAGTATGATAAAATACTTACATTATGTGTTTCTTAATTATAACGTAGGTGAGACCGCCATCCACACATCAAGAGATACAAGCAAGCTCGAGAGCAACACTCATAGGGACATACAAGTTGATGCATTTAAGGAAGAGCAGAGTTGTAGCCTATATATGAGAGTTTGATGGGGTTATCTCCGGACAATTCAGATTGTTATAGAATTGTTATAGATGAGATCGTGGATGGTGACATTGAGTTGATGGACGGAGTTAGGAAGATGGAAGACCTTATGCTTGCAAACATTATTGATTGGCCTACATTTAGGACTTTCCCTTGCTAGTTTTTTCTTTTCTATATTATTTGGATTTTGATGATGGGATGGATGTTCAGTTGTTTTGGATGGATGGATATTTGTATGCAGCTTTGCTTCATGAACAACTTTTTGAATTCTGAATATTGTATGGATGTTCACTTTTAGTGTTATTTTGTAAGTGGCTATTGATATATATATATATATGGTGTTTTAATGAATGTTTGAAAGGTTAATGGTTGTATATTGGTATTTGGATGGATAAAAGTAGATGATATACATGTGTGGTGATTATTATTTGATTTCAACGGGTTCAATTTTATTATATATTTTTTTCGATTATTCTTTTTCAATTTTATTGTTTGTTTTCAACAGGTTAATGGTTAAAAACAGTCATTTTGTATTATAATTATGATTTTTAATTTTCATTAATTTGAAAAAAATAATAAATGGAAACCGTCATTTTATCCTGCCTTTAGCCGTCGGCATATTGGTTTAATGTGTCGGTAATGATCGCATACACGATGTTTACTAGCCGTCGTTAATTTAAATATTAGAGATATGTAAAAACCGTCGTTTATTTTATGATGATCGACATTTATTAACTGTCGTTTTTGAAAAGCGATGACAAAATAAATGACAGACCCATCGACGGACGCATGTCATTTTTTTGAAGAAAACGACGGTTCTGGACTCCCGTTTTTTGGGATTTTTTACGTAGTATATAATTAATGAAATTAGGAGCCATGACAACAGTTCCAAGAGACTCTTGCATCCATGTACAAAACTAGGTGGGTTTGCCACTGTTTTGATCTTCCATTCTATGAAAACTTCTAGCCTAATCCTTTAATAATACTACTAGGAATACACTACCAACGTCCTTTTTTATTTCATCAAAATGTGTTATTTATTGCATCCATTTTACAGGAAAAGATGGTGACCTTTCATAATTAATAAATACAATTTGGCATATCAAATACATATCACTAACAAGAATACTTTTTTTATAATATAAGAAGATCATGACCCAAAAATCATGAATAGAGCATGAATGATTTTCTTCATTTAAATGTAGAAAAAAGATCCAAAAATTCATTTATGTTAGCCTACTGTCACATTAACAGAGTAAAGCAAACACTACCTCCAAAAACTCTTTCTCTAATTATGAAAAACACATCAATCATTAACTCCTAAAACTGAATGTCCCTGCAAATAAATGAAGGTTGGATTTATTGTGTGTAACTTAGTTTGTGGTGATGCTTTTATTCTCTATTTAACTTGAAATGGAACTTGATTCTCTGTTCAGCCGGTCACTAGCATTGAATTTTAATATGATGTTAGCCCTTTTTCCGAGCTTAAGGTATCAATGCATTGGAGCAAGCAACATATAATCTCACTTCACTACAATTTGATTTTATGAGGGTGATGGCTAGGCAGTCACAGTCCAAGAAAAATCATCTAACGAATCTTGGCTAGGTAGTGGCCATTTAACTTGTCATTTTGATGATTTTGATAGAATGAATTACATCATATACAACATTGGGTATCTAGTTTTGGTTACCATCTCTAGTGGGGTTTATTTAGTAAATGTCCCTACAGTTTTTCTCCTTTTTTCTTATTGATTCACAACAATTTGGAGCTCATTAATGTGATCTTCAATTTGACCACCCTCCTTGAATTTGATGTTTACAAGTTTTCTGATAAAAAAAAATTTGTTCACGGTACGCCGTGCTAATGTGCCTTGGATGATCCACATCTCCGAGTCAGGCACTGATGAGCACATTGAACTATCCATGTGGCTGAGAGCCCTCACAACCCAGGCACAATGATGCAATTATCAAGGGTGCGCTCTATCACTGAGCTAATATATTGCTTCTAACTTTTACCAAAGGGTAAACACATTGATTTTATTAAACACGTGTTGGAATATGCTGTTATCCACCCACTGTCTGATGTGACCAATGACTTTTCTACGCATCTTGTTCCAATCTGCATCAATGGGATCATAGAGGGCTTTACAATTGAGAATATCCTCCATCTTTGGTTTTTCAAATCAACCAATTTGTATGGTTTAGTTTGATTATGGGTTCATAGAGGTCTTTCGATTGAATCTCAAAAAAATTTACAATAAAAACACTATAAAACTTTACTGCTGTTAAATTAATATTTAGGATAATTAATGTGATTGAGTTGATTTTTGGCTGACCATTAACCACTTTCCATCCATCCTCCCTTTGATAGACATGAATCTAAGTGCAGGTCATTCCTCCCACTTTGATAGACATGAATCTAAGTGCACCCATGAGCTGGATCGCATTTAGGAATTGTATCCAGTCTGCTGGAGTAGTGTGAGGTATTGTTTTAGCAACAACCGGCGATTTCTTTGGAGAAGTCCTAGCTAGATGAGTTAAATAAGTCACAAGGGTGAAATGGTCTATTTACTCTTTCTTTTCCTCTTCTGTATTGATTAACCACAGTGAGCTCATAGAAAGGATGCAATTAAAATTGGTTCTGCAATGCAATAACCTTTTTTTTTCAGGGGATTCTCTAAAAGCTCCTTCTTATTTTAAGAGATATTATGAACACAACAGAGATTTCACGGTTTGGTAAAAAAGTTACATCTTTGTGAATTACATAAAAAAATCTACTTTCACCAACATTGATTTCTATACCATGCAATAGATCTCGTCACCACGAGCACGCTTGAAGAAACGGATCTAAAATCCGACTCCGGCTAGCTCCGATATCGCAAAAATAGTTTTATGCGCTCAGATTAGTCAAACTTCCCTCTTGATTGTTAAACTGCCAATCTCCTTCCATAGATGCGAAGAAGGGACAATGGGTCTTGATTTATTATGAAATTGTCTCAGGCGAACCCAAGGCAAGTATTTCATGAAACAAACTAGACTTCCTGTCTTTCTGGATTCAATTACACAATCTTACATTGATTTAGTTCAGGGAAGATATAGTCTGGGACATTTGTAGGAAAGTGGAAGAAATGCAGGAAATTCATTTTGTGCATAATGAAATGATCCCTTTATGGAGACATAACTAGTGTAATAATAATCATGGATATGAAAATGCCCTTCAATCCAGCCATTAGATTAACTCATGAGGATAGGTGGATCATCCTTACCCATGGAGAAGATGAGTGCCAAATTCCCTAACCCCTATAAAAAACCCCTCCAACTCTCCTCGTATGGCCGTTATTGGAGATTCCTGATGTATGTGAGGGTCACTGCCCATTTGGAGAATGGATGCATTATGGCAGGTACATGAGAGAAACTTCAGGAGATCATGGGTAGAACTCATTGATGGAGGGAGGTACTTTGGAGAAGCCATTGCAGGAGAGTGCCGGTGAGGGGAAGATACTGAGTTCACCTACCATAACTTAGGAAACCCAACCCAATGCAATCAGGACTCAGTTGCTCACCCAACGATCAGATCTGCTCATAAGATGGGTAGAACTTCTCCAAATGGTTTGATGGGCTAAGGGCCTGTTCATTTACTAAAATTTTAGGAATTCTTGTCTGGGGAATTCCTAAATTCCTAGACAAAGTGGAATTCCTAAATCCTCCTTTGAACTTGAGCATTTAGAAATTCCACCAAAATGCAAAGAAAATAGAATTCCTGAATTTCTAAAGGCCAATTGGGACTTATCATGTGCTGGAATTCATAAATTATTGTCAAGAAACGAGAGATTTGGAAATGCCAAGGGGACAGGATGACATCATGTCTCAAAACCCCCAACCACTATAATTCTAGTAAAGAAACAGGCCCTAAGTATTGATGGGGTATGACATAGTACCCAATGTTCAAGGGAAACCCCGCATGCCACGAGGGTTAATGAGATGCAAATAGTACATCTTGATATGGTGCCATTTTTCCTGATTTTTCATAGGCAAATGGAGAGGCATGACAACAGGCAGACCTATATACTATTTCAAAAGCATTTATGGCAAAGATTTGAAGAGGATTCAACTTGGAATGGTCAAAGAAGATCTCATTTCAATTCATGTTTTGAGGGACAAGAGATAAGACATAGGGCGATTCCAGCAATGGGCCACCATTAGGCTTTGAACATTTAAAATTTTCTTGTGGGAAATGGAACCAGGATTGGACAACAAATCATCTTGGGTTCCCAATGCCAGGGTAGTGGGTGTTGGAAATAGGTGGGCCTCTTGGATAGGTTTCAAAAACTTTTGACCTACTTGATGTAGGAATCAATTATCCAGGAGGCCACAAACCCAATCTAGGATCCAAGTCTCAAACTCATTAACCAAGATCAGTAGAAAAACTATCTCTAAGATAGAAAATAGCATCACCATGCAATCACAAAATAACCCACAATATACAAGGAAGTAGATTATACCTTTGGAGTTCGGTTGTGCTCTAATGGAGAATTTGACAACTTGCTTGAGGAAGAACTTTTCTTTGTAGCAAATTAAGATCTCCAAGACCTATTAGCCTTCCACGCTATTACCCGTATCAAATTCTCTTTTCTCAAGAAGATGGGTGAGATCTTCAAGAGAAATCAACTAGAAGCTCTAATGGAAATTAGAAGAGAAACTAGAAGAGGGAGGAGAAGAGGAGCCGTGCAACACTTGCAGAAATAGGTGTTGGACGTGAATCCCAAGGTGGGGATTAAGCATGGACGTCCACCTCCCTTTTCCTCCTCTATTTATAGCACTAATGGTTCCCCCTTTTACTAATTAAAATAGAAGTGACTTCCAATGTAATTAGTAACTTTCTTCTTTCTAATTAAAATAGAAGTCTCACTTCCATTAATAATTAGTAACTTACTATTATCATTATTAGAAGTCTCACTTCAAATAGAAATAGTAACCTTTTAAATCCTTTTCTTTTAGAGTTTAACTAGAATTAGTAACCATCTAATAATTGGGCTAGCGTGGAGACAACCAGGGATTCCATAAAAAGCTAGCTCCAACTGGGACTCGCGACCGCACATCTCATGTGTAATCCGGGCCCACAGTTAATTGCAAATAACTCCACTATATAAATGCAATTGAACTCCAGTCTTATGAATAAATTACAAAGAAGACCCTAAACTTCCATATGACCACAAGTAGGCCCCTCCATCTATATCCATGGATCAATTGGACATGTCCACCAAATTAGATCCATATCTTATTATCCTTGAGACCCAATTAATTATAATGATCATCAGTACCTATTCAATTAACACTTAATTGAAATGGGAGCACACTTACTAATGATAAATCCATTAATTGGCACAAGGGGATAATGATGATAGATTCTATCTCGACCATTGAATGTTCCCACAATCTTACTACCACGTACCCAAGACACCGAGGTGTTGACCTATAATTGACCTTACTCATTGGTGACTCAAAGCAAATGAATAGACAAAACTTGAGTTCATTAATGTCTTAGGATTGAGAGCTTATTGCTAGGGAATTATGAGAGTAAACCTTAAAGTAAAGACAGTGTTTCATAAGGTGCTTCTTATAGTCCTTCAATACATCCAATGTACTATCACTATGATATAGAATCTTACATTCTGATGATCGAAACAAATCACACTATCTCATAGTGATCAAGTGTTGCAACCTTGTCAGATGAGATGCCCAATCTTATCACTGATTATGAAGATATTTAAGTATAAGATTTGTTATACATATCTCCCGTATGTGGATCTCATCCATACACGTGTATTACATTTAATATACTTGTGGACTCCGGTTCATCTCATGAACATCATGTCATTCGTATTGGTTATATGCAAGTAAATATTAAAACACCATTCATCTCATGAAAGGAAAGCATGATTGTATCGATAAATAAAGAAATTAATCAATTTACTATATCATATATTTGGATTGAGACCATATAAACTAACAGTGGGACATGATGAGGGCATCACACTGACATAGGCCATGGGCAAGGAGGTAGGACCAAGTATCGGCAACGGGCCTTTGGGCCTTACATGAGCTATGGGAGGTTGGTAAGCCCAACTCATGGACCTACCTGGATAGATCAAGAAGGCTCTAGGGACCCCACCAGCAATGAACCCCAGACCCCAACCCATATTCTCTCCTCTACAAACTATCCTCAAAATCTTTTTGAATACAAGACCAACAACATGATGACCGATAATGGGGGGCACGAAAAGAAGTAATTAAGGAGTAGAATAGACTTTCATGAAAGTGGATGAGGAGGCAACAATCCGCCCTATTGAAGTAATATATGAAACCAACCTTGTCCATGCTAATGAAGGTCTAACAACTCAGAACTCATAGAGAACGACTCTTTACCCGAGTGGTAAGGAGTGACAGTTCTCATCTACCTGCCCAGAGTTTGAATCCTGGGTACACCACCTCTTCATGCGTGTGCAGACTTTCTTTCCACTTGTGTGGGCTCCTTTCCCATTTGAGTAGATTGTCTTCCCGTGTGTGTGCAGGCTTTTCAATTGGGTCTCTGCCCCCTTGGCAAATATATATATATATATATATCAGAGAGTTCAAGTAACTTCAGAACCCCAGTGTTTCATGACGGGCTTAAGTGCTAAAAAGGTTATGTAGAGAAAACCAGCCCAATTTTATTTTTATTTCAAAAACCAAATTAAATGAGAATGAGATTGGTAAACCATCCAGAAGGTTACTTTTTGCAAATAAAGAGGTGGTCTAAGAAAACGGTATTGCCTGTGGATTGGCTCTATTATGGCAAGACACAGTTGAATTAAATGTAATTTGAAAAGATAAGTGGTTCATTCATTGCGAAATTACAAAAAAACTAGACTTCTAGTTTACTACTTTTATCCAAGGACACCACTATTCCTCAGAAAAATGCTAGTTTTGGAATGCCATGAATGAAATTGGCGAAAAAAATGGCAGGACCCTGGTTGATAGTAGGAGACGAGATTTTGGATAGCTAGGAAAAATAGGGTGGGAATCGAAAAAAGTTTAATCCCTGAAAGAGGCCAAATATGCCATTGAATTTATGGAGAAATCTAAGTTGATGGACCTTGGATCAACTGGCCTGCATTCACTTGGTCCAACAAAAGAAAGGGTCTAGCACATGTGAAAGAGAGACTTGACAAAGCCATTGAAAGCATTTGAGTGGCGAAATTTATTTCTAGAGGCAACCTTCTTTGTGCTTACAGCTAATGGATCCGATCACGCAGTACCCATCCTTTTCATAGGGAACTCAAAGTCTCCTTTTTCTTCCTAGACCCTTCAGATTTTACTCCATGTGGCCAAGGGACAAGAATTGTGAAAAAAAAATCCTTAACATATGGACCAAATCCAATAGGGTCAATGAAAAGAAAATTGACCGCACCCTTCAACTCCTTCGCAAAGATCTTACTAAATGGAGCAAACTTTATTTAAAAAAAGTTGATGTCGTTAATTATCTCTGAAACAAGGCAGGAAATCGAAAAACTATGGAACAAAGAAACTAACCCTAACAATGTGGAAATTGAAATCAATCTCAATAAAAAAAAAAAAAAAAAAAAAACCTCAATGAGTACCTATGTAGGGAAGAAGAGTTGTGGAGTAAAAAATCCAGGGAGATTTGGTTGAAGGAAGGGGATAAGATCACAAAATCTTTCCACTCCAATACGATTAATTGAAGGAAAAGAAATAGAATTGATAAAACAAAAAAAAATATGTATGGTATATGGTTGGATAGTAGAGAAGAAAGAGGGGAGACTTTTTGTAATAATTTAAAATAAATTATGACTTCTTGTGCTCCTAGAGACATTAGCGAAACAAAAAAGACTTGAATCCTAATATGATCTCCTCTAAGAAAATTAGATCCTCATAGCTAGCTACTCCATCAGAAGAGGAGCTAAGAAAAACTGTGTTCCAACTTGGATCACTCAATTCACTGGCCCTTGACGGTTACACAACGAAGTTTTACCAACATATATACGTGGGACTCAATTGGATAAGATATCATATAGCTCCGGTGAAAGATTTTTTTTATTATAAATAATTACTCTCTTAGAAAACTAAATAAAACTTTTAGTTCTTTTATCCCTAAGAAGAGTAGTTCCCAAAATGTGAATGACTTAGACCCATTACCCTATGTAATGTTATCTACAAAATCATTGCTAAGATGTTGACAATAAACTCAAAAGAGTGCTTTTCAAAATTATTGGCTCCTATCAAAGCGCCTTTGTGGAAGGTAGAGTTATATCCGCCAATTACAGTGTGGCACATGAGGTGATCCATTCTTTTAAAAGAAAGAGAAAGAAGAAATCCATGGGTCTCAAACTTGACATGGCTAAAGCTTATGATGGAATGGAGTGGGGATTTTCTAGGAAAGGTTCTTCTAGAGGCTTTTGGCTTCCATGAAGAGTTTATTAAAATTATTCTAGAATGTATTTTATCAGTCTCATTCTCCATTCTCCTTAATGGGTCCCCATTTGGGTTGGTCACTCCAAAAGAGGTCTGAGAAAAGGAGATCCTCTTTCACCTTATCCATTTATTTTGCATGCAGAGATCCTTTCCCCAATGTTGTTCAAATAGGAAAAGAAAATGGCCATTCATGTAGCCAAAGTTTCTAGGTCTTCTCCTAGTATATCTCATCTTTTTCTTTGTTGATGATAGTCTTCTCTTTTGTAAGGTAGAATCAAATGAAGCTAGAGTTATTAAAGATATCATTGATGACTACTGTTGTCTCTCTGGGCAACTTGTGAACTTTGACAAGTCGGTTGCGTATTTTAGTAGAAGGACGTGTAATCGTAGAAGGAGAGAACTTACTAAGATTCTAGGTGTTAGGATCATGATGGATATTATGAATAGGAATAGAAACACTAGCTTTCAATCTTTTGTTTCTTAAATTAGGAGCAAAATCATGTCCTCCGCAAGTACCCTTATTTTCCAAGCTGGTAGAAGTACCCTAATAAAATCAGTTGCTTCTGCGATTCCGATTTATAACATGTTTGTGCTCCAACTCCCATAAAAAACTACTAATGAGATGGACAAGATGCTTAGAAGTTTCTTTTGGGGTGACCATCCTGACAAAAAGAATGTTCTCACCATTAAATGGAAAGAAATTTTCAAGCCTATCGAAGAAGGAGGGCTAGGAATTAGAGATACGCACTAAAGAGAACAATCTAGTCCTTCTACCTAAAACATGTTGGAGGTGCCTTTCTAATGAAAATCAATTTAGCTCGATGATTTTGAAAGCTAAATACTGCCCAAACAAATTTATATGGGAAGCAAAGTTCAAAAAGGGCAACTCATGATTTTGGAAAGGATTTGTACAAGCAACTAATTTTATCATTGAAAGAGTAGGATGGATCATAGGTAATGAGGAGCAAGTTTTAGTGTGAAACTGTAACTAGATCCCTACAGAGGTGGGCCTCATAAAACCTGTCTCTACCATGGTTAATCAAGACCTTGTGACTAAAGATCTTTGGAACATGGATAAAAGTTGGAATGAACTACGTACTTGTTAGAAATATTTTTTATAACTATTCTGATGTGGAGAGCATTCTAAAAATATATATCCCCGGCCCGCAGTAGTAGAGAGGACCGGAAGATTTGGCCCTCTTCAAAAGGGGTGACCTATTATCGAGACCAACTTACAAAATTATTCATGAAGAAGGTAGAAATGCTCCCAATTCTATTATTGATTGGAAGGTAATATGGCGCCTTTCCTCTTCCTCAAATAGTCCTTTTCTTCGGCTATAAATGTCTCAACAATGCAATCCATGTGTGGAAATTGCTACACAATAAAAACATTTCTGGTGATGACACCTGTCTTATTTGTACAACTGAGGAAGAATCTATTGAGCTTGCCCTCTTTCTTTGTGATCATGCAGGGCGGCATGGTTTGGCATAAATTTAGGAATCCTCTCTTGCATTTTACTAGTCATCTCAATATTAGGGACTGGTGGACTATATTTATAGGTCTTTGTGCATCGAGACGAGCCCTCCATTTCATCCTCAAACTAAATCCTTGATCCTAGCGCTATGGCGGGCATTGTGGAAAATTAGAAATAATTTTATATTTAAGGGCATGAAAATTAACCCTAGATCCACAATCCTAAATGAGGTCAGTTTGAGTCTTCAGCCTATGGATAAGTCAAAAAAAGGAGTACCAAGAGCTCTCAATCATCACCAGGAAGTTTGTTTGAGAAGCCCTAGAGGCACCGCCCAAGTGTCCTCAGATGCCTCATATAGAGTCAAGGATGGGAAATCAGGCATCGGTTTTGCTATTCGCATTGACGATTTGTTGGTGCATGCATGATATCTCGATGGACCCAACATTTCTTCTCCATAAGAAGCCAAGACAAGATCGAGTAATTCTATGTGCACTAAAGGAAGCTAGGGTGCATGCATTTCAAAAGGTTTTCCTTTTGTCCGATGCCCATGAGGTAAGTCAACAGGCATTAATGGGTTGATGGATTGGTCAATCCATCCTATTTTGCTGGACATCAAGCTAGGACCTAACCTCCCGAGTTTGAAAATATCTCCTCCGCCCATATTCCTGGAAGACAAAATGTTTTTGCACATGAACTGGCCCACATGTCTTATGGTCGTGTGGAAGCTGAGGTTTTGTTCCATCTGTTTGGGTGTTGTTTTCTTTCCTTTCATTTCTAATGAATTATTTTATGTGCCAAAAAAAAAAAAGGAAAAAAAGAAAAAAACTAAGATAGACATGTCTAAATGATCTCCAATCTAGTGTTGTATCTCTGAATATAATCCTCTACTCTTCAGGTTTTAACCTAGTCTCTACAACACCTAAAAGGAGAAGATAAATACCATTTTTCAAATCTCAGTTAGTAAAGAAATTACTGAAACATACATCACTTCCACTAATAAACACTGACGTTTTAAGCGTAAAAAATTCTAACATCTTAAAAAAAGAAATCTTAACAACCCTTGTAATGACATCATCAACCCCTGATTAAGTTCTTCAGTGTAATTAATTTATTTAGATTTAAGAACCATTATGTGAAAAAGCATGTGATTGACTCGAAGATATAGATGCATGGGAGATATAAAACTGTTCAGATCTTTAAAGATAGGGCCCGGCCGTAGAAGCAAGACCTACAAGTGTTTTTTTTTTTTGGTTCTTTGTGCACAGAAATAGATGCCTTTGGAGTTCAACATGTAAAATTAAGTTTTTGGCCACTGTTAAGAAACATGATCTTGGAAAAAAAAAAAAACAAAATCAAACAGGTGATGATATTATAGCCTTTTCATTAAACATTGGTGTCCATATTCTTTGACCAACTTTCAACCCCTAATTTATAAAATTTGAAATAGATATTCACTGAAAATACTTTCTGATTGTAATAAAAATAGCGATTTCAAATCTCAGTTAACGTATTCTAGGTGAAGATATCATCAAATGCCAGGCAGGTAACGATATCGTCAAAAGGGTTTAATTTCGCCCCAAAAAAATGTATGACACCGTATTGTATTGTTTCTCTATTTTTCTTCACGGACTCGTCTAATCAGAGTTTATGGATAATTTTCATATAAAAATCCCAAAAATTACTTATGAAAATGATAAAATTACTTTCTCTTCAACTATTCCCCCCATTCTTACACTGTTATTTCTTGATATGCTTATAGCACTATGTTTATTCGATTTTGACACAAGGATTGAAATTTTGTGTCGCTATGGATAAAAAAAGGATATATTATAAATAAAGGTCATTTTTTTATTTATAAGAAAAACAAAAAATCAAAGGATTCTGACACAAAAGGATATATTATAAATAACTACCATTTATTTATTTATAAAAAAATTAAAAAATCCTACAATTCATGATATGATTTTATTCAAGGGAAATATTCAAGTGAGAACATTATATGAGATTTTTTTTGCAGGGCCCAACTAGCAACCCATCCAAACGTAGCAACCAATAGGGAACGCCTTGATAGTCACTAATCCCAAGGAGGATTGGCGCACATCCGAATGGATTGATCGTTGGATCGAGGATTGAATATTTTTTTGAATATGAAGCCATTAAACTTGTGGGCCATGGATAAAGGGGTTAGAGGCATGAGTTTGGGGTCAAACTTGATACTTGGAGTGGTCTCACGTAGATATTTTCATCCCCCCTGTTCTCATTCCCAAATAGAGCTCACAATTGGACTCCACAAAAAAATTCTCACATAATATATGAGAACAGTTCCCACTTGAATACCTAAATATTACCCTTTATTCAATTCATCTTCTTAATCGATTTGTACACCATTTCGTTAAGAACTATGATATTCAAGAAGAAGTGGTTATATAAAGTTTAACTTCCTTTAGGAAGTCAACTGAAGTTAAAAATTACATCTGCGCACATAGCGCCATCTTTTTAGCTAAAGGAACATTGAATCAACACCCAATGGTGGGCCCCAACTGAATCATCACATTCACACACTTGCTTATGCTCACAACAGTTCTCAAGACATGTTGAGTTTCCAAAAGAATATAATTTCTGCCGAGACTCAAAATGGTGGAGGGTGGAAAAATGATTTCCATCTTTTTAGTCAAAACCCAAATCTATATATTAATAATACGAAGAAAAAAAAATACTCGGGGGATATTTCTGTTTGTCGACATTTACATATGTAAATGATTTTCATGCATAACAGTTACGCATCTTCATGTCTGTCTGGCCGCAGTCGAACTACTTCATGCTGGCTTGGTCGAACCTGACATATATGGTCTGGATTTTGGCTCTGTTTATAGGATTGTGAGCCGGACCTAGACTTGATTTTCTTGTCTAATAGATTGGGAGGCGTGCGCTGCTATGCTTGAAGCCCATTCATATGTCCCTTAGCCTTCCATTTGCTAGCATAGATAATCTTCCTATCATACTAATGATGGCTTGTGCAACCTATCCTGATGATGAAAAACATGGTGAGAACCTGAAACCAAAAGGAAAGCCTGCAAAATGACAGGACATAACAACGATAACCAGTCCGAATCCCCTGTTTCAATGAAACAGGAAAAATACTATTTCGGGTTATCCCCGAGCACCACATGTATAAAATGTGACGTCAACTAATTGCACCCTCTCAATTGCATTCTTAGAATGAAAAAAGCAAATATAGCATTTATACATGTTTCAATGAGATAGGCCGAAATAGTATTTCATGTTTCGCTGAAACAAGGGATCCAAACTCAACGATAACTATTGGAATGATTTCCTGAATGTGGGAAATGTAAATCCTAGGAGGGTAAATCCAGAGCAAAAGTTACCTAGTTTGTTCATGAGGCATTCGAACTCCGAATAGTTTATTTCGAACAATTCGAAGTTCAATTCACAAACTATCATCAAACTAGTCTCATGTAGTTCTCTAAATTGAACACTATAAATCCAGTTGTGGTGCCCACCTGAAAATCCAAGCAGTATAAAAGCACAGCGCCCCTAGGTATTTGTGCTAATCCACATCTAACTCCAATCAAAGTTGCACGTAAAAATTACCGACCAGTAGAACATGAAGTTTTTACTTTGGCTGTTATTTTGAGCATGTGTTTACACGCAATCAATTATGTGGGCCCAACTCTAATTAGTAACAATAAATATAAATAATAGTCATCCCTGGTGATTTGAATTTTAGATGTGGACCATAGTGATTGCCTAAGCATGGACACTAACGAATTAGTTCATCGAACTTGGTTGAACTCTGATTGCGAATTAGACGAATTAAAATGCGAATCAAATAAACCTACTCCATAAAATTCATTGATCCAGCAAATACTTGAATTACGAATTGTGAACTCGAATGCAAATAAATTGAATTGCAAATTGGGTAACTATGATCCAGAGAGAGTGCCGTGAGACTAGAGATCACCAGGCCTGAGGTTTTCCACAGAGACTTAAGGAGAGAGATCACCAGGCCTGAGGTTTTCCACAGAGACTTAGGGGTCGTTTGTTTAGTGTGAAAGTGGTTCACATGTGTAAATGACCCACATATGAGTCATTTGCATATGTAAATGACTCACATGTGGATCAGATTCCACTGTTTGTTACTAGCATAATATTTCACATGTGAATCCATGAATAGGTTGTATATTGTTTGATGATATCTCAATATCCAAGCAACATCAATGGTTGAAAATTGGATACATGGCAGTGTCTGAGCTTCTAAAGAATATGAACGGTCTTGATTTACATGTGGGCCCCAGAAAAATAAAAAAAAAAAAAAAAGGCGGACTGGGTATGTTACTTATAATAGGTTGTAGATTGTTTGATGATATCTCAACATCCAGGCAACATCAATGGTTGAAAATTGGACACATAGCCGTGTTTGAGCTTCTGAAGAATATGAAAGGTCTTGATTTCACAGGTGGGCCCAGAAATTAAAAAATCATAAAAGGCGGACTGTGTATGTTAGTTACAATAGATTAATCCAACGGCTGTAATTCTGTTGATGATATCTCAACCTCCATGCATCATCAACGGTTGAAAATTGGACACATGGCCGTGTTTGAGCTTCTTAATAAAATGAATGGTCCGGAATGTTACTAGTGGGGCCCAGAAAAATAAAAAAAAAAAAAAAAAAAGGCGGACTGCTCATAATGGTACTGTAGCAGTCCGCCCAGTAACAGTAGCCTGTGAAACATTTTCACACCTCTTGAGGTGTGAAAATCTCAGGCACAAAAAAGGGTCAGTTTTCACACCATTTTCATATCTATTTTACACATGTGAATCAAAATCACCCCAAACAAACATAACTTATGTGTATCCGTTACGCATGTGGTTTCTTTACATATGTAAATGTATCCAGCCAAACGACCCCTTAAGGAGAGAGAGAGAGAGAGAGAGAGAGAGAGAGAGTCAACAAAACGTGCAGGGCCCATTAGGCCCCCACAATCCAACAAGGAATATGGAAGGCAACCAATGATAATGGCCCCCCAGAATCCAAAAGGAAATATGGAAGGCAACCAATGATAATGGGCCCCCACAATCCAACAAGGAATATGGAAGGCAAACCAATGATGGATGAGAGTGGCTATCTACACACTACATTCGACTCTCTACACACTGCATTTTAAAAAAATTCCTAAACTACCCCTCCTTATCTCTCCTTCCCTCTCTCTCCCTGCTCGTCACCGACAGCCGTCCGCTCAACAAGGAATATGGAAGGCAACCAATGATGGATGAGAGTGGCTATCGACAACACTACATTCGACTCTCTACCCCACTGCATTTAAAAAAAATTCCTAAACTACCCCTCCTTATCTCTCCTTCCCTCTCTCTCCCTGCTCGTCACCGACAGCCGTCCGCCCACCCTCTCCCCTTCCTCTCCTCTCCTTCTCCCTCTCTATTTCCCTCTCCCTGCTAAACCCTAAACCCTGCCCGTCGCCGCCCGCCCACCCTCTCCTTCTCCTCTTTATTTCCCTCCCTGCTCGTCGCCGACCGCTGCCCGCCCACCTTCTCCCCTTCCTCTCTCCCTCTCCTTCTCAATGGCCAAAGGAAGCTCAACATTTCTAGTGTGTTTCTGCCATTTTGATTCGGGCTCAAATCGAGTTTGTTCGGCCCTATGTGGCCGAACGAATCACATTGAACATGAAAGCTCGGCGAATCTGATTCGTTCGGCCACATAGAGCGGAACAAACGCGATTTGTTCGGCCTTGTGTGGTCGAACAAACTCGATTTGTTCGGCCCTTCGATGCCGAACAAACTCGATTTGAGCCCGAATCAAAATGGCAGAAACATACTAGAAATGTTGAGCTTCTTTTGGCCATTGAGAAGGAAAGGGAGAGAGGAAGGGGAGAAGGTGGGTGGGCAGCGGTCGGCGACGAGCAGGGAGAGGGAAATAGAGAGGGAGAAGGAGGGTGGGCGGGCGGGCGGGACGGGCAGGGTTTAGGGTTTAGCAGGGAGAGGGAAAGAGAGGGAATAGAGAGGGAGAAGGAGAGGAGAGGTGAGGAGAGGAAGGGGAGAGAGTGGGGGGGTGACCTGCCGGCGACGAGCAGGGAGAGAGAGGGAAGGAGAGAGAATGAGGGGTAGTTTAGGAATTTTTTTTAAATGCAGTGTGTAGAGTCGAATGTAGTGTGTAGGTAGCCACTCTCATGATGAATATCTTGATCTGGTCCTATATTGATGGAAGGACAGGAGTCAACAAAAAGATCTATTAATAAATAAATCATGTCTAGCACCTCTCCTATTTGAAAAAGAACATACTCTACCTACAAGTATGATACGAACATTCATCAACAAAAGGATCACC